>LPNX011020899.1:536463-919678 GCA_001517045.1 Pseudotsuga menziesii | reverse complement strand
CGGTTGAAGTTTGAAGAGATCCTGGGCCTATTCGGGCATCAAATCCCCTTCACTCATGCACAAGCTGTCATAAACCAGCGAGCTTATTCTTCGCTGGAAATCACAGAAAAACACCAAAATTTGTTGTTAAAATATTAGTACAAAATTTACAAATTTACATAAAAAATATGAGTGAAAAATATTGCAGAAATGAGAGATTTAAAGGGCTGGAAAGTGAGTTTCCAGCCACCTAAACAGTGTTTAAACAGCAGAAATATAAGTCCTAACTAATATAGAAGAGTTTGGGGCCCTAAAACAAGGGTTACATTCACTATACAGTGAAATAAACCCCTTTTTAGGAAGGCTGAAAGTAGATGGCCGAATTTAAAACTTTGCCAGAATGATATTTTTTGGAGAGATCTCCTTGGTTGAATAACCTGCAAATGAGTCTATGCCTGCAAGAATTGTAATCCTAGTGATGAATACCTAACACTTCCTGCAAAATACTTTGAAAGACAATGTTAGATCATTCATAGAAGAAAGTAAAAGCACTTCTACTCTCTAATCTCTCCACAAAACACTTTGTGGAGAGCTAACTAGAATAATACAAATTGCAAAAATAGAATAATACAAGTTACCTCAAGGGTAGAAGGTCATGAAAGAACTTGCAGCATAGTATTCCTCCAAAGAAATTTTATTAAATGGCCCAACTAGGGCAAAGCTTCCAGTACAAAGTGTAGCAAGAGACTAAGAGCAAGAAATTTCCGGCAGCATAACAATAGCATGAATGATCATGTCTAATGAGGGAGTGAGACCCTCATTAAATAGTTGAGGCAAACCCCAACATATTGAAGATATATGGTTGAGATTAGATCTAGATCTAGGGTTTAATCTCCACCACTAGATCTAGGTATTTGACTTTCTATTCTTCTCAATTAATCTCCACCTTTAGATTAATTTTTAATCAAAGGCCATAAGCTTAATCCATGTCTTAAGAATATTAACCTTTGGATCTAGGTCTTAAATTTAATTTCCACCTTTAGATGAGCTTTTAGGTTAGTGGAAAAATCATGGGCCCCAAGGTGGGCACCCTCCTCTAAATTTAGCATTATCTTCCAAGTTAGGCGCTTCTCCATTGTAGCTCGACGCCCCTCTAAATAATGTAGCGCCTCCATTCATATTAGCGCTCCTCTATTTGCAAGATAGCGCCCCTTTAACCTTGAATTTCTCCAAACATATGGTAGCGCTCCATCTCTAAAATAGCATGCGCCTCCAAATATAGCGTGGGTCCCTTCTTTAAATTGGTGGACGTGTGAACTTGGACGTGGGCCCTCTCTACTTTAGCGCCTCCACTATCTTGGTGGAGTCTCCAAGTTATGGTAGCGCCCTTCCATTATTTGATAGCGCTTCCTCCATTGTGTAGCTTTCACTTAATATAGCTAGCGCCTCCATGTTTTATTGGTGGCTTCTTTATAATGCATGCGCCCTCCTCTATTTTGGTGAGGGTTTAAACTTGATCTTGGCTCCTTTTAACCTTTGCTTTGACTTTAGCTTTATGCTCAAAATAATTTTTAAACTTAGACTTAGGCTAAAATAAATTCACCTTAGATTAAAATTCTCAAATTAAATTTTTAAATTTTTCCAATTTTGACTTAGGAAAAATTAAAAAATAACTTGAAAAATTAATATCTAGGCCATGGGGGGGTGGAAAACTTTGAAACAAATTTTCCTAGGCTTAGGAATCCCCAAACTAACTTACCATGGCATTTCTTGATTTTTTACTTCACAATCAAAAAATGTGAATTTTGACTTGGGGAATTTAATTAATTCCCTAGGAAGACTAGACCTTGCTTAGACAAAAATGGTCTATCTCCTCAACCACTCATCAGAATGACATGGGACTCGAAGCAGTGGCTTAGGGGGTTTCATAACAATTAACTTTGCATTCATAGCCCCTATTACAAAATGCCATGCTTGAGCAATAACATTATTACATCAACGACTGAGTTAATTAATCACCAAGGGGTGAAATTAATTAACTAGAAAAAATAATTAAAAATACAACAACACAACGAAACTCCGCACGACTCTATTCAGATGCCTACCATGGTCATGAATCACTCTTTGAAGCCTTAGCCACCTCATGGAATTGACTGGTAGAACGCCCGTCACCACTTTGGAGGATTTTGAGTGAAAACCAAACCGATTAAACTCGTTTACACAACAAGATAAATTGGAAAGGGAAAAACACTCAATGAGGGGACTTCCCTAACAACCAGTTCCATGGTGTGGCATCCGTATCGTATGACCCACACTAGCACATAAAATTACATTAATTTTCCCACGCAGGGGAGCGGACATTTCGTTTTACAAAGGGGCGATAGCCCTGCAGGAGTGAAAAATCCTCAGATTTTTCCAAGGTACAACTTGTACAATTATGTACATCTTCATGTACATGGAGTTGCCACCTAGTCGAAATAGGTGGGCAACACGCCCCCAGTTGGAGAGGTGCGTCCCCACTCTCATGAGGAAACTTCCACTTCTTTGATTTGATGATAATGGAAACATCTAGCTATCCAAAAACCTTAGGATACTTGTAGCTTTAGTTTTCCAACTCACATAACTCTTCTTCGGCAAGTTTCTTTTACTTTATGAGTTGTCGAATTTTTCACTTTATCCAAATTTTTAGTCTTTTTTGGGTTTTTCAAGTAATAATTAATTTTGGAGATAAATAATTACTGGAAAACTTAGGAAAGTGGGTTTAGGGGTTAAGTGGGTGCTCTGAGTTAGAAAACGAGCACCCCCATGGAAAAAACAACCTCCTTGTCCCACTTTTATGACTTAGAGAAATTTTACAATTAACTTATTAAGAAAAACCTAGAAAAACGATTTTTATTTTTTTATTTTTTATTTTTATTTTAATCCTCCGTAAATTAAAAAACACTTATGAGGAACTTTGTACATGTTCACATGACTAAAAAACAATGATTAGCATGGTAATATACATTGACACTTAGGTTTTAATAACTTTCCAATGCTTAACCACTAAGACAATTATTCCAGCTTTGGAGGCTTGAGTGAAAACTTTAAAAATTATAAGTCGTTAAAAATATTATATAAGTAACAAGGAAAAAACACGTTGGAATAATGTATTAATGACTAAGTCCTAGGAAGCCAAACCTTTTACACAAATTCATCATGCTAAGTCATTTTATTACAACTCCTTGTGGGGTATGAACATGTTAAAAAATAATAAAAAAAGAGCCTAGGAAGGTCTGAATGAACTTCTGAACTCGAAAATTGAACAAGTAATGGTTCATGTTGGGCGGCTCACTTGAAAGTCCATTTGAGTGCAACCTAGTTGCTAACATCTAGCTCCAACTGTGGGATGTGTGATTGATCTGAACTTCGTGGAAATCAATCATACGAGAAACCTAGAATCTTTGGTTACTGCACAAAACTGGGATAAGTCAATCACATGTATATAAATAACCAAATGAAATAACAAGTTGCAACATATGATACAAATATAATATTCAACAAATGAAACTAAAATACATTAATGTGCACAAGCTATTATTCAAAAGAAAAAAACTAAGCTAGAAAATAAAATGCAGAGGAAAGGGTTAGAAAGCCATGATACAAAGATGCCCCAATGGGCATCAAATGTTGTCACTAAAAAATAGCTTCAAAATCTTCCCATTTACTGGCAGATTCTGCTTTTCCCCATCCATGCCACTTATATAAAATGAATTGACACCGACCACATCATGGATGGTGTAGGGACCCGTCCATAAGCTGTGAAACTTTCCGTGTTTCTCAGGCTTTTCTCTCTGCTTGTCCCAGAGTAATATTGTGTCTCCTTTCTAAAAAGTTCTTGGCCTAGATGACTTGTCAAAATTTCTTAACCTTGTTTTGACTGCTGATACTCTGATCAACTGCCTTTCTCTTGAGTTCATCCAATTCTACCTACTCATTAATTCTGTTCTGATAATCATCCTGATCTGAACCTGAATCTTGAAGAGTCTGATACATTGGCAATTTAAGATGAATCGGTAAAGTCACATCCGTGCCATAAACCAACTCAAAAGGAGACTTCCCAATTGCAATTTTCTTAGTGATCCTATCCGCCCAAAGTGCAAACTTGATTTTCCTATCCTAAGCCTTCTTATTATCACCAATAATCTTTTTAATGATGGTCATCAAGTTTTTGTTGCTTGACTTAGCAAGACCATTTCCCCGGGGATAATAATTTGAGGAATGAGATAGGATAATGCCATACTTAAAACATAATGAAGACATTGCTATTGAATTGAAGGCTTTGGCATTATCGGTGGTTATCTTAGCAGGCACCCCAAATCTAGTGATGATTTTGTCTTTAAGGAAGTCCATAACCACTTTCTGGGTTGCTACTTTAGTAGGTATGGCCTCTACCCACTTGGTAAAATAATCTGCTGTTGTTAAAATCCAAGTGTAACTATTACTTGGATTATCCTTAAATTTACCATTGAAATCATGACCCCATTGTTGGAAAGGGGCTTGGACCACTACTGGCTTTAAAGGTAAAGCAACAAGTTTTTGTTTTCTTGTGAAAAGCTGACATTAAAGGCAATTCCTAACAGACTTGCGCAAATCTGTAAACAAGGTGGGTCAATAGCATCATGCTTTAAGAATCGTATGGGCTGTAGTTTTAGCTGCAAAATGACCACCACAAAATCCTGAATGGAATTCTTAACATGCTCATACCCCACGGGGAATTGTAATAAAATGGCTTAGCATGATAAATTTGTGTAAAAGGTTTGGCTTCGTAGGACTTAGTCATTAATACATTATTCTAGAGTATTTTTTCCTTGTTAATTATATATCATTTTTTAACGACTTATAATTTTCGAGTTTTTCACTCAAGCCTCCAAAGCTGGAATAATTGCCTTGGTGGTTAGGCCTTGTGAGTTTATTAAAACCTAAGTGTCAATGTATATTACCATGTTAATCATTATTTTTGAGTCATGTGAACATGTACCAAGTCCCCCATAGTTTTTTTTTTAGTTTCCAATATATATATATATATATTTATTTATTTTATTTTATTTTATTTTTATTTTTAGGCTTATTTTTAATAAGTTAATTGTAAAATTTCTCTAAGCCATAAAAGTGGGACTAGGAGGTTGTTTTTTCCATGGGGGTGCTCGTTTTCTAACTCAAAGCACCCACTTAATCCCTAAACCTACTTTTCTAAGTTTTTGAGTTATTATTTATCTCCAAAATTAATTATTACTCAAAAAACCCATTAAAGACCAAAAAATTGGATAAAGTGAGAAATTCGGCAACTCATAAACTAAAAGAAACTTGCAAAAAAAGAGTTCCATGAGTTGGCAAAGTAAAGAGACAAGTATCCTAAGGTTTTTGGACAGCTAGATGTTGCCATTATCATCAAATCAAAGAAGTGGAAGTTTCCTCATGAGAGTGGGGGCACATTTCCCAAGAAAAGAAAGCAAGTTTTGAGAGATATTTGAGTTTTGGGATGTGGCATTTCTCTCTTTGGATCTTTCCATTACCAAACCCATAGACAACTCACTCCAACTCATGGCAACCAAGCCAAGCGCTCTCCTTTAGCAAGTGCGCCCCCTCCTCATGCTTGACTTCATCTATTTAAGAAGAGCAAGTTTGCTTCATTTTCCATCGAAGGTCGAACCTTTGCTTGTATGCTACTGTAATATTTTCATTATCATTTTGAATAAATGGCTTTGGAGTTCAAGAACTGTGTGGCATTTTCATGTGTGGATGAACATTCGTGCTTATGAAGTGACTGGCGTTGTCCATTTTCTTGCATTCTCTGTGGTTGAGATGGGCCTTTGAAGGGAAGTTATTTCCTGGTAGAGTAAGATTTAATAGCTTGTTTGCTTACGATCTTACCGTATATTTGTTTCAAATCTCTTTGAATTACAGTATTATTTTGTGTAATGATCTTGTGTTCTAAGTTTCTATGGCAGGTAACACCAAGTTTTTCTTAATCACTTCTCTATGCAAGTCTTTGTCCAAGTTGCAGGTTATCTTACATGAAGAAGAGGTTGAGTTTGTTTACATTGTCCTCCTCTCCAATATTTACAGAAAGACAGTCCCTTTGTGTTCCACTGTGAAGAATTCCATCGCCCAAGTTCTAGCATCAAGATGTTTCTTTTCTCTTTTAATTCTACAAAATTAATTTTTTCCAGATACTGGTTACTTTAAGAAGTGTTAATCAAATTAGTGCAACAAGATAAATCATAAACTAATTTGATTTGCATTTACATTTCAGTTTATATCTTATTTTAAAGTCAAATTTTATAGATCTAGCTTCTAACAAATACAATTTCAATACTTCAAATTTTATCTTTTAAAAGTACTTGGATATTATGTTAAAATCTTTACATTTTAATTGATTATCTAACATATTTGGCTTACATTTGCTTGCTGTTTTCCAGCAATTAACGAAGAGGTAGAGAGGCACTTTGGCGAAATTTTGAAGATTTAAGCCATTCGGGAGCCTTTCCTCTTGTTACTTGTTTTGTGGGCGATTTTAAAGCCTCGAATTTTGTAAATTTGTGTTTCCTATTCTACAAAGGAACACAAATATTCTTATTTAATTATTGTAACAAAAAATGGAGTGGGCAACCAAGCACGCATGCCCCATCCCCCTAGGGGGGAAGCTGTGTCGTTGCCTTTTTGTGGTTTGATCTCTTTTAGAGTAGTTGTTTTCTGTTTCTTAGTTAATTTTTTTTCTTTTTGCTTCCTTTTAAAATTAACAAATCCGATCGTGTTCCCGGAAACGAGTGTATCGATATTGAGATTTTTAAACAACGCAGGTTTGATTTAAAATTCTTAAAATTAACAAGGTTTTAGTCCCCATATGCTCTTGTGAACACTGCAGGCCTTTGGCTGGAACATATAGACAATCAGAAAGGGATTAGAGTGACTAGTAGTCATAGTTTACATATATTGCCGATATATCGGCCATATCGCGATCTATCACGAGTCGAAGGGGTTGGTGATATATCGTTGAGAAAAAATTGCGATATTTTTCGACATTTTAATGTGTCGCAACACATTCAATAACCTGTGAGATATTCGATGAATATCGCGAGTCGATGGAAAATGTCGGCCTGTTGAAGAAAAATACGCCGAATTGAAAGATGAAGAGGCCGTGGCTCATTTTTTTGGGTTCATTTGGCATTTGGCATTGTTGAGGAAGTGGTCCACAGGGTTTTAGGCGATTTTCAACAAGAGAAGAATGGAAAAAATGATTTTTCCATTGCCATTAGCGGATTGTTTGTGGAGTGGGGTTCCATCTTGGCATCTACTACATCTTTGTTTCTATTCAGATATGTAGTAATTTGTTTTTTCTTTCTTTTTGTTTGAGATTTGTTGGTTAATGTAGATTTAGTGTAGTGTTTAAGACCTAGGTTGGTTGCCCAATGGCCATTACAGTCATAGGGTTTTAGGTTGGCCACCCTCCATTCCTTTGAATGTTTTAAATTAATAATTTCATTGTTTTCAAAATTTCAAAGTTTCAAGCATCCATTAAACATTTTATTCATTTTTGTTTTTTGTTGTGGCATAGGTTTAATCTCCATTATCACTTCAAGTTTGAAGTTTCAACTTTCAACTAAATAGTAACACAATGCCAAAGCCATTTGATCCAATGTGGGATTATGGGCAACCAATTGACCCTAATAATCGACAAAGGTGAATTGCAAACTATGTGGGAAGGATATTTGTGGTGGAATTAGCTGCTTGAAATACCACCTTGCCAAACTTGTTGGTCATGAAGTAGATGTTTGTGCCGTTGTTACCCCAGAAGTGATGCATATTGCAAACCAATCCCTTCTTGATATGGCTAGGAAGAGGGACGAGAAGGAGGAATTGAGAAATGAACTTGCATCTAGAACACAATCACGAACCATGGGAGCCATAAGTTCCTTGGGGGTGGGTGTTGGTGACCGTGACATTCATTCTTTCTCCTCATCTACACGACCCTCAAATTCCACTATGCCTTCTTCAACCTCACCTTACTTGGCGTCGAGGCAACCTTCTGTTCGAACCATAATAAAAAAAGGGAGTTGGAAAAGGCCAATAGAAATGTGACAAAATGTTTTCTATGGGGTGATGTGCCTTTCAACATCGCCAAGAACAACCCCTACTATCATGCCATGTTTCAAGCTGCTGGTACTGTTGGTCCATATTATAGGGGGCCTTCCTATAATGATTTGAGAGGGAGACTCCTTGATGAGGAGAAGGTTGATTGCACCCGAAGATTAGACGAGTTCAGACAGTCATGGGAGACCACCGGTTGCAGTGTTATGTCAGATGGATGGACTGATGGGAAGGGCAGATCCATTATCAATTTCTTGGTTAATTGTCTCAGGGGGACAGTTTTTATCAAATCTGTCGATGCATCTCCCTAAGTTAAAGATGCACACTTATTATGCGATTTGTTGGATAAGTTTATCCAAGAGATAAGTCCACAATATATTGTCCAAGTCATTACGGACAACGCTGCCAATTATGTTGCTGCTGGGAGGATGCTTATGGAGAGGTATGCAAGCTTGTATTGGACTCCTTGTGTCGCCCATTGCATTGATTTGATGCTAGAGGACATGGGAAAACTTCCTTGAATCAAGGAAGTCATTGATTCAGCTCGGAGCGTGACAAAATATATATACAATCATACATATGTTCTTTCACTAATGAGACGCTTCACGGGGAACAAGGAGTTGATGCGGCCTGCAATCACACGATTCGCCACTTCCTTCATTTCTCTTCAGTCTATGCATAAGGTTATGATGGAGTTGCAACTGATGTTTCTTTCTAATGAGTGGGCTTCTTGTGTCTATAGCACCAAACAGGATGGGCAAGCCATAGCTTGGATGGTGCAATTTGATTTGACTTTTTGGGCAGGATTGGAGGAGGTATGTGCTATCAGTGAACCTTTGGTAAAGGTTCTTCGTTTGGTTGATGGTGAAAAGCCCGCAATGGGCTACTTGTATGGGCCATGGATAGGGCTAAGGAAACTATCCATCGCTACTATGAGGACAAGAGGGAGGTGGGATTCACAAGACGAGCTGAACTATGGAGTGTGATTGATGAACGATGGAATAATAATCTCCATCGTCCCATTCATGCAGCAGGGCTCTACCTCAACTCTGCTTTATCTTATGCATGTGGAATTCAGTTTGATGCTGAGGTCATGGATGGCTTTCTCTAGTGTGTTCAAAGGACGGTGTTTACTCCCTTTGAACGCGTAGAGATTTCTAGACAGATGGAGATCTATAGGATGGCAAGTGGCACTTTTGGCTATGACATGGCTGTCTAGGATAGAACCACAAGGATGCCAGGTACAATTAGTTTAAAACTTTCAAATTTTGATCTCTTAGATCCTTATTTATTTACTCTTCATTTCTATTTTTTTTACTTTGTAGAAATTTAATACATTGTAATTTGTAATTTGTCTTTCCTTCCTTGTTTTCTTTGTATATGTGTGGTGGACTAACTATGGTCGTAGAGTCCTAGAGTTGCAAAAACTTGCCATTAGAGTGCTAAGTCAAACTTGCAGCTCGTCAGGGTGTGAGCGCAATTGGAGCGTCTTTGAGAAGATACACTCCAAGAAGCGCAGAAGGTTAGAATTTAGAAATGTTAAACAATGAAAATTTAAATTTATAATCTTTATAATTTTAAATAAATTTATTACAATTGTGAATTTGAATTTATCTTCATTTATCATCCCCTAACTATGGATCTCATACTAATGCAAGTTACATTCTGAGCACCTTAATGACATGGTTTATGTCTATGTTATCACAGATCTTGTAGTTTCCTCGGTAGAGTAATCCTGTATAGGATGGCAGAGGGGACAGGCAACCAAAGCCATGACCTATGAAAACCCTCACCCCTAAAGATGGATGGTTGTCATGCTGATTAGGACTTCCTTCGCTTTATGCCACTAGAGAGGCCCAAGTGACAATGGGGGAGACCCAGACCTGTCCTGAGAGGACAGACCTAAAGCAATTCACTAGATCAAACCTTGACGAAGAATACGTAAGGTAAGTGCTTGAAACCCTAGATTCGAGGGACAAGCCACAAATTAAGGAGTACTCGAGTAGAGGTGGTTAAAGATGTTGGTAATGTTACTCAAGTAAGATAACACAGTGACTTATGGAAATTAGGACTGAATCTAGGATTAGTGTGTTGGTTCAAATGATCAAACCTGGGACCTTAGGGGGATTTAAGCAGACAAATGAGAAATTCCCAAGACGAGGTTGATATGAGGAATTAGAGCTTCCCGCACATTGAATTGGATGGAGGATTCAACAATCAGAGAAAATCCAAGTAAAACTAGAAGAAAATACACAAGGAAACTAGCTGCCAAATTAGGAGGGGCGCTACATCACTAAGGGACCAGTGCCTAGAGATGGGTAAATGGATTCCATTGCTGACGCCTAAAAGGGAGAGGGGCTTTTTTGGGATGGCCAACAAAACCCAGATCGCCGAATTTGTGGATTCCCAGTGCAAATTGATCCATTGATTTTTTCTACTTCTAACAAGGGTTTTTTTTTCCAGTAAAATTGATGATGGGAAAAGCATGAGAAAATCAAAGGATAGAGAACTTTCCTGAGAAACGTACCTGAATCATGTTGCTGACCTCTTGGATGATGAAGAATGTTTTCCTTTTGATCAAATGAGAGTTCTGAGCAAGATCTTGATTAATTGTTGCTTCAGTTAGTGCCCCTAGCGCCCCCTTCAACCTGTCAAACCAAAGAAATTCAATTAGCAAGACAAACGAACGAGATTCACAGTGTAAAGAAAGTATAGTAAACGAGAAATCACGAAGAAGTAATCACTCCCTGATAACCAAAACCCGAGTGTCGACACAGAGTGAGCCCCCCCACTAGCGTGCCTTCCTCAAGTGCGCCTCCTTCAACCTACTACGAATGGATGGGTGCAATAAAACGATACAAAATCTATGCCAGATAAATCTCAGTGCAGAAGAATAACAATGCCAGTCATCATCTCATTCATTCATCAAACAAGAAACAAGTGTGTAGTTCCAGAAAAAATATCTTTATTCAATATTCTAGTGCCAGAGCTCATCGTTTACAATGTGGGGGATCACCTCTCTTAAATAGCTCGAGAGTGTGTCCACATTTTATCTAGCTATCATCTGACGATTGAGATTAAGACATCATCAACGGTGGAGATCATCAATACAAGGATCAATAGATGGATTGAGATGACCACATCAAAGTGGGGTGCACTTTTGCTCAAGGACGCCTCCCTAAGGTGGAAATCACGATATAACATGAGATATAACATGATAATACATGAAAGGGGATCACTAGGGGCTTAATTCACCCTAGGCCCCATTACAACCTCATAATATAAGATAAAACCATACAATACATCATCTAGCCAAGTTGAGGGGCGCCCCTTGGGGGACATCCTCACTGACTGAGCTAACAATAAAATAATCCGGACCAAATGCTGACTGAAACTTCTGAAGAACTGTTTGGGTAGCTAAGATACATCATCTGAGAAGTTTCCCTGCCATTTCCTTGACCCAACAGGCCAAATCGATTTTTTCAGTGAATTTCTTAGTTCATTTCTGGTGTTACATCCTCTGAAACTAAATAAAATCATCATAACTCTATTCAGGATGAGAACTGGGGAAAACTGATTGTTTTGGATGATCTAGAGACATAAAAGAATGGTATAAGTGACTACTCATACCCCCTGGAACACTGCAATGATCAGTCTTAGCACACGTTTAAGTATTAGTATATATTTATAAGCACAGGTCACCATTATCATCATAGCACAACAAGTTCAAGGTGTTAGTATACATCAGAGAGCAAAATCCTACCAAAGAGCCATATACCTAACGTCACCATATACATGTCTCTATCTGATATGCCCATATGTAAACTGTGTACCATATCTGCTGCTCTACTCGAATGAACTAGGTCATTACTGAAGTCATCTCAAAGGACAAGGAGATCTCAGTCTTGGCAAGGAAATACTCTGTATCTGCTGTTGTCACCAACCTTGTAGTTGCCTATGTATGGTGGATCCAGGATGGATGGTAGAGGGGCAACTTGGCAAGCAACTAAGGAGGTGGAACCAAGACTGCCTAGACTCCCAAATGGATGGTTGTCACGCCAATCAAGGCAGTCTTCGCTTTATGTTATCTAAGTCCAAGACAACAACGGGGGAGATCCAGATCTACTCCCGACAGGAGAGATCAGACCTAGACACCAGATCAGATCAAGTATGGCTTGAGGTACGTAAGGTGTAAGGTAATTGGAAACTCTAGATCTATGGATGATAATACTAAGTGGAGTTGGGCTTTGGATGAGGGCTTTAGTCTTATGAGGGTTGATCCAAAGTGAAATACAAGTGACCTATAGAGGTAATACTAGATCTAGGGTTGAGGTACTAGCAACTGATGAAGATAACCACTGTCTTGGGAAACGTAACCGAGATAGGGTGAGTAAGGACATAGTTGGGATTGTCTAGTACCAAAGGGATAGACTCAATGAGAGAGATGAGAATGTCAGATTTACATGAGTCATCAAGGAGCAATCAACTTTCAGGGGAAAGAGGTCAAAAAAGGAATAGCGCTAGGATTGAAGATCAGTCCCTGTTGGGCCTTGGGCAATGGAGTCAGTATCTGTACAACGTTGAAGTGAACCCACCTAGGATATGCCCTGATCTATGGACCCAGAAAAAGTGTTTGGCCCGAAAGATTCAGTTTACAAGGAAACCAGCAGGAGGGCTAGCGCTAGGGTTTGGAGAGGTAGGTCTGCAGATCTAGGACCACTAGGAGACTATTAGCTCAGCATTGGAAGGGAGATGAGATCAGCATAACCTGATCTACAAACCCAAGTTAGAAAATTTTAGGAAAAATCAGATCTGGAAAAGTGAAAATTTGTTGAGGGAAGCTAAGATGCTGAAAGTCAGTTTTTCAGATCTAGGGCTACCTAGCAGGAACTAGCTCAACATTGGGGGTGTTCTGGAATGAGGGAGACTTGATCTACAAACCCACGTGATTGTTTTCCGAAAAAAAGTCAAATCTGGAAAAAGTCAAAATTTCAGTAGGAGCGTTGGGGTTTGAGCAGTCAGAAAGTCAGATCTAGGGCAAACCAGTCACAGTTTGGACAACGTTAAGGAGGATTTGGTGAGAGGGATGCCCGATCTACAAGACCCAGAAATGGTTTGTTCAAAGATCAAGTGGTTCCTCGATTAAGTATTTTTTGGATTTTTATTATTTAGGAGTTTTTCAGAAAATTTGAAGAAAAGCAGGTACAATGGATTGAGATCTGAAAGAGAAGAGACTTACTTGTAGATCTTACCTGGAAATGCTTGTAGATGCCTTGATGATGATGATCCCCCACATCTCGATCAATTCTAGAAGATCTAAGTGAGTTCTAAGACCAACCTTATGCTCCAAGTGACCAATGCGCCCTCCCTATCCTGAACAAGCAAACGTCAAATATCGGATTTGCCATACCATGAAAGAAAAAGCTAGATCTACAAAAAAGTAACAAGATGTAATCATAGATCACAATGAAGCTAATGAAAACCCCCTGATACAAGATGAAGACAATCCGAGCGAGTTGAGGTCCCCCTGCAAAAATGCTCCAGCTGAAAACGCCCTCCTGTAGACAAGACAATGATCCCAAAAAAAGATATAGATCTCACAAAATATTCCGAATGCTAGGAAGCAAGAGATTTTCCAATCACCACCGAAGAACATCAGATGCAAAGCAGATCCAAAAAATATCCACAAAAAAAATCTTTCTATTATTTAGATTCAAGAGCCAAAGACCCTTTACAATTGAGAAGCTCTCTCCTTTAAATAGAAATGAGAGAACCAAAATCCTAACCACTTTCAAAACGAGTGGCTAAGATTAAAAGATAAAAATGTTCTAATCAATGGTTGAGATGAGCTCAACATACAATACATGGATCAATATAACCATAAAGTACCAAAGTGGACCAAATCACACATAAAGAGGGTACCCCACTCAACAAGAAATAAATGAAGCACATGGTGGGTCCATGGAGTGTTAACTAACTCCCTCTGGGTGCCCCATGGCACAATAAAATAATATAATATTTTAATTTTTTGGCTTTGTGCCTCCTTGAGGAAATCGTGAGCCTCCCAAAAGCTCAAGAAAATAATATAAAAATGCTCGAAAAATAGGTGTGGGCCGAATTAGGTGCTCCAACTACTGGAGAAAGTGCGGAGGACATCACTCTCATCATCATGACTCATCCCATGTCATTTCCTTGCCTCAGTAGCCCAAATCGGTTTCTTCAATAACCCTTTAATCATTTTTTAATATGCCTTGAGAAATGTGAACCTGCCAAAACAGCCTCCTAGGGTGCCTGCGTTGTCCAACTGAGCCCACTAGGCTCTCTGGGATGGGGGTACTATGGTACAATCTAGTGGCTGCACCCCCTATGCCCCATACAACGCCCTTGGAGATCCAATAAAAACATCTCCCTGCTCAGACACATCATCCTGTGAAGCAAAACTGCATCAACAGAATAAAATGAGCCTGACCATCTTTGCAAGTGCCCGGAACTGAAAATAAACTATCTCATTAGACTCAGAGAGTCCAAATCCATCTAGGGTATATGCTCATACCCCTTCCAGGTCTCTACTTGATCATCAACCATATCCAATAGACAATATAATCATCTGCAAATGACCAGATACCAATAATATAACTCAGACTATCATCCATCTGCTGCAAGTGTTATAAGGCTAAGACATGCTCTACAAATCAGTTAAGCAACAATCACAACAAGTAGCAGTCATCTCACTGGCGGTACATCAACCAAATACATATATAGGGTTTTATTTATTATTACTCAAATCAGGCTTTCAGGACTATACTCACTTCATAGTTGTAGTCAATTTGTTAGTGAAGGGTGAAGGTTGAAATTGACAAGGCTAGGGCAAAGGATGACTACCTACTTAACATTATGACACTTTGGATATGGAAGGGAAAACTCACTATAACCACATGTCGGACAAACAACAACACAAGGAATGGCAGTTCCTCACAAATGGTTGAGTTGTTCAGAGAGTGCTTATTCAACTTAGGCATCATGTCTACATCAAGTTTGATCCAGTTTCATTAGGACCATCAATTTTATTTTCATGGCCGTTTTGGCCTATATGACCCTTTCGGACTTCACCACCAGTGCTTAAAAGCACAACTAATCGCAGCTTTCTCCAAGACATATTCAAATTTATAAGGTCAACAATATTTGGATATAGCATATATTTAACCATTTCTTTTGGGACCTTTTCTTATACCCTTCAAGGGGTGTTTTAGCATTTCATTGCTCTTGCCCTTTGCTCACATATGTTAAGAAACACATTTTAGAATTTTCATTTTCCATGGGCGCATATATAAATATTTCCAATACAAGTAGTACATGAGCTTTCAGTTTTAGCCAACAACATCTCAAGTGACCAGGGGAAGTTCTGCACGGTGCCAAACATCGGGACAACTGACCAGAATGATTTAGGCATACAATCCAACTCACCAAAGGCAAGTTCTGTCAGCAACTCAGAGACGAGACACATTATAAACAGGGAGGTTTGTCCAACAAAGGTTCTAGTGGAGAAAGGTCCTCCATGCCACAAGTCAAGTAGTAAGTCGTGTTAAAACAAAATGGGAAGGTAATGGATGGGCGGAGACAGTGCAAGATGAAGCCAACACTAGCAAGCCAAAGAAATGGTGGAAATGACTACCTCTATTCTCCCTAAGGAGGGTAACACCAATGAGTATAGGTCATGAATTTCCAAGTCTAAGTAGGGACATCAATACATAATACAAATATATCCAAGTCCATATATTTATGACCGCCAGATCATGACACTAAATGCTAGTATATGTCACAAAAATGAGTATAAGAGCAATGATAACCATAACACAATATAATAAATGTCGAGTCATAACCGTGCAAATAATCCATATGAACCATCATCTGTCCAATGAGAAAACACTAAAACCAATTTGGGCATCACCAACTGCTCTGTAAATGACTAAATGGCTACATTAGTCCTCAAATCTGAGTGTCCTGAGACTTAGTCCTGACATGGGAGAGTATAATAGTCCACTAACAAAATAATGATCTGTCAAAACTGCTCATCTCAGCATCTCATATGTAAGAGATCTGGCTGAAAAAATGTACTGTATCTGAAAAATAGAATATGGTAACCTGACTACTATATATGTGATAACATCTGGCTCCAGCTGGGACAAGTGCTTTGCTGAAAAGAGCGCTTGAGAGCCTTAGAATCTTTGGTCCTCGTACTCTGCTTCTCGCATCCTCGATCCATCCTTCCAGCTCTGCAACCGCTATCAAAATGTCACCGACTACCTGCAGCATGTCCAGATCTATACCAAACTCACAGACCGGTCGTTAGAACAATATGTGGATAAAATACTTAAAATAAGCATGCATAAAACTGAAAAGCAGAAAATAAATCTAATCTATAACCATAACTTTTTAAGAAAAGTTTGATTTTTTATTTTGCAGGAAAAGAGACAGAAAGCAAAACTATACTAAACTTCAAAGGCGAGCTTCAGGCAAAGATGCAAGATTCTATACTACTGCCGAGAAAGGCTTATTTCATCCTACCTACCCTACTCTAACCAATTTAGACAAGTGTTAGGTAAAATCATAAATCCAATGCAACCACTTGCTGATCGAACCTATTGAGCTTTCTTTACAGTTAATGATACAACAAATCAAAGATGGCTTGTAAGTAATGTGAATGAATTTTGTAGCCATTATAACTTGTTGTTTGAAAATCAAAGAAAGATATGGATAAAGAGAAATGAAATCATGCCAGGGATGAGATTGATTGTTGCAAACTTCTTCCACCCATAGATCGATAGGATCATAAAAGGTCAAGTTCGTTTTTAATGGAAGAAGACAATATGACTCATGACTCGGCCACTCCAAACAATTCTTTGTTTTCTCCTCTACCCTACTAGGACATTCAATTCTATTCACTCCAGAAGAAATGGGAGAATCAAATGGGGACAAGTTGTAATGTAATGAAACTTTGAATGAGATCAAGCCCATTTGTTGTTTAAAAATGGAGAAAAAATGAAATTGATCTTTATACACCTTCTCCAACCATCCATAATATAGATTTACAAATTGAAAACATTATTCATTACAGATGACTGAGAAGAGACATGAAGTGCCTTTTCCTCAATTACGTGATGATGCTTAAACTCCTGATTCAAAATTTCGAAAGTACCAACTTGATTAAAAGACAAACCTATACAAGAAGACTTGAAGAGTTGGGATGGGAGGGTGGATTGAAAATTTTCTCCCAGACTTGGAATAATTGATCTCAGAATTTGATGAGAGGAAAGAGATTTTAAATTAATTCCAGGAGTGATTTCAAGATTTGAAACAAGGTCAGTATCCATACATTGAAACAACATATTCTGATTAAGGATTGAATGAAGAATTCTATCGATACTATCAGGACAAGGACCCTCATTGCAATGCTCTTGATCAAGTTCACTTACCATCGTATCATCATGTGATTGTTCTTCAACATAAGTTTGATTAATTTCAACCTTTTCTTCTTCTGCAGTGATATGATCAAGGTTTGAATCCAGATTCGGATAGGTTGGATACTGACTCAAATTATCATCAATTAGGCAATGACTATGGAGTTGCTCTTTTAAAGGCTCTTTAATGACCTCACCAATGGAAGGTTCAACTAAAGATGTTTCTTGATGGTGCATGTTAGGTTCCCTTCCACAGATCAAATCCAGGATTTGCTCTGTGACTGCTTCAGGTAATAATAACAGAGTATCTCGTATGATTTGATTGATATCCCTCTTAGTTTCAACATGAGGTTTTGAAACATTATTCTCGAAGTACTCTGTAACATTATTATGGATTGCAAGCACGCTCATAATTTGGAACATATCAGGAGAGGAATGGTCCAATTTAGAAAGCACATTGTCAATATATTGATTATCAACGGCACAATCATTGCTAGACTGACAGTCTAACAAATTTTCAGTGTTCCTACCCCACTTATCTATTAACAAGTCTGTGAACATGTCATACCCAGTGATGGATTCTGGTGCTAGATGATCAAACCATAGTTGAACATCCCCTCGCAAGGATTCTCCTAAGGCTTGCATACAAACATCTTCATTGTCTGCACCTTTGAATTCCGTGTAATCCCAGAGAATATCCAAATGACTTTCAATAGATACATCCTTATTTCCACTAAACTGGGGAAGCCCCCTAATGTAATCATTTGGCATAGGATGAGGTGCCCCAGGTATTTCAGAAAAGTCAAAAGGAGACTGCTTGTCATGTTTTTTAACAACTCTGGTTACTTGGCTATAAGGCTTTGACTGGTACAAACCTCTTGGTTTATGTCGATTTACAGGTCCACTCGGGATGGGTGGGAAATCTTTATTGCATGGGTGAGGAAATTGGTGGGTATCATAAAGATTGTGATAATTAGATTCATATCCATAATCATGCTCGAAATCATCCTCATACCCGTAGTCTGACCTCCATCTATCCCTTTCGTTTATTTGTCTTGTAGTTTCAATCATGTTTTTGGTTAATTCCACCACCTCCACAGAGTCATACAGCTGGGACTAGGAGGAGACAACTCAAATTGGCCTCCCCCTCATCCACATTATCTACTCGGGCAGTTGGAGCTTCTAGTTCCACCCCAGGCTCATCTGGACCACCTCCATGACCACCTACTGCTTCTAGAGGAAGAGTGGTGCCTTTTACCCGTAAAAGGGGTAGATTGATTAGAGGGTCATCCTCAGGGAGTCGATGACTCGATTCCTATTATTTATCATTGTACTATCATACTATGTTGGTGCCCTATGTCTAGACTCTATACACTATCTAGATGCCTCATGAATCATGATGATTTATCTCTTGAGAGACGTTTATTTTGATCATTTGATGTGATTTTCATTCCATCAAGAACACGTTTCAATATTTTTAGTTTATAGTCGATATTTGATCATGATTCACCATTTGACATCTTATGCATCTTATATATGAGTTGTATTTTAATATTTATGTGGAAATGTGTTTATTTGATGTTGTTGTTTCTGTAGATGTTAAAAAAATTGTTTATTTTTGTATTTTTTTTATGCTTTATGACATTTTCGGATATTTTTGCCATTACTTCCGATAATTTTCATTCCAGACCCTCAACGATATATTCGCCGACACGATATATGTAACTATGCTAGTAATTAGTCTCATCTTCCCAATTAATCCCCAAGTGAAAATACGCCACTTTTTCAATATTGCTAAGTCATGGAAAAAGTCTTCAAGTGAAGCGGTAACAACTAGAAAGCGACCGTGGGGTCCCGTTAGGCTACATCATTGTTGGTGTAGTGTTGAACACAACCCCACGACTCCATCTAGGCCACATGTCACTGTGAGAACCACTTCTAAGCAAATCCAAACATATTCCTCGTACCCTTTGGGTATAACTGGGATACCTTCTCCCCTTAATAATTAGATCATTACTACATTAATAAAATTGATCAACAATTGACCCACTTCCTAATCCACTCTTTTAATAATTTTAAAACTGACTAATGAGACAATTGCAATCCATTCTCGAGACATATCCAACAACCCTTTATACACAAGCACTCCATTAGCATTGGTCTATTTTGCATCAATCGTTTACTTTTGGTATCTAAGTTAATTTATGTGTTAAATGAAATGTTTATTTTACATGTTGTTGATCTAAACTATTTGCAAAAGTCTTAGTTTCAGTATTTACATCATCTTAACTCCTAGAGACTAGTCGTTTTATCCTTTCATAGATTAAACAACTTTCGATTATTTTCATAGGGACCACCCCCCTTGGATTTGCTAGGAGTAATCCTAGATGGAGGACTCAAGATCAAGTGACACCACTTGACTCTTACTTGCCCCCAAGGTCGCATCCAGTGGCTTGAAGATTTCTGCCACGAGACCCGAGGTGCGAATTAGGCGGCAACACATTCCCTAACAACTGTGTTCATTCTTGTCGCAGATTTGGTTACATGTTGATGCTCATTTGATTAGATAGTTCATGTCTATATTTTATTTTGAAATTCAACATCTTGTTTTGAGGAAGGTATTGGAGAAGTGCCAATTTGGGCATAAAAGTGTTTTTGATGAATAGTAGGAAGCCTTTGGTTCTGTCTCCATCTTTACGACTTCTAGGATGGGTTCTTCTTGCTTTGATTACTATTTTGTTAAATTGATTGTTATTATAACGATTCTTTTTGAAAACCTTGGATAAATGATCCATTTCCGTTTCCACATGTTCATCATCATAAATTTTCAAGACTATATTTACTAGAGTGCTTATCACACTGAGTTTTGAGAAGGCAAATGGTGAGAACTAGCTGCAGATACCTATCAATGTGCGTCTTCTTCCAGTAGACTTGGTGGTATTAATGTGCCATCCTCTTTTCTTGAGACTAACACGTCTAAGAATGTTATGCTCTTGTTATTTTCTTTTTCAATTGTGAATTTTATGCTATCATTTTGATTATTCAGATGGTCAAAAAATAGTTTCAAGTTGCTTTCATTGTGAGGCCACACTACATGGTATCATCCACGAATCTCTTCCACCTTTTTGGTTTGAGAGGAAATGTGTTAATGACAAGATCTTGAAAGTATTTCATGTATAAATTAGCTATAATTGGTGGCAACAAAGAACCCATCGCTACTCCTTTGATCGGCTCGTAGTACTTCCTCGGAAGCAAAAGTATGTGGATCTCAAACACACCTCAACAAGCTTAGCAATATCATTGTCCACCTTTTGCTTGATGATATCAATTGCTTCAGTGATGGGAATTTTGGTATACAACAAGACTACATCAAAGCTTACTAATATGTCATTGTCCTCAATGTTGTCTCGTTTCATCTCATTTACCGACTTATTGGAGTCTTTAACATAGGAGCTCGTATAGCTAGCCAAATGTGTTAGCTTGTTCACTAAATGTTTATGCTCCAAGAAGAGTGTGCTTTAGAAAAGAGTGCCAAGGAGATGATACCATGAATTTTAGCTTGCATACATCTTGAATTTTGGCACAAGGAGGTGCGCCCTAGGGATGTGTGCTGTCGTCGAGCAATAAAACAACATTACAATGCATGCATGCCTTGAGAAATATGCCACGAAGGAGGGTCCTCCAAGGAAATCCATAATCTTCATCAAAATAACTTGTAGTCCGGTGCGAAACAATGCAAATGCTCAAGGGTTCTCCTTCAATAAGCCTTCAAGTGGTCAAAATAAGGTCAAAACACACAAAATCACCCTGAAAAAATCTGTCATAGAGGAGTGTTCAACAAGAAGGTGCTAGACATGTCATAATAAGGTGGATCAAATTTGAAATACCCTTTTATTGTCTACAGTGCTCAAACCAAGGAGGGTTGAAACCTCCTTCAATCCAGAAATAGCCACTATTCAACATGAATAAGGAGCAACTATGCTAGGCACTGTGTAGGAGAATAATGTCTTATAATTTCAAAGTGCAAACCAAGGGAAATTTGACATTCAAATGGCTAGGGCGCTTCACCTTAATTAAGATCAATGGAACCTTAGAACACCATGGTAAAGCTCCCTTAATATCATTATCTCATCAAAGCATAGTTATTAACACTGAAGACTTAGGGAGACCTTTAGTTGATGGGTTTCCCTTCCATGAAATGCACTAAGTGTTAGATAATTGTATCAATGATTTTCCACAAGCCATCCAACCATGCCAATACTATCAAATAGGAGCACACCACATCATGAAGAATTTAATCACCAGTCATATGCTAACTCATCCACTAGACCACCATCACACATCGTCCATCACCTCCTACAACCACCCAACATCAAATCAATCAGGTGTGAGCAACATCTCTAAGCCAAAGCTCACATGTACTCCAATCATCCAAGGAATCACCCTGCAAGCTTGAGGTTTGTGATACAAATCACAAATCACATGTATAATCTTCATACACCATGACTGCTAACACTATCTTTGACAAGTTTTCAAAAGCTTCTAAGATTAAATATTTGAGCCTTCTGTTATGAATAGTCCTCTCCAAATCTTTGAAATATTATTCAAAAACTTGACTTGTCACTCAAAAATATCGTTTCACTTTGTCTGGACTCTGAAGACAAGATTTGAACTTGAGACCCACACTCTACGAAGCTAACAATTTAACTATCGCATCCCTTTGCTTTTGCTGAAGGATTTTGAAACCACAATTAATTTGATCTCTTCAATTCATAAAGTAAGAAAAAAAGAAAGGAGGTTTATGACCTTCTAACTAATCTGACCAGGAGTTTACAAAGAGAGGTGGAAGTTGACCTCTTTTCTTCAAATCAATTTACTTTTTATTTAACATTTGAAACATAAATGAAAATCGTACTTGGCTTTTTTTGCTTGAAATCCTTGTTGCTACATATCTTTGCAAATCAGATTGTTGGCATCTCCATGGCAGGCATTGTTTTTTTCAAACATCTCGTCTTCCTTCACACTCGTTTCTACAGGACAGCCTGTGATCTTCTCTACTGAATTGTGAAACCAGAGTTCTTTTTGATCTGCCCAACCTCTGCTTGTATGCTGTTTTTCCTTCGTCATTCATTTCTATTAAACTCAACCTATGTGCTGATTTTTACACTAGCATTTTTCAATTTTCTTCCTCATTGTTTTATTCTATCACTGCATTTTCTTCTACAATGCAATGCACAGTGCACACACTACCATGGCACTTTTCTGGCTGCATTTATGCAGCTCAACTCATCCCAAATATTTTAAGAATATTTAATTTTACACCATACAAAACTTAAACAAATAAACTCAGTACCCTTGCATGCTTGCCTTTACTCAAAATCACCACCACTATGTTGAGAGTAATGTTAGGATGCATATTGTCCCCAAGAATCCTGTCATCCTCTTTAGATAAATATACACTTAGGTTCAATAAATAGCGGTGATGGTAGAATCTTCCATTCCTCTTTAGATGAATTAGAAACTGTACTCCTCCCTGTTGAATTTTAGCATTAGCAGAAATATTTAAAAATTTGCAGATTAACTTAAATATCAGATGACAAGTCCAGTAAAAAATCACATCAACACAATGGGCACATGAACACAAGATTTTTCACTGGGGAAACCTTCAAAGGACAAAAACCCCAAAGAACATTAGTAGCTCATCTCGTAAATGAGATGACTTAGAAATTCTTCAAAAAGTTCCTCAAACCCCAATCTAGGTTTGAACCATAATTTACAGTAAAATATTCTCAGCGAAAATCAGAACAAGGGTTTCAAACCCTAATTACCCAAAAATTCCAGATCTGCCCAGAATTAAACAAGACTGTAAAAAACAGTCTGCCCGAAGTACAAATCAGACTGCCTGGAATACAAAACAGTCTGCCCAAATTTTTATCAGAACTGCCCAGAAAATTAGGGCCTGCCCGGATCTTCCGCTGTCCTGCCCGTTTGACTGCCCGGATTACTTTTTGCCTTCTTCACCTGCCCAAAAGGCAGATCTAGTCTGCCCGGGTCTGTAACAGCCTTCCCGAAGTCTGTTATGGGCAGCCATGACCCTCCTGCTACTGCTGTGGGGTTGGGTAGACTCACGTTGGCTGGGCCGAGGCTTTAAAGCCTGCTCGGAAGACCTCCGGGTCTGCTATCTAGCAGCCCGAGGTCTGTAGCAGATAACTTGGGTCTGCTGTGAGCAGCCTGTGGCTGCTGCTAACTGCCCGGAGCTCTGTGGCAGCTCCCGGGCTCACAGTGGGTGCCCAGATGTGATCTCGGGGCTAGCTGTAAAGTTAGCAGGCCTGCCCAAGAAGAAAACTAGCAGCCCGTGAAGAGAACCAGCTGCTTGAAAAGGAAAAGATGTCTGCCGTGGAGGAGAGAGAAAAGCTGAGAAGACTGTCAGCCTTCCCGTGAGAAGATATGCAGCTTCTTGAGATTTGAGATGAATGTGGCTGCTGAAGATAAGGGTTTATCAAACCCTAAGACAGAAAAATAAAGAAACCCTAGCTGAGGGTTTTGCTGAGAAATCTTTAGTAGCAGCAGTACCTGTGTGAGCAAGTGAATGTGTGATAATGAATTTACTTGATCTTCTTTTATAGCCTTTAGTCACCTGTAAGTGGACCAAAATTTAGGAAAGATAACATAAGAATATTTTATTCTTTTCCTAATTTCACTTTTACTTTTTTATTAAAAAGGTCCTTTATGTATTTTTGACTTATACCAAAAGTCCTTATTTATCTTTGACTTTCACTTGCTGTCCTTTTCCTGTGGTCCAAAAGTCCTTATGTATTTTTGACTTTTGACTTTAGCCTTTTTCCAAGTGCCCTTGTGGTCATTACTTGTGGTCTTTTTGATTCCAAAAGTACATCATCATAAACCAAGAGAGTTACTAATGCTTTTATCTCACACTCTGTGTGACACCTAGATCTGGTACTAAGGTAACTTAACCAAGGGTAGCTAAGCCTTGGAGAAGTACACAAATCCCATAGATCAAGGGTTAGAGTGTCACACATGCCTAGAACTAGTGTAGGGCTTATAGTGCCTTCCTGGTAACAGACCAGGTGCCTCCATTCTCTAAGAGAATGGCTAGTCAGAACTAAGCTGAGTCTACCAGTACTAGACTGGTCCACATCGTGGTCCCGGACCAGATGTCTACCATTCAACAGAATGGTCACTCAACACTGGGTTGAGTCTACCTAGGGCAAAGCTGGGTCTATATCATGGTCCCAGACCAGATATCTACCATTCATCAGAATGGTCACTCAACACTGGGTTGAGTCTTCACCGTGGTCCCGGACCAGGTGGCCCCATTCTCCTAAGAGAATGACTCTCGATGCTGCTTAGAAAAATCAACTCTTCCTCTCAGCAAGAGAGGCATTCTCTGCCATGCCAAGCTTGTCATGAAAGTACACGAACTTTGATGCTGCCAGAGGCTTGGTCAAGATATCTGCAATCTGTTCATTTGTACGAATGTACTGCAACTTTAGAGCACCTCTCTGGACTAGGTCTCTGATGAAATGATACCTCATTTCAATGTGTTTCGATCTATCATGAAACACTGGGTTCTCTGAAAGCTTTATGCAACTCTGATTATTGCAATGGATGATTGTTGAGTCAAGCTTTCCCTCAAACAGATCAGATAACAATTTTCTGACCCAAACTGCTTCCTTGCAGGCATCACTTTCAACAATATACTCTGCCTTAGCTGTACTCTAAGCTATGGAACCTTGCTTCTTGCTGGACCAAGAGATCATTGTTGATCCCATACTGAAGCAATAACTAGAGGTACTTTTTTGGTCAATTGCACTGCTAGCCCAATTTGAATCTGAATATCTAGATAACAATACTGCAGTGCTGGAAGTATACCTGAGTCCATAAGTGATAGTACCTCGCACATATCTGAGTACATGTTTGGCAGCTACCAAGTGTATGTGCTTCGGATCGGACATGAACTGACTCAGTGCATTCACTGTGTAACAGATGTCTGGTCTCGTATGCACGAGATACATTAGGGAACCAATGAGCTGTCTGTATAGAGTAGAGTTCACATTTTGTGAACTAGAGGCTGAGTCCCACAACTTTGTCAAGTTGGTAGTCATTGGTACGCTCATGGACTTGCAGTCTTGCATCCCAAATCTCTGCAAGATATCCACTGCATACTTTCCTTGTGTCAGGAAGATCTCACCTGGCTTTTTCCAGACTTCTAAGCCAAGGAAGTAATGCATCAATCCGAGATCTTTCATCTCGAATTCAGAGGTAAGCTCCCTTTTACATTGATCTATCAATTGTTCATCACCTGTAAGAAACAAGTCATCTACGTATAGAACAAGTATCAAGACATGATTATGAACAACCTTAAAGTACAAGTTAGAATTAGCTGTACTTTTGGAAAACCCCAAGCTATGGAGAAATCCATCCATCCTGGCATACCAGACTCTAGGAGCTTGTTTCAATCCATACAAGGATTTCTTTAGTTTACATACATGGGTATTCTTCCCATGAGTCACAAAGCCTTCAGGTTGTTCAATATAAACTTCTTCCTCAATCTTACCATTGAGAAAGGCTGTCTTTACATCCATCTGATGTAACTTCCATCTGAATACTGTAGCTAGTGAAATGATGCTTTTGATGTTAGTATACTTGGCAACAGGAGCAAATGTCTCGTTATAGTCTATGCCTTCTTTCTGAGTGAAGCCACGAGCTACGAATCTAGCTTTATACTTCTCCACACTGCCATCAATAGCATGCTTGATTTTCTAAAGCCATCTGTAAGTCACAACTGACTTCCCTGTTGGTCTAGGAACAATTTCCCAAACATCATTCTTCATGATTGACTTATACTCTTCAATCATGGCATCAACCCATACCTGTTTACTCGCTACTTCTTCGTATGATGAAAGTTCTGAACTGATAAGTTGACTCTTAAGACCAGAGTACTTTTGTGGTCTTATGCTTTCTCTGAAAGTCCCTGGAGGAGCTTTATGCTTCTCGCCTTCTTTTAATGTCTCTCAGTACCAAGCAGGTCTCCTTTTGTAAGGAGGAACTTCAAGTAGTTCTTCTAGTGGACTTTCAGTGTTCTTAGGAACATCTGGAATTTGATCATCAAATTCCTCTTCCTCCCTCTGAATTTTTGAATCTGGAAACTCAAGTGGAGCAACTGCATCTTCCGGTGAAAGCTCTAGTGTTTTACGAAACACAACTTCCTCATGGAAGATCACATCTCTGCTGACCTCAATGTGGCTTTGTCCAGGTATATATACGCGATAAGCCTTCCAACAATCACTGTACCCAACAAATATACCTTTCTTACCGGAGGGCTCTAGCTTGGTCCTCTTCTCTTTTGGCACATGGACATACACAGGAGTACCAAATATCCTCATGTGATCAACTGCAGGTTTCTTCTTGGTGAAGACTTTTTCTGGAGTTTTCTCCCCCAAGATAACATGAGGGATTCTGTTCTGAATATGCACAGCAGTACCTGTGGCTTCATCCCACAAAGACAAAGGAAGATCTATATGGCTTTAGCAGCCTCATAGATCGTTCTATTCTTCCTTCCTGCAACCCCATTCTGCTAAGGCTTGTAAGGCACTGTGAGCTCTTTCTTGATTCCTGCTTCTCGACAAAAATCATCAAACTCATTAAATTCATACTCACCTCCGTTATCTGATCTCAAGATACGGATGTGTCTGCTAGTATGATTTTCAATTAGTGTCTTGAACTCTTTGAACCTGCCAAAGGTTTCACCCTTGGCCTTGAGGAAGTAAATCCAAGACTTCTGAGAGTAGTCATCAATAAACAAGACATAATATAAACACCCACTCAAGGAGGGTGAAGACATAGGCCCACAAATGTCAGAATGAATCAAATCCAAAATGCCTTTAGATCTAGTCTTGTTTCTAGGAAAGGATTTCTTAGTGTTCTTACCTAGAGCACATCCTTTGCGGATTCCTTCATGTTTTGGAGAAACTTCTGGCATACCTGTGACCATCTTCTGCAATCCTGGGAGAGGTGTGTAGTGAAGGTTTCCAAAACCTTCTATGCCAAAGTTCACAAGGATCAACTGTGTGATGTACCAAAGCATGAGTGGAATCTTTGGAAGCCTTGTAGAGACCTCCCTCTCGAATCCCAATCTGTACTGCTGAGTTTAGATTTGTGTCTTTTGCCCTTAAAAAGACCTCCTTGTCCATGAAGAGGACTCTATAGCCCTTGTCTTCTAAACCAACAACATATAAAAGATTCTTCTTTAAACTAGGAACATAAAGAATATCATCAATATGAAGAACCGTACCTGAGTCAAGTTGAAGTGAAGTTGAGCCAACTCCTTCAATCTTGTAAGTGGAGTCATCTCCAAGTTCTACCTGAGTGGTGAACTTTTTCTTTCTGTAACTGGTGAGAGCTCCACGGTTACTTGTCATGTGACTGGAGGCACCACTGTCCACCAACCAAGAAGTGGAACAATCTGAGAAAGAACCAGTTAGAGCAGAAATCAAGTAGTACTCTCTTTTAAGTTCATCAGTTTTATTAGCCTTGGTTTTCTTCTTCTTCATTGGTTCTTCATCTTTTTCTTCCTCTGCTTCTACAACAGATGCTTGAAACCTTCTCTTGGGTTTCTTCTTGTTCTGCCTGCAGTCTCTAGCATAATGTCCAAACTTGTGGCAACTATAACATTCCACTTTAGACATGTCATAAAACTTACCTTGAGCTTTCTTTCCCTTCTTTTGTTGAGGGAAAGGTTTCTTGAACTTCTTTGTCTTTGCTGCAAGTGCAAGGTTGTCTTCCTTAACTAGCTTGCCAAAGGTCCTTCCTTCTTCTTCTATGCAATCATGCCAAATCCTTTCAAAGGTTGGCTGATTCTCTCGTCCACTGACGGATGCCATGAAGGTTTCCCAAGAGCTTGGGAGACCATCAACCACTGTTTGCACAAGGTCATCATCATCAACAATAATACCAATAACAATGAGTTGATCTCTTACCCATGCAATCTTCGTGAAGAAGGAACCAACGCTTTCATCTTTGTTCAACTTCAAAGTTCGTAGTCTCTTCTTCAAGACTCTCTTCCGACTGGGAGCTTTCTATTCATAAAGGTTGACCAAAGTATCAAAGCATTCTTTAGCAGTCTTCAAAGATGTGATGTTGGGCATCACTGACTCTCTGACAGGATCATAGATGATTCTTCTAGCCTTACCTTGCTTCCTCTTGTAAACAAGCCTACCAGCATTTGTTGTTGGCTCTTCAATGACATTAAAAACAATGTCATCCAAGTCAGTTTCATCTAGAATGGCTGTTAGCCGGACCTTCCAGGAATTGAAGTTGGATGAACCATAGAGCTTCTCTTCCGGTTTGAAACCATTGGTGGCCATCTCTGCCACTTAGTCAAATGTTAGATTTGCAAATCTTATCCCAATATCTAGTAAAAAAAACAACAGTGTCCCTTTACTGTGTTTTTACATGCTAAGCTCTGATACCATGTTGAATTTTAGCATTAGTAAAAATACTTAAAAATTTGCAGATTAACTTAAATATCAGATGACAAGTGCAGTAAAACATCACATCAACACAATGGACACATGAACACAAGATTTTTCACTGGGGAAACCTTCAAAGGACAAAACCCCAAAAAGCATTAGTAGCTCATCTCGTAAATGAGATGACTTAGAAATTCTTCAAAAAGTTCCTCAAACCTCAATCTGGGTTTGAACCACAGTTTACAGTAAAATATTCTCAGCAAAAATCAGAACAAGGGTTTCAAACCCTAATTACCCAAAAATTCCAGATCTGCCTAGAATTAAACAAGATTGTCAAAAAGAAGTATGCTCGAAGTACAAATCAGACTGCCCAGAATACAAAACAATCTGCCCGGTAATTATGACATGCTGCCCAAATTTTTATCAGAACTGCCCAGAAAATTAGGGCTTGCCCGAAAATGCTTTTTTCCTGCCCGGATCTTCCTCTGTCCTGCCCGATTGACTGCCCAGAATTACTGTTTGCCTTCTTCACCTACCCGAATGGCAGATCTAGTCTGCCCGGGTCTGTAACAGCCTGCCCAGAGTCTGTTATGGGCAGCAGTGACCCTCCTGCTACTGCTATGGGGTTGGGTAGACCCACATTGGCTCGAAAGACCTCCGGGTCTGCTATCTAGCAGCCCGAGGTCTGTAGCAGACAACCTGAGTCTGTTGTGAGCAACCCGTGGTTGCTGTTAACTGCCTGGAGATCTGTGGCAGCTCCTGGGCTCACAGTGGGTGCCCAGATGTGATCTTGGGCCTAGCTGTAAATCTAGCAGGCCTGCCCAAGAAGAAAATTAGCAGCCCGTGAAGAGAACTAGCTGCCCGAAAAGGAAGAGATGGCTGCCGTGGAGGAGAGAGAAAAGCTGAGAAGACTATTAGCTTGCCCGTGAGAAGATATGCAGCTGCCTGAGATGTGAGACAAATGTTCCTGCTGAAGATAAGGGTTTATCCAACCCTAAGACAGAAAAATAAAGAAGCCCTAGCTGAGGGTTTTGCTGAAAAATATTCAGTAGCAGCAGTACCTGTGTGAGCAAGTGAATGTGTGATAATGAATTTACTTGATCTTATTTTATTTATAGCCTTTAGTCACCTATAAGTGGACCAAAATTAGGAAAGATAAAATAATCATATTTTATTCTTTTCCTAATTTCACTTTTACTTTTTTATCAAAAAGGTCCTTTATGTATTTTTGACTTTTACCAAAAGTCCTTATTTATCTTTGACTTTCACCTGTGGTCCTTTTCATGTGGTCCAAAAGTCCTTATGTATTTTTGAATTTTGACTTTAGCCTTTTTCCAAGTGCCCTTGTGGTCTTTTTGATTCCAAAAGTACATCATCATAAACCAAGAGAGTTACTAATGCTTTTATCTCACACTCTATGTGACACCTAGATCTGGTACTAAGGTAACTTAATCGAGGGTAGCTAAGCCCTGGAGAAGTACACAAAGCCCATAGATCAAGGGTCAGAGTGTCACACATGCCTAGACCCAGTCTAGGGCTTATAGCGCTTTCCTGGTAACAGACCAGGTGCCTCCATTCTCTAAGAGAATGGCTACTCAGAACTAAGTTGAGTCTACCAGTACTAAACTGGTCCACATCGTGGTCCCGGACCAGATGTCTACCATTCAACAGAATGGTCACTCAACATTGGGTTGAGTCTACCCAGGGCAGAGCTAGGTCTATATCATGGTACCAGACCAGATATCTACCATTCAACAGAATGGTCACTCAACATTGGGTTGTCTTCACTGTGGTCCCGGACCAGGTGGCCCCATTCTCCTAAGAATGGCTCTCGATGTTGCGCAGAAGAATCAACACTCCCATCTGTGCCTTTATTTCCAATTATGTTTTTGAAACTTTCGGTTACAAATCAATCCTGAATATGATGAAACATTTCTTGGTTCTTATTGGGAAACTTTTCGAATAGTAAATCATCTTGATGAGATCGAGTTTGAATAAGGCCCATGTTTGAATTGCAACTCTTTTTAAATTACTGTTCGAGATTGTTTTCTTTTAAATCGGATCTGTTACAGCTTGATTTAGCACTTGGGTTTAAAAGTCCCAATCCACTAATGTTATCAAGAAGCAACTTCTGAAGAAAGCACCTCTATCACCTTAGTGCTATCTTTCCACTTTTACACCAGATTTCAAGGTCAAGGGAGGCTTCGTTATCGGTTGCTTGGATGAAGTTTGGAGAGAGCTAAAGGGAAAAGATACTTAGTTAAGCTGTGCTAACACGTGTTATTAAGTTAATATTCTCAAAAGCATTCAACCATGTAAGATGTCAAGCTGCACAATAGATCAAATACTTAAAACGGAAATACTCAAAGTTGCTAGATAAAATAAACCATGAACATTTAGCAAGATCAACTATGTAAAAGATATTGCAATAAGTAACTCACAGGGCTTGAAATTTAAAATGTGGTTAAACAAGTGGGTTCATTTGCCATGTTAAAGATACATCCACAAAATGAAATTGCACATGAGACAAGTAATGGAATTTGTCTTAAGAGTTTATGAAGTTTGGCCTTAGGTGAGTCCTTGCTTGAGAGAATTTCTCTGAAGAAAGGAGTTAGTCAAGGTTAATCAACGTGAGATTTTCCATACTTCTTGAAGAGATGAGAAATCACTTCTCCTACTTTGGTATTTAGATTTTATGATTTTAATGCCAATACTTCAAATTAAATATTTAAACTAACAATGTTTCAACTTTCAAAATTCATAAAATAAGGAATATCATCAAGAGCCTGTGCAATAGAAAGGTTTTACAACATATGTATAAAATGCACAATAGAAATTTCTAGAATTTAAAAGATACACATAGCTATTAGGCATGCTAGAATAAGCATGCAATGTTAATCATTTAAACCGAGTGAATATTCCATAATTTAGAAGTGAACTTATTTAGTCAACGTGTTTAATGAAATGAGAGACTATACACAAGCATCAGCCAAAATAATACATTTAAAATTTACTTGCTGTTATGAAGTAGTTACTATTATCAAATAAAGCAACAAATTTAGAAATTTCCATAATTATTTGCTTGCTGGTCCCAATATATTTGTAATAGTAAAAGAAGCAAGAAATTTAAAAAATTCAGATTTTACTCAAATTGATACCATAATTTTAAAGCAATAAAATATGAAATTTTCTAGATGTTAGATGGCTTAGAAAATTTCCAAAAATGAAAATGAATTTGCTGTAATAATTTCCAAAATGAATAAAATTGCAAAATCAGCCGATTAAACCACTAAAACCGACAATTAAATTCAAAGGTGCAACTGAGAATTTTTAGTGACTTATTCTTGCATAAAAACTTGAAGCAAAGATGTTAAATTTAAGACTATTTAGAGTAGTTTTATCTCTGTTTTTTTATTTTGTAATAAATGAAATAAAATAGAAATGAATTTTAGAGATTTCAAGCCTAAAAGATGCTAAAGATATGGAATTTTACCTTGGCTTGATTTGATGAAAATGTTGAAATGTTTTAGCCTTCCAAGAAATAATTTTTTCCCTTAACAAAAAAGATTTTTTTTTATTCTTCTGGTTTTGGTTGAAGATATGGAGTGTTGGATTAGTGCTTTCAAATCCTTGGGAAAATGGAGTCTTTAGGACATGTCTCCTTTGCAAATAGAGTCTTAAGTACACGTCTCCTTGGATCTTGTTTTAATTTACTTGGCTGGAACACTTGCAAAAGGCATGAGAAATTCCTCCCAAGCCTTTGGGTGTTATGCAAATCTTTCTAAGGAAGGGTCACCTGAATATACACTTTCAATCAGAAAATCCTAGCTCATACCCTAACCTATGCATTCTTGAACTTGCACCCTTTGTAAGATGCCCAATACAAGAAAGATATAAAACTAAAATATTTCCTACTTGATCCAATGGAAAAATTTTACTCAACTAGATTTGATAACCTCTACAATGCAAGAAATTCACATGTTACCTCAAGATTAGAATCTAGAAGCTTTGCCACATTGTGAGAAAATTCTAAGAGCTAAGAGCCAATGATGCAAATATAGTATTACTTTCCAATACTCAGCAACAAAATACAATGAGGAGGAGGCTCTCTTATATAGGAGAGGAACTCAACTTATTTCACAATGAAATAATAGTAAATGTATCAAAACCTGAGATCTAACCCGGGGAGGGTCATAAATCCTCTATACATGGTAAAAAATGATAAAATAATGCTAACCAACTAGCAATGTCCCAAGCTAAGGGGGATGCACCACCTAGTCAAGGTCAAAATGTGAAGCAATGATACAATATGAGCACACAATATAACTCGTAGTTGGTAAACGTTGATAGAGATCAAATGACATTCACCAATCGGAAGCCATGGGGATCGAACTCTTGACCTTCACAAATACTGAGGCCGACATTATCCTAACAAAGACCGGAAGCCAAGATCCCTATCGACGAGCTATGCAAGTGTGTAGGGTTTACCATTCTATAACACCATGATGTCTGCCATTCTTGAATATAGGACCCGAAGGCCGCCATCCTCATCTCGCCCTATCATTCCCATTCTTCCATCCTATAATGACAACCGAATTACCATGACTAAAAACCCACAATAAAAACGTGCAGTAAAAACTTGTCGTAAAAACCAACAGTAAAAATAACGACAAAGAATCTTTGCAAATCTAGGATTTTTTTAGATTGACCTCCATTCCACAAATGTGGAGAGAATAACATTGATATGTGTTATTCTAACACCTATCAATGTGACAAGCTTAAAAGAGGGAGTGCTCTCAAAGTGGTCAAATGCATGGCCATAAACATCAATAAGGATCCAAAACATAGAGCGCTCTCCTCAAACTCACACGTGTAGTCCAAATATGTCATAAAAAGGGGGACGTCTAGCCTCCTGGAAGGTCCAAAAATAACAATCACCTTTGAATGGAGAGCACTCTCCTCATCTGCCAAGTGGTGGGGAAGATCAAATACAAGGCCAAACCTTGGAGTGCTATCCTCAAACCATCCATCAAATCACCCAAGGCTCACACATGTGGGATGATACCCTCTAAAATGTTATGTTGCACATGTTTTTGGAATGTAGGTACGTTGGGTACATGGGTACGAGTATCCGGTACGGCTAGAAGCTTCGCCCAAATTTGTAGGAAACGTAGGGTTGGGAGCGACAATAATATATATTAATTTTTAAAATATATTTAAAAAGAATAAAGAGTTAAAAAAAACCATAATTGATTAATTTTCATAGCTTAAACTATTTTAGCCTCTTAAGCTTCTAGTAGAGTCATGCAATTCAATCATTTTAAATTTTCTCACTCCTCTAGGTCCACATTATACAAAAATTGGGTTTGTGTGACCGGAAGTAAACCCTAACTATGCATGACTCTAGTGCGATGGTATGTTTTGTAAATTTGGCCTGCAACTGTATCCCATTGTACGAGTTTGTAAAGTTGGATTGCATTTATGTGTACGAAGCACCAATAGCTTCATAAATCATAAGATTCAATCTTTTTCTAATTTCTCGTTCCAACTCCATCTATATTATTGCTTCTAAGATTGCTTAGTATTTGGGTGCCTCTGCATTTTTTTGATGGTAACTACTACTTACTTCTCATGTGAATGAACTTGATTGTTTTAAGTTCAACTAACAAACTTTCAAATTCTTCGGTATTTTGAGTTTGATGTAGTTTATGATCCTAAATTGCTATATTTTATCAATATGAATAACGCAAGCTAGCTATAAACGTTTGAAACATGAATTAAAGTTGTTCAATATCTTAGTATTGTAGAAAGATCCATTTTTATTCACTTAAGTACACTGGCAACTTATATTTTGAGTGTGAATGGATCTAAACATTTAAGAGGTGTGAGCCCTCTTTATTTTTATAACCTTGAAAAAAATGGCATTATTGATGGATTCAATTGAAATTTTTATTATTGGTGATTTCCTGACACAATGAACAACAATCATTCAATTGATTTTTAACACTTTTCTTATGATTTTGGCCTCCATATGGTCGGGAGCTTGTTGAAGCTCCCCATTTGTTTAGGAGCTTCTGGAAGCTCCTAAATAGACATGGAGCTTCTACAAGCTCCTAAGAAAAAGGGGGCAGCAAAAGCAAGTTCCCAAAAAGCTCCCAAAGAAGATCCCAACAAAAAGGGGACATTTCGTACTAGCTCCCAAGCTCCCAGGAGCGGGGAAACGTCAGGTACGGGTTTCCAAAATCCCGGGATCGAGACTCGTGCAACTATGCTAAAATGGCTCCAACGGTCCATGATTCATCTAGAATCATCTCCCATTGGTCCACATGTGATGATGCATGGTCCAAATGTGATGTAATATGGTCCAAACTAGCTCAATGACAATCGTGAGTCCAATATTTGGTCTAACGACAATCGTGAGTCCAACAGTTATTGCACTTGTAGCAGTAGCCATTGAACACCATTGGATGAAAGGATTTTCTTTGTGATGTAGCTTATCCGCACTCGTTCTTCCTCGAGTCTTGCTAACCATGATTTCTTCCTTGTAATCTTTGTCTTGATGGGAACTTTTGGGAATATCTGTATAACTTTTAGCCTTTCTTCACTTTCACTTTCTTCAATGTTCTTCTCGATCTTTGAATTTTTCTTCAACTGAGTAGCTGTCTTGTCCAAATCTTCCTTTAGAGAAATCTTAAGCTCTTGCCTTTGACAAATTTCTTTCTTCTCTTGAAGTTGGCTTGTTAAGTCTTCTTCAATTTTCTTGGCCTCTTCTATTTGATTTCTTAGACCAACAATGTTGTTTTCCATTTGTCCTTTTGAATTCTGATCATATTCATGAGATTTTTGGAGTTGACCATGTTGCCGCCTAATTCACACTTTAAGATGCAGGAAAGTCACAACCTGCTATGTGTGTCCTTGGGGGCAAGTGAGAGCTGGGGACCACAGTCCACAACTCCTCCGTTTAGGCAAGATCCCAACAGAGCCAAGGGGGGCAGTCCCTATGGGAAAACTAAGTTCCAGGTTTATTAATTAATTATAATTTAATTAAAGGGATCTTTTATTAAGACTGAGGCTAAGGTTCTGAGAGATGACAATCAGACTGATGCAATATGCAAGATTTAAATGACAGTCAACCTTTTACTTTAAACCAGTGCCTAAATAATGGAGTCAAAAGATAGATTATGGCCTTATAAACTTTACCAATAAAATTGAGATTTAATCTATGATTTAAACTATAGCTTCGATGTTTAACAATGAAATAAATGAATAAACGATATAATTATAAACAGTAAGGAAATAAAACATTAAACAATGTATAGATGATTTACCAATATGGACAATGAACCAGATTTACAATATGGCCGAAAATTGTTGTGAGTGGAATTTATTTAACCAACAGTAAATTTAAAAATGGAAAAACTTTAAGCAGTTAAGCATTCACCACATAACGATTATATATCTGAAAGTAAATGTAACTGAAAAGTAAAATAAGACTGAAAGTAAAGAATTGTAGTGCAATGCTGGAGTGAAAGAGAGCTTGAAATAGGAGAGTGTTGTAGAACTGGTTTTGAAATGTCTCTTGGTTTATTTTAGTTGATTTTATTAAAGTTTTTCTTCTTGGATTTAAGTTTCAGAATCGGTGGTGTGACTACCCCGATCTAGAACTTCTCCAGTCAAAGAAGGAATGCTGTTGCGCTCAACAAAGTGGGAACAAAGCCCACCCGTAGCTCACAGGTCAATCCCCAATGCCCCGGTGCTCAACAAGGAGGACGTCGAAGCGCCTAGAGACCACCCACGGTCTACTACCCCTTCTAGCTTCCTGAGGTCACTGTTTTTAGTTGACAGAAAAGGGCTAGATGGATGCCTATTAAACTAAGACTTCCCTGTCCCCTGGTCGTATCTCGGAGTACCCCGAAGGGTGATAACCGAGTAGAGGAGCAGGATATGGGAAGTTGTTGTTGGTAAGTTTTAGGAGTAAATTTTATCTGGGTGATTAGCATGCAATGTTTATTTTAAAGCGATCAACAAGATCAACCAAGCTGTATCCCTTATGGGAGGTGCCGGTATTTGATCTTGGACTTGGAAAATAAAGTGTGTTTGATTGTAGTGGGTAAGAAACGAAAGTTGTTTTAATTACCTAAGCCCCCACTTCCCCTGTTTTTCATATCCAGCTTGAAGTCCCTAAAGGGAGATGACAAGCGGATAGAGGATACACAGGTTTAATGGGTTGTATGATTACTTTTAAACAGAAAAATAAAATTGTATAAACAAAAATCTGAAACAACTATTATCCTACTTCCTACTCTACTTCCTAATCTATTTATTGTAGATTACAAGTGGTTACAAAACTTTACAGAATACCCCAAGAGACTCTCGTGGGGTTTACAATAATCAGAAAAAAAATGAAAGAGAGGTGAGGGTTTGAACCCCTTTTGAACCGGTTGAAGGTTGAGGGAATCCTGGGCCTATTCGGGCAGCAAATCTCCTTCACTTGTGCATAACCTGTCATAAACCAGCAAGCTATTCTTCGCTGGAAATCACAGAAAACACTAAAAGTTTTGTCAGAAAAAATTAGTACAAAAATTTACAAATTTACAGAAAAATCTGAATGTGAAATATGGCAGAAATATGAGATTTAGAGGGCTGGAAAATGAGTTTCCAGCCACCTAAACAATGTCTAAATAGCAGAAAATAAAAGCCCTAACTAATATATAATAGGTTGGGGCCCTAAAACAAGGGTTATATTCACTATACAGTGAATAAAACCCTTTTTCAGGAAGGCTGAAAGTCAATGGCCGAATTTAAAATTTGCCGGAATGAGATTCTTGGAGAGATCTCCTTGCTTGGACAACCTGCAAATAAATCTATGTCTGCAAAAAATCGTAATCCTAGTGATGAATATCTAACAGTTCCTGCAAAATACTTTGAAAGAAGATGTTAGATCATTCACAAAAGAAAGCAAAAGCACTTTTACTCTTTAATCTCTCCACAAAACACTTTGTGGAGAGCTAACTAGAATAATACAAAATGCAAACTAGAAAAATACAAGTTACCTTACAAATATTTGCATCATGAAAATCTTGCAGCACAGTATCCCTCCAAAGAATTTTTCAATTAAATGGCCCAACTAGGGCAAAGCTTCAATACAATAGTATAGCAAGAAAATATGAGAGAGTAAGAAGAAATTTCTGGCAGCATAACAATAGCACGAGAGATCATGTCTAATGAGGGAGTGATACCCTCATTATATAGTTGAGGAAGACCCCAACCCCTTGAAGATCAACGGCCAAGATTAGATCTAGATCTAGATTAGATCTCCACCACTAGATCTAGGTATTTGACTTTGCATCCTCCTCAATCATTCTCCACCCTTAGATTACTTTTCAATCCATGGCTTAGATGCTTGATCCATGTCACAATAAAGCTTAACCCTTAGATCTAGGGTTTCCATGACTCAAGTGGGGCCTCCTTTGACTCAATTTTTAATTTTATTATTTTTAATTTTATCTTTAATTTTTTAATCTTTTACTTTTTATTTTTATCTTTTTACTTTTTATTTTTATCTTTTTACTTTTAAATATTTTAATATTTTAAATATTTTAATCTTTTACTTTTACTTTTATCTTTTTACTTTTAAATCTTTTAATATTTTATTTTTTATTTTTATCTTTTTATATTTTATCTTTAAATCTTTATTTTCAAGTTTTAATTTTATATTTTTTATTCTTATCTTTTTATTTTCTATTTTCTATTTTTATTTTTTAATTTTTTAATTTTTTGATCTTTAATTTTTATTTTATCTTTAATTTTTATTTTTTATCTTTTATTAAGACAAGAGGGACGCCCCACTTAGGAGATCTTCAGACATTTATTTTGACCATAAAAATTGACTATGCTTGGCCACCCCCAAACTTAATTACCATGGCCTTATTTGATTTTTTCCTTCAAAATCAAATAATTTAATTTTTCACCCTTGGAATTTATATTAATTTCCTAGGAAAAAATACCTTGTCTTAACTAAAATTGCTCTAACTTCCTAACCCCTTGTCAGAATGACATGAGACTTGAACCAATGGCTTAGGGGGTGTCATAGCATTTTAATTTGCATTCATAGCCTCTATTACAAAATGCCAAGGTTCAAGAGATTACATTATTACATCAAAATTGAGTTAATTAACCACCAAGGGGTGAAATTAATTAACTAGAAAAAATAAATAAAAATACAACAACATAACGAAACTCTGCAAAACTCTATACAAATGTCCAGCATGGTCATGAATAACACTTTGAACCCTTAGCCACCCCATGGACTTGACTGTTAGAACGCCCGTCACCACTTTGGAGGATTTTGAGTGTAAAACCAAACCAATTAAAATCGTTTAAACAACAAGATTAATTGGAAAGGGAAAAAACACTCGATGAGGGGACTTCCCTAACAACCAGTTCCATGGTATGGCATCCATATCATATGACCCATACTAGCACATAAAATTACATTAATTTTCCCATGCAGGGGAGCGGACATTTCGTTTTACAAAGGGGCAATTGCCCTGCAGAAGTGAAAAATCCTCAGATTTTTCCAAGGTACAAACTGCACATAATGTACATCTTCAATGTATATGAGGTTGCCACCTAGTTGAAATCGGTGGGCAACAGACCATTTAGTACTTAATTCTCCTTTCTGAGTTTTAAGAGTTCATTTTCAATTTTAAAGTTTGTCAGACTCATCTTCCATAATTCTTTCTTTAAGGATACAATTTTAGCTTCTTGTTTTCTTCTTAATTTATTTGCTAATGTTTCTTCAGTCTCATGATTACATCTGAAACTAATGTTGTCACTTGGATCTCTTTTCTGACTAGTGGTACTTTTCTTCTTTAATTTCTCAAGTAGGGTACCGATTTCGCTGTCTTTGTCTTGAAGCTTGTAGGTCAACTCTTTCTCTTTGAGTTGAGTATCTTCTAGTTGACCTCTAAGCTTGGCAATTTCTTCCGATTGCTTTGTATTTTTTGCGACTGAATTTTCAAGTTCATCCTTCAGAGAGATGGATATTGCTTCTTTGATTCTGGTAGCTTCTTTGACATGGAGATTTAGATCAATGAGAGTCTTTGTGGCCTTATCATATTCTTTTTGATACCTTTGTAGTTGTTCCATTAGTATCTTATTGCTTATCCTTTCTTTCCTCAAATCATCCAGGGCACTCATAAGTTCTGCTTCAAGATCTACTACTCTTTCATCTTCTACTTCATTTTCATCTTCTTGATCAAATAATTCTTTTTCATCATTACATTCTAAAGTGTGGCTCTTGCTTTCTAACCCCGATAAACATACTTCTTCAAAAGAATTGCAACCAAAGTATTCAGGGGACTTACCTTTAAGCTTACCTGGATCTCGCACTGACCTTTTGATGGAGCTATCTTCTACTTTATGTTCTTCAATGGTGTGGAGATGATCTATCTTGAGCGACAATTCTTCAACTGAGTTTCACTTTCCTACTTTCTCCTTTTGGAGACTTGTTTTGTCTTCAAGCATTGATTCCATAACTTCTTCTTCTTGTTCTTTAGTGGAGTAGAGTTGTTCTAATTTGAGCCATAGTTCCTTAGCTGAGTTGCACTTTCCTATCTTCTCTTTTTTTATTTTTAGATAAACCTTCAAGAATGACTTCCATAGCCATTGAGTTATTTTTCCTTGCTTCCTTCTGAGGTGCTATTTTCACTTTCTTTGGGGAGTATATCCAGTAAGCACTAATTGCCATATACCAATTCCTTTTGCCTCAAGATAAGAATGCATTCTTATTTTCCAAATTAAGTAATTTGTTCCACAAAACAATGGTACTCCATTCTCTTTGCATTCCATTGTGTGTCAAGGATTACAACTGGAAGGAGGCTCCAACCCCCTAATGCAAAGCTTTTATAAATTCTCCAGCTACAACTAGAAGGGGCCTGTAATCCCCTAGTTTATAGGCTACAACCTGAAGGAAGCTCCGACTCTCTAATTCTCCGGATACAACTAGAAGGAGGCTACAACCCCCTTTTCTTACCCCGTCCTACTACCCTGAGATGAAGAAAGAACCTGAAACCACTGGACACCAACCACACTACTCAACACTTGTAACACACTACATGATACATGTACCACACTGCTCAACACCTGTAACACACTACATGATACATGTACCACACTGCACAACCTATACCACATTGCTATCCAACTCAGATTCTCCGAGTCTTATCAACTGCATACCCAACTCAGTCAACCTGAGTCAAACCAACTGCTCATACACATCAACCAATATAAGTCAAGCAATTGCTCATGTAATTGTGTCAACCTGCTCAACTGCTCAACCAATCATAGACCACAACTGCTCTTTGCTCATAGGGTAGCATGTTTTCTCGCTTGGTCAAGATAGGGTTAAGATAGTACAATCACAGCTTATCAAATAACAACCAATGCATTAACTTATCCAATCATAATCAGCTCAACCAACAAGCAAGACTTGACAGTTAAACAACAAAATCTCAACCATCCAATCAAGAGGATAAGAGACTTAACCAACAGGGTCAAACTCAATTAACCAACAAATTGATCACTTTCAATCAACATTATTCAAAGTCATAAACAACTTAAGACAAACTTTAGGTAACTCGCTATAACCAATATTTACACAAATTTCTAGACGAATTAGGTCAAGATCACTTTACACAAACTGCCAAACCAATTAGGTCAAGACAACTTTATACAATTTGCCAAACAAATCAAGACCAACCTTCTCACAACTTGCCAAATCAATTGAATGAGAACCAACTCAACAAGTCAAGATCAACTCTGAGAAACTTGTCAAACCAAACAAGTCAAGATCAACACCAAGCAACTTGCCAAGATTAATACTTACAGTCCATACTGTTGAGACCAATTTCTTACAGTCAATCTTAAAAGGAATGCTGTTAACCTCAAATACTCACAGTCAACCTTAAGTGGATAGGTACAACAATCATCAAGGTCAATTCCCAACTTTGTCAAGACTCAAGATTGTCAAACTAGATTAAGAGGGAACAAGTAAGACACAATCTCAAAGACAACAAACTCAAACTGTTCAACAAAATCATATTGCAGAGTAACAAGACAAAGTCAAAATTCAACTATTCAGTCAGCAATAAAATACAAAACCAAATATAAAACCCTTATTTGGAATTTTGTCTTGATCTGACCTTCACGCTTTGGATCACTTCACACTGAAAATCTTCAATCCTTTCTGTACTTGTGGTTCAGACTGGTTTCCTCAAACAGTTTGGGTGTCTTCAATGCATAGTCCCACTTCGGATGTCTTCAACTAACTGTGTAACTTCTAGACTATGTAACCACTGATGCCTTCACTTCACTGTACAACCTCGGACTTGTGCAAACTTCGGATGCCCTTTACTTGTCACTGCGAATTGTTGTAGGAACTAAAATGTCTTACTGCTGTTTGGATGCCTTCAATAGACTGTACTGTGCTTTGGCTGACTAAGATTCAAGAGGGATTAGACTTGCAAGCTTTAAAGCAATCACCGGATGCCTTCATACTGTGGCATATATAAAAGGATACCTTTGGTTGCTTGGAGATCTAATCACCTTGTAGACCTTGACTGCCATCAAACCAGACCTAACTTTGGACTGTCCATACTGTGAATGGTGCTACTGTGCAACTGTGTAACTTCGGTTGGCAGCCTATACAAGAGAGCTCGAAATCAGACCTTAAACCCGTCTTCAGATCAGTGTTGCATGTATCGCCGATATATCGAATATATCGGATTTATCGGCGATATTTTCAGTCCTCCGATATATCGGATTGAATATATCGCGACACTTTCAAAAAATCACGATATTTTGTGAAAATATCGCGAGTAGATCCAAAATATCGGCCTGTTGATAAAAGTGATTTTTTTTTTCCGCCAGTGTGTCTTAAGTCTGCAGGTGGGCTTTTTTTTCCTTCATTGTGTCTTTCCAAGAGTGTGAGAGAGCAAGAACAGTGTGGGAGAAGCTAGAGACCATTGTGCATCCATTGAAGAAGGAGAATGCCAAGGATTTTGGCTGCCATTAGCGGAGAGATTGACGGATCATGGAGTGCAGATTCAAACCAAAAAGAGTTCCAGGTATGTATAAAACTTTTTGGCATCATTTGCTTGTTTTCCTAGACCTAGGCTAGGGTTTGCAATGTGCCTTTTCTTATTGTTTTTGAATGGAAGATTCAATCATTCCACATTCATCTAGCTCTCATTATTTAAGCCTTGCATTATTATGTGTTTATTTTTTGTTTATTTTGTGCCATAGGTTTAATATTTCCTCCTCAACAAAATGCCAAAGCCATTGGATCCCATGTGGGTGTATGGGAACTAGTAGAACTTCCCAATAGACAAATATTGACATGCAATCTTTGCGGCAAAAAAAATTATGGAGGAATTAGCCGCTTGAAATACCACCTTGCCAAACTCACCAGGTTTGATGTGGATTCCCGTGAGAAAACTACCTCGAAAATTATGTGCATTGCAAACCAATCCATCATTGATATTGCTAATAAGAGGGATGCAAAGGAGGCTTGCATACAAACACTAGAACAAGTGCCTCAATGGGAGTAGGACCACAATCCCACTCCTCATCCACACGACCCACAATTTCTCGAATCCCCTCAACAACCTCACCTTTCTTTGTGCCGAGGTCAACACCGAGGGGGGGGGGGCAACCTTCTATTTGGTCATTGGTTAAAACAAAGGAGGAGGAGGACGACAAGATTGTGACAAAATGTTTTCTTTGGAGTGATATATCATTTAACATTGCCAAGAACCCCTTCTACCATTCCATGTTCGAAGCTGCTGCTATTGTTGGCCCGGGGTATAGGGGTGTTATATATATATAATATATCTTAACATTAACATTAATATTAACATTAATAGATAATTAATAATTAATGATTAATAATTATTAAAGAGTCATGACTTTACGTTGGAAAGTGACGAAATGAGTTATATAAGTCCAACCCTTGTAAATGTAAATCATCATCGAATATTTATCAATTATATTTTTATTATCCATTCATGGAGTTTTTAGCTTTATTTATGCTAGTTATTTTTATAAGAAATAGATTTTACTGTTTCATTGGTATTAGAGCCCCTTCTTGGGTAGATTCCGACTTGTGGCCAATATTTTCTAGAGCTTCTCCAAAACTGGGTCTTTGACCTGCATAGGTTTTTGACCAACCCTTATATATAATATTATTATTATATTAATAATAATATTTATTATTTTTAAAGTTCTGAGTGCTTACCATTAGAAAAAATATTATTGTTATTATTTTAAACATTAATTATTATTATTAATTAATAATTGTCATTACAATTATTATTTAATACAAAAAAAGAATACCAAGTCAAAGAAAGAAGACAAAGAAGATATTAAAAAGAGCAGAAATCAAGTCTCGAAAGATATTGAAGAAGTCATTGAAGCCCATTGTGGATTTGTTGAAGAAATTATGGATTCCATATATAATTCCAAATTTTGGACTAAGTGTCCTTATTGCAAAATGGAATTTCAATATCCGACATTTTTTAAGAATGGCAATTGCTCCTGTCCAATATGTGGTAAATATTTTATTATGAAAGACGATCAAGGTAACTCACAGTTGCAATCACAAAAACTGGAAAGTGAATTAGGATACTACAAGGAAAGCCATAAAAATCTACAATTTGAGATGAGTAAGCAAATCATTCTTCATAAGTTGATAGAACAAGATAATCATTGCTCAAAAGATCAAAATAAAAAACTGGAAAAAGCTAATGAAGATATCAAGAAACTGTTATCAGCTAAGAATGAAGAAATATCTCGATTAAAAAATCACAACCAAGACCTTAAAGACAAAATAAAAAAGTTCGAAGATAACGAAGTATCACCGTATAGAAGTGATAATGATTTAGAAGAAGACATAAAGTGTTTAAACAAGCTCATCATGGACAAAGATGATGAATTGGCGCAAATCCAGAGAAATCTAAAAAGTCAAGAAGCAAAGATATGTCGACATCAACAACAAAATGAAGAACTCCAACAAAAGTATGACGACACTAAAAAGAAGCACAAGTTAGAAATTGCGATAATCAATGGCAAATTAGCAAGCAATACCGAAGAACTATTTCGACTAACAATTCATAACAAGACATTACTTATGAAAATCAAGAAACTAAAAAATAGTCGGATGATGGAACTTTCCAATGAAGACCTTGAAGGAAGAATACTAAAACAACAAGAAGAAAACCATCGTATGAGAAATCTTAATCAAGAACTAGAGGAACAAATCAAGAAGTTAAAAGAGGACAAATAGTCGCAAGATGAAAGGTTCGAGAAGATTCAGAATAATAATAATCAATTAGAGAACAAATTAGTTCAAATCTAGAAGGAAGCATCCAGACTCTTCGGAAAACAAATTCAAGTTGAGGAAGAAGAAACAAATACAAATTCGGTCCCCATCACAGTTCAAAAGGAAGTCAATATCGACACCCAAATTACAAAAACATTTTGACCAAAGACAGGGTCAAAATGAACATAAACAGAAGAGTTATAATTTCAAAAGCGAAAGAACACAAAATATACAACCTAAGCAGAAAACAGAAAGATTTATCCAACAAGGTGATCAACAATCATCTTTGATGAAGATAGATCTCGGATGGACCACATCATAGATGATGTGACATTTTTTCTTTGGAATTCGTAACTCGTATTGTCTCTTTTCGTTAAGTGTCGCAAGTACTAAAAGAAAGGACTGAGAGATGACATTACAAGCAAGAAATCAGACGTAAGCCTTGTCTTCAATAAACTTCGAGGACAAAGCTTCCTTTAAGGGGAAGGCAATGTTATATATATATATATATCTTAACATTAACATTGATATTAATATTAATAGATAATTAACAATTATTAAAGAGTCATGACTTTATGTTGGAAAGTCACGAATTGACTTATATAACTCCAACCCTTGTAAATGTAAATCATCATCGAATATTTATCAATTATATTATTATTATCCATTCATGGAGTTTTAAACTTATTTATGTTGGTTATTTTGATAAGAAACATGTTTTACTGTTTGAAGGGGCTCTTCCTATAATGATTTGAGAGGGCATCTTCTTCTAAGGGAAAAGGCCGATTGCACACAAAGATTAGCTAGGCTCAGGGCATGGGAGACCACCGGATGCACCGTGATGTTAGATGGGTGGACTGATACAAAGGGCAAGTCAATTCTAAATTTCTTGGTTATGTCCCAGGGGGACAATGTTTATCAAAAGTGTTGATGCAAGTGCATATACAAAAGATGAACAATTATTATGTGAGATGATGAATGGCTTTATCCGAGAGATAGGAAACCAATATGTTGTCCAAGTAATCATGGACAACGCTGCTAACTATGTTGCTGTTGGGAGGTTGCTCATGGAGCGATATCCAACCTTGTACTGGAGTCCTTGTGCAGCCCATTGCATTGATTTGATCCTAGAAGACATGGGGAAAATTCCTTGGATCAAGGAAACCATTGATTCAGCTCAGAGTGTGACCAACTACATATATAATCGCACATATGTTCTTTCACTGATGAGACAGTTCATAGGGAATAGAGACTTGGTGCATCCCGCGATCACACATTTTGCCACCAACTTCATTTCTCTTTAGTCGCTCCTCAAGAGTATGTTGGAGTTAGAGAGGATGTTTCTTTCTGATGAGTGAGCAGCTTGTGTATATAGCACCAAACAAGATGGGCAAGACATAGCCCAACTTGTGGGACATGACCAGAGATTCTGGAGTGCAGTAGGTGAGGTATGTATCGTCAGTGAACCTTTGGTAAAGGTTCTTCGATTGGTTGATGGTGACTGCTGCAATGGGCTACCTGTATGAGGCCATGGATAGGGCCAAGGAAGCTATCAATCGATGCTATGATCACAAGGGGGAGGAAGGACTCACCAAGAGAGCTCAGATTGGGGTGTGATTGATGAGCGATGGAATAACACTCTCCATTGTCCCATTCATGGAGCAGGGCTCTTCCTCAACCCTGCATTTGCTTATGCTTGTGGATTTAATTTTGATGGTGAGGTCATGGATGGTTTTTTCCAGTGCGTTTAGAGGATGGTGCACCCTTTAGCTGAATGCTTAGAGATTTCTAGACAGATGGAGATATATAGGATGGCATCCGGGGTTTTGGGTTATGAGATGGCTATCCTAGTTAGGACTACAAAGATGCCAAGTAAGCTTCAATTTCAAATTTTGTTTTTTCCTTTCTATATCTTTGACATTTATTACTTGATGGAAATAATAAAATATAATTTGTTGTCTTCCTTTGAATCCTTTCATTTTATTCATTGTAGATGTCTGGGGGAAACACTATGGTGGAAAGCTCTCAGAGTTGTAGAAACTCACCGTTCGGGTGCTTAGCCAAACTTGCTGATCTTCAGGGTGTGAGAGCAGTTGGAGTGTCTTTGGAAAGATACACTCCAAGAAGCGCAACAGGTTAGAACTTTGAAATGATGAAAAATGCAACATTTAAAATTATATTTTTTATTTTAATTTACTACAATTTACCATCAGTGCATCACTAACTATGGCCCTCAATGTTCATATAGATTGGGTACCCAACGTCTTAATGACATGGTGTATGTCCATTGTCTACTACAATTTAAGGCTATGGGTGAAGCAGCTTGACAAAGAACTTGGCATAGAGGCCATTTCATTGGATGCCATTGACACCACTTCTTAGTGGAGGGTGGAGATGGAGGAGACACCCGAGTGGTTGGAGGAGGAGGATCATGAAGATGATTTGGAGGAGGAGATGGGGGAGGAGCAGCAAGATGATCCACTTCTAGTGCATAGATGTTGAGAAGGAGACTGATCTTCCGGTGCAGCCAATGCCACCACCACCACCTCCACGGAGACCTACAGTTGTAGTTGGGGTTGGGGATGGGAGGAGACAACCCACTTTGTCTTCCACCTCAATTGGAGTAGTTGGAGTCTTTGGATCTTCCACTCCATTCTCATCCCGAGTAGTAGCAACAACACCTCCAGTTCCATGACCACCTACTGCTTCTAGAGGAAGAGTGGTGCCCTTTACTTGTAAAAGGGGTAGAGGGAATCGATGATTGGGATTCCTATGATCTATCATTTTGATTGTATATGTACTATTTAGCATCTAGATGCCTCATGATGATTCATATCACAAAATGATAGTATATGTACTATTTAGCATCTAGATGCCTCATGATGATTCATATCACGAGATACATTTATTTTGAGCATTTGATGTGATTTTGTATCATCCTATCAGGACCATATTTCAGAATTTTCAGTTTAGTAATGATATGTGACCACTTGACATCCTATGCATCTTATTCATTACTTGTATCATCATATTTATGTAGCAATATGTCTATTTGATATTGTTGTTGCTTTATATGTTTTAAAAATTGAAAAAAATAAGTATTTTTGTATTTTTTAGAGGCCTTCTGACATTTTCCGATATCATTGAGAAGTTATATTCCGGACTCCAGACCCTCTCCGATACTTTCCCCGAGACGATATATGCAACATTGCTTCAGATTCCTTTAAAGGATCAGTCATAGTGTACTGTGGCTAACAAAGATGCAAGAAAACACTTCACTTTACTTTGACTGCGGCTGCCTCAGTGAGCGATACCCGAAATCAGAGATGAAGGTCGAGCAAGAGATAAAAATGTGGAGAGATCTGATATTTAGAAGCCTGAGATTATCCTTTTGCAACCTGTGATCTGAACTATGCTTGGATGCCTTTCGCCTGATCAACCCTTTAGCACTAAGGTCATCCGAAATCAGAGGAAGATTGGAAGCTTACCACTTCATTTTATGTGTGGAGAATTGCTATATATATAGTTCACGTGGAGGGTTACAAAAATGAGCTTACTGACTTGCAATTGAAACTCACAAAATGTGGAGTCGCCACGGTGATTGAATCTTTTAATGCCTTTATAATGTTGTTTGTTTCACCATACAAAGCAAAAAATCTTTAAAAAAAATACAAGGAACAATGACTTCATCCCTTTTTGGAGTCACTAGTTGAGCTAGTTAAATGATGAATTAGGCAAAGGTTCATCAATGATTAAGATGTCGTTAAAGCTTGGTTTGAAAAGACCTATCCCCAGCAATGGCACCAAAATGTTACAGCTTGATTTAGCATTTGGGTGGAAAAGCCCCAATCCACAAGTGCTATCAAGAAGCAACTTTAGAAGAAAGCACCACTATCACCTTAGTGCTATCTGTCCACTTTTAGACCAACTCTAAAGGTAAAGCGAGGCTTCTATATGGGTTGATTGGATGATGTTTGGAGAGAGCGAAAGGAAAAATATACTTAGTTAAGATGTGTTAATATGTGTTACTAAGTTAATCTTTTCAAAAGCATTCAACCATGTAAGATGTTAAGTTGCACAGTAGATCAAATACTTGAAAAGAAAAAGCTCAAAGATGCTAGATAAAATAAACCATGAACATTTAGCAAGATCAATTATGAAAAGAGATTGCAGCAAGTAACTCATAGAACTTGAAATTTAAAATGTGGTTAAGCAAGTGGATTAATTTGCCATGATAAAGATACATCCACAAAATGAAATTGTATATGAGAAGTTATGAAATTTATGCCCTTCAGAGATTACAAAGTTTGGCCCTAATTGAGTCCTTGCTTGAGAGAGCCTTTAAAAAAGGGAGTCACTCAATGTTAATTAACGTGAGATTTTCCATACTTCTTGAAGTGATGAGAAATCACTTCTCCCATCTGGAAAGATGATTCTCAAGCAAGTCAACCTTCGCATGTTGAAGACTGTTTGTTCTACTTCAGTGCTCACCCCTCTGGATCTGCAGTAGTCGACTTCACAGTATCCACACTTCAGCAGGGAGGTACACTTCCAAGAACCTAGTCAAAACTCCAATCCCATCCTTCTTTGGATAAGTATTCCCTGCTACAAAGAAGATCAGGCTACACCTTTCAAAAAACAACACTATTTGTGATTCACCCCAACCCAGGTGAATGTAGGTCATATCTTCTGCTCAAGTGCTTCAAACAGCCATTATTAGTTCAATTCTTACTCAAGAAATACATTCAACAGTTTTTTCCTTCCTACTGTTACAATGAAACATGTTCCTCCCCTGGCACACACACCCTACTTTCAGAAGATATTCTTCTGGATGTACTGTTAGCAGCTACACAGGTCTATCCATTGAACCCAAGTACACAACACCTACAGACTACTACATCCTTCTTCGAAAAGGGTGTACTATCAGTGCATATTGGGAACAATTTCCACTGATTTTCTTTCGATCACTACACTAACTCTATACTAACTCGTATCCATCGTTCCAATTTTGAACTCTATTTACTTTTATAAATACTTAATGGATTATAGAGTGTACAGTGCGTACATTTTAGCAATCTCTTTCTTGCATTTTGTTCTTCTTATGCGAGTGTTCATTGTTATACTTGTGCACATATCAGTAAGTGATTTTCACTACAAAACGAAATAGGCAACACCAACAGGTATTATATCAAGAAGGCAAGATCAGTATAAGAGAAAATACACGAGGACAAAATGCATTTTGATATTAAGATGGTCTCATAAGCAGCATTTGGCCCTTGTTTGTGTGATAAAATTTGAGGGAGTAGTTACACTGTTACGCTGTCAGGAATGCTTTGATGGAATTCCTTGGCACAGGGATTTTAATTGGTAGGGCAGTACCCTAATGGCTTCCTTCTTATTGTGTGATTTTTCCGTGGGTAAAGTGTATCACTCTGCTGTTTTTTTAGTCTCCCACTTTGCATGCCTTACGGTGGAATAGTGAAATAAATTCATCTGGCAATGACGTACAATATCTAATTTCAGACTTCACACAGTTGTCTTGCATGGATTGTGTAACAATGGAAGGAACCCATCATCATCCAAGTTATCTTGCACAGGTTGAAGAGGAGGAGGGGCACACATTATCATCAGTTGAGGAAGCTGAGATGCCATTGCAAACTATTCCACAATATATAACTTCTCAAAGCACACGTTCCCATGTAACTCCAAGGTGGACTCTCAATGAGATGCTTGTTCTTGTGAGAGAAAAATGCGCTGCAGAAAATGAAATTTTGTGTTCCACTTGTTTACAAAGCAATGCGGATTCAGACAAGTGGCATAATGTATCTAACCGATGCAAAACTTCACAAATATCGAGAACAGCAAGTCAATGCAGGAAAAAATGGGAATCACTTTTTTCCAACTATAAGAAGATAAAGGACTGGGATTTTCACCGTCAGACACAAGCATCTAGGAATACGAATCCTAATGCGAAGAAACAACATAAACTTCCGTTTTACATGGAGCAAGAGTTGTTTGATGCCATGGATGCACATCTAGGTAAAAGGCCAAGCAGATCTCCTGAACCTACGTTTGATAATATGGATGTTGGAGCAGACGATTTTCTCACTTCCGAAGATGACTTGCAAGATGACATGTTTGAGATGCAATATCTGGCTCTTTCAGGTAACCATTAGTTTCTGTATATTGTTTTTCTCTCTTAAAACGTTTACTCTTAAAGTTTTATTGCTGTGCTCTGTTTATTTGCCATTCTCTGCATGTAAAGGGAATAGTCCTGAACCAGTGTATTCTACTGGACGGAAGAAGACAGGAAGATCTCCTGCTACCGAGGATGACATAGAGCATGGAATAGCTACAGCAATTCGTCAAAATTCGAAGGGTATACAGGCTATTTTGCGTGAAGCAACCCAAGCTCGTGTTCGTTCTAGCCAGCTAGAAAGAGAAATCTATTGGAGGGGTGTGAAGATGAATAGAGAACTAGAACTACAGATTCCTGAGCTTGACAGAGAGCTTAGGAGGAAGCAGAGTGAGGATTTAGTAAAGGTTCTTGGAGGGCTTGTGAGTGCCATTAATAATCTAGCGAATGCAATGCAGACTAACAGGCCTCGACAAGTAAATACGCAGTGAAGAGGCCTTGCTGTGGTAACAAACCAAATCGAATTTGATCTCTTAGCGGTTCACATTAAATATTCTTCAAATGATGTAGCCTGTGTGATATCCTTAAGGCTTAAAAACACCATTTTGTGTCCAACAAAATATTTAAGAACAAGCGGTAATGGGTTTTCTAGAGGAATGCTCATGTAGAATATTGTACAGAGACATACATTTCGATATTAGTAGCGCTTAGTATTTACCATCTCCCAAAAACAGTTTATCAATTGTATGTAATAACATTTAATCAATTATGGGTCACCTTGAGCGTGTAATCATATGCTATCGTACTCCAGAGCATCCTAACATATGATCATATATATCTTTCTCGCTTTAATCGTTACCTATGCAAACCCTGCCTAAGTTGGCAAAATTTCATCTTATATGCCCCTGTTTTACTAGTTGGTTAATTTTTTGAGTTTGCTCTCATGGCATATGCGAGCCTCACTATCATGTTCCAGCACCTGGCAGAATCTTGTTAGAATTAACTATTACTTCCATTCAAGAAATAGAGAATAAATTACCTTGCCTATGAGGCTAGTCCTTCATACTCAATCATTCCGAATTTCATTTTGTTCATCTCTTCTCAGTCCGTTGAAATACTGCAGCTATTTTGCTGAATTCAAAATCCTCTGGGTTTCAATCCATCATTTGTGTCCTGTTTTTTGCAGATATCTATCATATTTTAGATCATTTGTGTCTTGTTTTTTTCAGATATATATCATATTTTAGAGCTTGTGCATCCTCGTCTACAACCGAAAGCTATCTTTCAGAAAGAGATGAATGTGAAAAAATAGCTTTGAACAGTTTGATTCTTAGGCAAAATCTGTCGCACAAGGTTTCTTGCCCTTTTTCAATTGTAAGTAATAAATTTAAAAGTTTTGCAAATTCAGTTGACTTGTTTTCAATGATAACGAAGCCAGTTAAGGGATAACTGGAAGGAGATTTATAATTTCTTCATGGAGATGAAAAAAAAAAAAATATCATTATCATCAACTTTACACGAAATACTTCTTTACTTATACCTATACATAGAGAGAAATTGAAAGTACTTTACTTATACCTATACATAGAGAGTTACATGAAATACTTCTTTACTTATACCTATACATAGAAAAATTGAAAGTACTTCACTTATACCTATACATAGAGAGAAATTGAAAAGATACAAAATCATTATTGCATCTAGAATTTAGAGTATAAATCATTATTGCATCTAGAATTTAGAGTATAGCCAGGTGTTCTATATTTCAGGATGAAGACATTGTCGTTCCATATTTCAGGATGAAGACATTGCGGTTGGTGTCAGTTTTATGTAACATTACACACAATAAAAATAAAAAGTAATTAAATTTTTTTTATGTCTTTTCATAAAATAAAAAATTAAAAGCAAATGAAAAATAATTAAAAAACTCTATGTCTACTCATAAAATAAAAAAATAAAATCAATATAAATCAATCTTAAACCAAGATATATCAAGCATACTCATAAAAAAAAAATCAATATAAATCAATCTTAAATTAATTTTTTTCATAAAATAATTTTTTTTAATCTCTTCATAAAATAAAAAATTAAAAGCAAATGAAAAATAATTAAAGCAAATGAAAAATAATTAAAAAACTCCATGTCTACTCAGAAAAGAAAATCAATATAAATCAATCTTAAACCAAGATATATCAAGCATAGAGAGGGTTCAATTCTTTTGAGATGTAAAAAAAATTACACCTCAAAAAATTGGATTTCACTTGGTACCTGATAAATCCAGGTTTAAGATGGATCTATGTTGCTCATTAAAACATTTATATGGTATGCTATTAGGGAGTTCTATATTTAATATGAAGTTAACAAGTTATTTAAAAAATATAAATAAATAAAATTATTTATTTTCTTAAATTAAATATTTTAATATCAACTTTATAAAATATCAATTAATAATGCACTATAAAATATACATTAAAAATATTATGATCTATTAATTTTCAATAATATTTATTTTACAAGTTGAATGATCTATTAATTTCCAATAATATTTATTTGATTGATTTATTTTCAATGATATTGTGAATTCATTTATAAACAAGTTGAAATTGTATATATATATGGTAAATGAATATAAATATTAAAATGAATCTTAATATATGATAAACCAACCTTTTATTTGAGAAAATTAATAAATATAATCTAATTGGATTTTAATTTTTATAAACAGTTGAGTATATTAAATAAATTTTATATTTATTATCATACAAAATGAAATCCATCCATAATTATTATTAAAAATTCAAATCTATCCATGATTAAATAGACTTACCATCATGTATAAACCAACAATCTTAAATGAATCATAAACTATAAAATCTGAAATCAATTAATTACAATAAAAATAAAATAGATATGTTAAGATGTTAACCTGGCAAAGCATGCTATAGAATATTGTTTGTTGTTTAAAAGATGGATATGAATATATTTCAGAAAGAGTTGACATAATGTTGAAAATTTTGGTTGTGATCATTATTAAAGTCTTTATATTTATTCAACATAGTTAATTATTATATTTTTTATATTTTTCAGAAAGAGTTGACATAATGTTGAAAATTTTGGTTGTGATCATCATTAAAGTCTTTGCATTTATTCAACATAGTTAATTATTATATTTTTCTTTGGTAATTAAATATGTGAAAATTTATTATGTAATTTGGACATCATAATTGTGATAGTCTAATAGAGATTATTGTATTTGATGGGCTTTCATTTTATAGTATGTATATTTTGTACCTATGTCCGAAGCTTTTGATTATAGCTAATAAATTTATAATTAAAATATTACTGAGATAAATTTATTAGATATTATTTAATTAAAATATTACTGAGTGGAACTTTCAACCGTTATTGTCAGGTTTAAATATTATTTAATTAAAATATTATTGAGTGAAACTTTGGACCGTTATTGTCGGGTTGGTGGCAGAGTTCTAAGAAGAAGAGCTTTAATTAACGGTTATTTTATGTGGAAGGTTCACAGTCCACAGTTCATCGCTCAGTGCTTACCGCCATTTACCATTCAAATTTATATAACTTTTTTCCTAACTTTAACGAAATTCTGTCGCTATGTTCGTTTGGATTCATTGAGTTTTTCTTTTTAAACTTGGTTTTCATATTTTCAATAATATCGAAATTAATATGATTACTATTGCTATTATTACTTATTTATTGTAGCTGTTAAAACTGTTTCTTCCACCGAAACCGAAATTAATATGATTAATATTGCTATTATTAGTTATTTATTGTAGCTGTTAAAACTGTTTCTTCCACCACCTGCATAGCTACAAATTACAATTTTTTATTTTACTTTTATTTATAAAATATACCATTAATCAATAAAACATTTTGCAACAACCCCTTCAATTTTCATACTGTTCACAAGTTTAATGTTAATCGAATATCTTTATCTTTTCTATTCATACACATCATTTTGTTATGATTCTTTAAATTAAAGAAAATTATTGCACTACATTCATTTTTTCATAATTTTTATTTATATTAGTATGTAAGGTTTTCCTTAGTAATTAAATACCTAGCTAGCTTTGTAGCTGTATGTTTAGTTATGAGATTTTTAAAGAAAATTATTGCACTATATTCATTTTTTCATAATTTTTATTTGTATTAGTATTTGAGGTTTTCTTTAATAATTAAATAGCTAGCTAGCTTTGTAACTATATGTTTAGTTATGAGATTTTCGTAATTGTTTAGTTAGTGTTTGTTAAAAATTATATGTGTATTATAAATTTTAAAATATTATATATATAATTAATGTGTAGTATGTGAGGTTTTCTTTAGTAATTAAATAGCTAGCTAGCTTTATAGCTATATGTTTAGTTATGAGATTTTCTTAATTGTTTAGTTAGTGTTTGTTAAAAATTATGTGTATTATAAATTTTAAAATATTATATATATATATAGTTAATGTGCAGTGTGTAGATTTGTTTTTTAAATTATGGTTTATTGAGATTATATAAATTTGTGAAATGTTATATATATATATTATTAAATTTAGAAAAACAGATTTAATATATAGTATATAAGTTGTTAGAAATTATATATATATTATAATAAATTTAAAAGAAATTAATAATATTTGAAAATATTATTATAACACTGTAAAATAAATAATATTAGGTATAAATAATATTGATGATGATGATGATTAGCTTTCATTGAGGCCAACTTTGGTTTATCGGGTCTTAAGAAGGATAATACTTGATTTACTTTAAAATCTTGTTCATGTGCTCAAAAAGCTTGCCAAGAAGCTTTCCAAGCTCAATAAAGTTTTGGCAAGTTAGGAGGTTATAAAGATTTGTATTGTAACTAATACTATGAAACTCAGACCTAATGCGGGTGTAAGCGAGGCACTCTAAGAGAAAGTGATTTTCATCCTCAACGCTCATAAACTCACACAAATGGCAAACTCTTTCCGCCCATGTAGTCTTGGGAATAAACCAACGCCCTGTTTCACTATGGAGTTCATTCTAATCTTGGCTATATTAATTTTCTTCCATGCGTTAGTTACTACCGAGAGATACTTTTGATCTTCCAAGTTAGGATTAATGACCTCTTTATAGTATTTTAATTTTATTTTAACCGCTAAATTTTCATCACACTAGAATTTCTCTTTAAACTTAGAAGTAATAATATTTTTGACATTATCAATGTTCTGCAAAATGCCGTTTTCATTAATGCCTCAATGGTTTAACCAAGCCATGGTATCTTTCAACCAACATCGCTCGAGGTGCAATTGGTTTTGACTTGAGTTTAAAGCAATTTTAAGAAGTCTTTCGTTTCCCATGTTATTTATCTTATGCTTGTACATCGGGTACCTAGTCATAGCCATGCTCTCGATGGGGGAAAGACCCACTTCTATGAGGAGAATATGATAAGACATATTGCTTTTAATTTTGAGCTTATAAGTTATAAACCGCTTCTGGATTTGCTCAATCTTCCTCTAAGGTTCTCTAGAAATGTTGCATCCCCATATTTCACAACCATACAAGATAATAGGGATGACAAGAGTTTCAATAGGAACTTCTTTTTATCCCATATGACTAGATTGGATGATTTCCAGTTATTTTTAAGACCAAAATAAGCTTTCCACCCTCCATTAATCATTTTCTCAATGTTATAGTTCCAATTGAGCTTGTGATGAATATCAATTCCGAGATACTTGTAAGAAGTCACTTCTTCTAGATTTCTATTATCATAAATAAAATTTGCATAGGTGTCTTTCTTAAATTTTATAATCGTGATTTTTGTCTTGTCAGTGTTAACAGTCATACCCATGTTAGAGAAAAAATCTTTAAGAATTCTTAATTGCTTATCGAGATCATAAGGACACTTTTCCATAAGAACAATAGCATCTGCATAAAGTAGGAGGATGATAACTATCCTAGCTAAGATTGTACCGGCGCAACCTGCTTCTTCTAAACACTTTTCTAGCTTATCAATGTAAATCCCAAAAAGGGTAGGGGAGAGGGGGCAACCTTGTTTAACTCAAATATTACAATTTATATCTGTTGTCCACCCCTCATTATTCTTAAACTTGGCAATGACCTTTTCGTATAACCTTATCACGACATCTCTCAACTCAAAAGAAACCTTAAGCTCCTCTGGCCTATTCCACAGGTTATTTCTAGGCATTATATCAAAAGCTTTTCTAAAATCCAGAAAACAACAAATAGGTTAAACTTATTATTACAGAATTCCTTTGCAATGATCCTAAGTGTACGAGGTGGTTCGTAGTTGATTCCTTCTAAAACCTACTTGGCCTTTAGCTAGCTTACCTTCCATTTCTAGCCATTCATTGATCTTCTTTTCTAAGATAATACCATATAACTTAGCTAAGAGAGGGATAATCTTAATAGTACGATAATTAGAGGGATCATTTTTATCACCACTTTTGAAAATATGAATAATGAGGCTTTGAGTCCAAGGTGCAAGAAACCTTTGCCTGACCGCTAGAATACAGAGTTTGTGGATGTGCGGGATGAGGACAAGCCCTCCAATTTTTAAGATTTCCGCTTGGTATCCTTCGATGTCTTTGGCTTTTCTATTTACTTAGCGCTTAACCTCGAAATCTATGTCTTCTAACGAGAAAAGTTCTTTCGTTGTAAGAAGGGTTTGAATGTCATCTCTGATATCCGAGGATTCATAAAAATTTTTAAGATAGGAATTCCAATCTTTTAAAGAAATTTTATTGTCTTCTTTTGTTTTGCGAGTTAGAATTTGCCTCCATAATTTCTTAAAAGCCACCTTAGAAAGGTGTAGGAGATTTTCTTGCCTTTTACTTAGATAATGTTTTTTCTTCTTCTTTTAATTAAGAGTTTATAATAATTTATCTTATCTATTTTTATTGAATCTTATCCATTTATATATTATTTATTTTTATTTTAACATGTAACCAAACTTAAAACTTTTTTACAAATTCACGGGTCTTTGGCTTTTTGGCGTTTTTGTGCCGAGAGGCTCTCTACAGCCCAGTATGAGGGAGATCTTGTAACGTTACATAACGTTATGTCGGCTATAAATAATAAATAATAAAAAATTAAAATTAAAACCAATATGAGAGAGATCTTGTAACGTTATATAACATTATATAATGTAATGTTCACTATAAATTTAATCTTTACTACCATTTCTCATCATCAATTCTTCTACTGCAAGATCAGTCTGATAACTAGCAACGGATTCCTTAAACTGCTACCATTTAGTGATCAGAATCTTCTATCAAGCAACAGGGCAAAACATATTACCCTTCTTCACACCTCGCGTGAATATTTCATAGCCGAAGTGTTTCAAGCTTAGAACAATCTCCACCATTCTGTACAAGAAGCTTCCATCTCTGTAGCTTCACCCACTGAGTTGCTGCGCTCCATGAGAATGTTGTCATCCACAACATAATTACCATAATGTACCAAAATCCGTACAGACTACTGTTCTTGGGCATTGCCATTATAACTGGGATTATCAAAGCAGGTTTCTGCTGTTATCATAGTTCTTGGGCATTGCCATTATAACTGGGATTATCAAATCCGATTTCTGTTGTTATCACAAACAGTGAAAGATGAAGCACACAATCGATTCACAACTGATCAAAAGAGAGATAAAATCAGAGTTAATATTAACTAAGGAAATTTTATATCAACCCATGGGATGTCTCCTTCCTCCATGTTGATGATACAACAGTCTCACAAATTGCAATGGCTTCCCCCTTTCTGGATATCAAGAAAGTTATCAAACTCCTCACAGAGTCGGTGAGATGCTCCAAATTCCAAATGATCGTCCTCATGAAGTGCAAGGGAACAGGTGGCTGGATCCTGAGGAACCGCAACGCAGGCCTGAATGTGATCGATGGGGATCAAATTAATTTTTTAATTAACCTCCATCTAATTTATCCATCCAACAACGTTTCCCCGCAGAGATTTGGTCCATTCATATTCAACGACTCATCCACTTCGACTTGGTGATCAACCAGCCAATAACGTTTCGACTTGAATCTAGAGCTGCCACATTTAAGACTTTAGACTTTGAATCTATGAAGCCAAAGGCAATATATTATGTGCTATAGTTTTTTATGTAATACTACTATAAAATTCTGGAACATCCGATATGGAATCAAAGGATTAACACAACAGGTGAAACGAAAATTTTCATTATTTCTTTTAGTTCGTTTCTCCTTTTGCAGTCTTCGTGATAGCATTTTACATTGATTGCTTTATTTCCAGAATCAAACATTATATTCCAACAAATTCAATGTATTTGCACTGAGTGAAATTTGTGAGAATGATGTATCAACAACAATGAAGGCGTTTTTACAAAATGGTTTGATTGGAGTTGGTTAAACATTTGATTATCTGGATTGGATTTTTTAATATCGTTTTTGTTATCAACTATTAATTTTTTTATAAAATTGCTCTTCCATTTAAAAAAAAATTCATCTTTTAATTTTTTTAAAAATTCAACTTTTATTTAAATTGCATTTTTATAAAAAAAAGTGAATTATATATTCAACTTTAATAAAATTAAAATTCAATTATAAAATTTTTGATAAATCATTTTTCTATTATTTAAATTTTATTTTTATATAAAAAAATTGTATTACCTATTTCAACCCAATTTTGATCCAATAAAACAAAAAATAATAGACTAAAAACATGTTAAATACCTGGACACAATTAATAACATGATAATCCATTAAAAAAATAAGCTATTGTCATTAGAGGGGTCAAATCCTATTGTACATGGACCCATAGTTAACATACTTGGTAGAGCCATAGTCAAGATGGACCCATGGTTTTATTGTACATGGTTTAGGAGGTCCTTGCAAATGATTTTAAGACAATGTGTAAGGCCTCCTAAACAACCCATGGTTTTATGAGGGCCTTGCACATGGTTTTAAAACCATGTATGGGAGAGATGCTGTAATGTTCTTTCCTAACAAAATAAAAAACAATAAAAAATATTATATGTCACACATAAATAGTATTAAATATTAATAATAAAAATATTATATGTCAACCTTAAATAAAAAGACGTGGCTTTTGGTCTAAATCACACCAAAGCTGATAGTTGAGTGCAATATTTTAGAAGAGGTTTGGACCTCCAAAGATTTGATTCCTCTCGGCGCTTGATAAAGCCTAGGATTTGGATCTATGCTGGTCTATATTCATTCTATCTTCTTTAACCCACTTGATTAGCACCAAGTTAGCTTAAATCAACTAGTAAATTGGTTTTCAATTGATTTAGAAAATCAAAATATTATAATTAAAAACAATTAATCCACACATTTAAGACTTTTTCTAAATTAAATTTAGACATATGCCAACAAGGCCGCCATTCATATTGGTAAAAAATTAAATTAATATAAAATATCTAATTAAAAAACATTCAATACACATATCTAACTTTCGACTTCTTCTAAATTACATTTGCATATATTCCAACAAAGCCATTATTAATATTGATAAAAAGATACGTATAAAAAATTAAATTAATATAAAATATCTAATTAATATATTAATCAAAACTGAAAATACATCAATTAATTTGATAAAGTAGCCATCTCTCACCGTCCTTGAAAATACAGCAAATTAATTGATAAAGTAGCCATCTTCGACCATCCTTCCCAAGTCTTTGCACTAGTCAACATCCACCCTTGGCTTATAATGGATTTTGGATAACAATTTTGAATATTTTAAGTCTGCGATAACATCCTTTTTCGATTTTGGCTCATAATTTTAGATGATACCTTTCCTTATACCTTGTATATGAAGTTGCTTATGTTATTTGTAGGCAATGATATTCGAAAGAGGTATATGCATGTTTCCTTTTTACAATAGAGTTTAAATGATTTTCTTTGTTAATATTTAGTATTTATTGGTCTATATACTAGATGTTTAATATGATACTAATAATTTTGGATTCAATTTTTTAAAGTAGATTTAGATTTTAATTTTTTTGTTGATTTAGGACAATCTTTGAGATTGATCAAAGTTATAGTTTTCAAATTGCAAACATAAGCTTGCAGCTGCGTAGAGCTCAATAAGAGATTTCTGGTGACGTTTGTTTCATGCAAAACGACTTTCGAATGAGAAAGTTATTGGGTTTTGAACCTTCGACAAAACAAGTAAAAGTGGCAAAAGGGGAGCCATGTGGCGCCACTGTAAGGGTGACACGTGGCATGTGTGACGCTGACGTGACACAATCATAGAGCACCATGTGGCAGGGTGCAGGACACGTGGCAGGGTGCAAGACAACTGGACCGATGTATGAGCTCTACATGGCCACTATGTGGCATGTACAGTCAGCAGGGTNTAGAGCACCATGTGGCAGGGTGCAGGACACGTGGCAGGGTGCAAGACAACTGGACCGATGTATGAGCTCTACATGGCCACTATGTGGCATGTACAGTCAGCAGGGGGGTGACATGACAACCACGTGGAAAATACATGGCTTCTAGGTGTCATCCAGGTGGACGAATCAAAGGTCGCCACATGATGATCTGATTGGCCACATTGCAGAACGGTTTACCAAAAATGTGGCCACTATGTGGCATGTACAGTCAGCAGGGTGGTGACATGACAACCACATGGAAAATACATGGCTTCTAGATGTCATCCAGGTGGACCAATCAGAGGTCACCACATGATGATCTGATTGGCTACATTGTAGAACGGTTTCCCAAAAATGTGGTGGTCGAAGGAATCGAATCCATGACCTCTACCTCCACCAAAGTCTCCACTCCGTCTGCTTAGCCAGGATATCCGCTAGTGTTTCTTAACCATATGGAACGCCGCTTCTATTTAAGGTTGAATCAAATTCTGTTTTGAAAAAGGGTCGGGACCGAGGGCTAAGTCCTCAGCCCCATATGTTATATATTTGTAACATATGCCAATAAGACGACAAATTATATAACCATAGAACCGACACAGAACCAAACAAGAACCACACATGCCAACAAAAAATCGTAATAGGAGGAGAAGTCCATGAGTTTGAACCCATGACCTCCTCCCAACAGTTCCAACACTTCCACCAACGTGCCACAAACAACATTTGTTATGGGATATGGAACATATTATTTTTAAATTTGATTTAGGATGGATTTATTCCCCAAAATGGGCGCGCCTATGCCAAATGTTTACAAACTCTTTGCATTGTTTTTAAAATATGGTTTTAACTTACCATATTTTTGGGATTGGTATATTTTCTTCATCCATCAAAAAGTGGATCTTTATTTTTATTTGGATCAAATCCCATGGAATTTGGGGATTGAAGTTATGAGACTTGGATATATAAATCAATGTAATTTGCTTTGTGAAAGCATGGAAGGATTGAAGCTTTTGAGGAGAGAATGCTAAGATGCCATTATGCCTTGGTAAAGGCTTTGTAAGAGGCTTTTAGCAACTCTTGAGAGTTTTTGGAGAGTGAGAGGACTTCATTGTTGAAGCCTAAGTCTTTTTTGTTGAAGGATGAAGGCATTTTGTACATGTTCAAATATTTTTGAAGACTAATAAGATTGGTCCTCATTGGAGCTAGACCCAAAGATTTAGTCCATCAGGGACGAACTCCATTATCATACGATGTCCACAGGCTTATGGTTTGCATCATTTGGTCATTTATTTTATTTCAGTTATTTTTAAGCCTTTGATAAGCTTGTTATTTAAAGTCACTTTTAGAAGTTAACTGGTTTAAGAATTCACATGCAAATTCAGTGTTAGTAGATCCTGTCATTTTCGGATCATGTTTGGTATTAGAGCAGGCTAACCAGGGAATTACAGAGTGTGAATGTTAACTAGATCAAGGCTTAAGCGAGGTGAAGGCCAACTTGAGACTTTCAATACAAAGATTGGACGTGCACATCGAAGAAAGGAAATGGCAGATGAAGACTACCGAGAAGAAGATGAGAAGGCTTTCTATCAAATGGTATACATGGTAGAAAATTTGTTTGTATATTATCAAGAGAGATTGGCAAAGAAGAAAATGAAGAAGGAGAAAGCAAACGACAATGCTTTATTGAACCAAGGAAAATGAGGAGACCCTTTTGAGCCTCTGTCTCTATCTTCTTCCTCTTCTGAAAATTTTAGTACCGCTTCTTCAAATCCAAAGAAACAACCTGAGAAGATTAAGTATGATTTACCTTATTTGAAACTTGATATTAAGTTTGATTTGCCTACATATAATGGTGAACTTAAGTCATAAAAGTTGGATGATTGGATCATGCATATTGAGGTGTATTGCAAGATCCAGAAACTTGCAAATGATAGTGCAAAGATCCAGTTGGCTACTCTCCATCTTGGAGGCACTGCACTCATTTGGTAGGAGAGCAAGACACAGGAATACCTCCTTACTAAAGGTAAAATGATTTCTTCCTAGTATGAATTTACTGTTGCGTTAAAGAAACAATTCTACCAATTAGGCTACATGCAACAAGCCATGATGGATTGGCAAAACTTAAGGCAAGGTAAATGTCAGAATGTACAAGAATACACTCAGGAATTCAGAAAGAGAGCGTTGATTTTGGGTATACCTCTTTACAATCAAGAAACACTTCTCAAGTTCATAGGAGGATTGCATAATTATTTATGTCATACAATTTTAATGTTCAATCCTACGAACCTGGATGAAGTGTGTGTTCAAGCCACACATATTGAATCTAAAGGGAAGAATACATGTGATACCTTTTTCTTATTTGAATCCAACCTGTCAAAAGAAGGAAAGGGAAAAGGGAAAGCCAAGCATACAACTACAATGAGGAAAGGTGATGAGAAGCCTACATGCTCGCATTGTTAAAAGCAAGGGAATAAATAAGCAAAGTGTTGGGTACTACATCCAAAATTGAAACCGAAGTAGTTTAAGGACCGAAAAGAGAAGCAAAAGGCCCCAGTTATCATTGAGGACCTTGGATAAGATTCCGAGGACGAAACAAAGATAACAATCGTAAGTGTGAAAGATAAAGTTATTGTTGGTAATGATTTTAACATTGGTTCTTCATGTCATTAGAGGAATTTTGGGGTCTAAAATGGGCCTCCTAAGGAAAATAATAAAATAATAGTCAAAATAATAAAAATAATAGTTAAAATAATAAAATAATATTGATTAATTTTGGAGGAAGAAAGAAAAAAACTACTTTTTTTGTTCGTATTTTCGACATATCTCTCTGTGTTTTTACTCAAATTTCGATCAAGAGAGCTCATTGGATGCGGAATTTGATTCCGCATCCAACGAGTACCCACACTGCATACTTTTGACAGACCCCGCTACCCCAAAAACAAGAAATACCTGAAAAAATGTGATGATGATGTCATCATCACATTTTTTCAGGTATTTCTTATTTTTGGGGTAGAGGGGTCCATCAAAAGCATGCAGTGTGAGTACTTGTTGGATGCGAAATCAAATTCTGCATCCAACAAACTCTCTCGATCGAAATTTGAGTAAAAACACAGGGAGATATGTCGAAAATACGAACAAAAAAAGTAGTTTTTTTTAATGACAAATATGTCAATTCAACCATTATGGTTGACTTATTTTATTGAAATTCTATTGGTTCTTGAATTCCAACTCACAAAAACTTATTTTGGCACGTTTTCTTATAAGGCCCATTTTAGACCTCAAATTTCCTCTAATGGCTTCTACTTTTAAAGATCATGTCAGTTCTAAGGATAGAATAAGGAATGCATTGTTTCATATAAGGGTAATTACAAAACAAACTAAGATCAACACACTCATAGATAGTGGATCCCAAGCTAATCTCATTTAAGAATAAGTAGTTAAGCAATTGAGATTAACAACAAAACCACACATGAAACCTTATCCATTCAGCTGGGTATGCAAAGATAAACGATTACAAGTAACAAAGCAATGTGATCTAAAGTTTGTAGATGAAGTTGAATATGGTGTGGTTCCACTAGCTATCTGTGGAATTGTGTTGGGTAGCCTGTACTTATATGATCGAACGACAATTTTCTATAGAGAACATAATCAATATCATTTGTTTAAGGAATGAATTGAGTATATAGTACATTCTCATTCATTTAAAAATGACAGATCATTGAGAACTACACAACGACTGAAAATGGTCGTTAATGCAAGTCAGAATTTGGCACTTATGTCTATGCATTTTAATGAAGAAAAGAATTCTAAGCATAAAATTGAAGTGTCGTTGCATCACAATACATCTATTATGGTTGATAGTGTTCCTATGATAAAACTTAAGCATGATATGCTAGGTACAATCTCTTTCATATATTCAATTTGATACTCATCTTTATATTGATCATAAATATATGGTTGGTTTTGACAATATTGAAGGTAGATTTGGTTGAAAAATAGATTAATGTTCTTAACAATGTCGGTGCAGTGTTGATTGTTATTATGATGAGTCAAATGTACAGGTTCCAAGAAGGATGGACAATTGATACAGGACGAGTGAGACGAACATGTCCTCACTTGAATTATGAATGAAAACATGTTTTTGGTGGTCCAAAAGCTTCTTAGTGGGAAGGTTTGATCTAGGAGGATCTCCTAGATCGATCGAAACTAAAGTCTTCAAATTGCGAACAAAAGCTTACAGATGCGTAGATCTTGACAAGAGCTTTCCGGTGACATTCGTTTCGCGTGAAACAATCTCCATATGAGAAAGTTATTAAGTTTTGAACTTTCAGCAAAATAAGTAAAAGTGGCAAAAGGGAAGCCACGTGGCATGTATGACCTTGACATGGCACACTCGCAGAGCACCACATGGTAGGGTGTAGGACAGTTGGAACATTGTATGAACGCCATGTGACAACTATGTGGCATGCACAATCAGCAGGATGATGACATGGCAACACATGGTAGGGTGTATGACAGGTGGAACATTGTATGAACGCCATGTGACAACTATGTGGCATGCACAATCAGCAGGATGATGACATGGAAACCACGTGGTAGATAGGTGACATCCATGTGGCATCCAGATGGACCAATCGAAGGTCGCCACATGGCAATCCGATTAGCCACATTGCATAACGGTTTACCAAAATTATGGTGTTCAAGGAAATCGAACCCATGACCTCTACCTCCACCAAAGTCTCCACTCCGTTTGCATAGCCAAGATATATGCCAGTGTTTCTTAACCATATTGAACACCGCTTCTATTTAACGTTGAATCACGTTCTGTTTTGAAAGAGAGGCGGGACCGAGGGCTAAACCCTCGGCCCCATATGTTATATCTTTGTAACATATGCTAACAAGCCATGGGAACCGACATATTATATAACCATAGAACTGGCGTAGAACCAAATAAGAACCACACAAGCCAACGTAAAATCGCAATAGGAGAAGAGGTCCGCGGGTTTGAACACGTGACCTCCTCCCAACAGTGTCAACGCTTCCGCTAACGCTCCACAAGCATCGTTTGATATGGGTATATAATATATTATTTTTAAATTTGATTTAGGGTGGATTTATTCCCAAAAATGGGCGTGTCTATGCCAAATGTTTACAAACTCTTTGCATTGTTTTTAAAATATGGTTTTAACTTACCATATTGCTATATTTTTTTATCCATTAAAAAATGGATCTTTATCCCGTTGTATTTGGATCAAATCCCATGGAATTTGGGGATTGAAGTTATGTGACTTGGCTATATAAATCAATGTGATTTGCTTTGTTAAAGCATGGAAAGATTGAAGCTTTTGAGGAGAGAATGCTAAGATGTCATTATGCCTTGGTAAAGGGTTTGTAAGCTTTGCTTTGTAAAATGGTTTTAGCCAGTCTTGAGAGTTTTTGGAGAGTGAGAGGACTTCATTGTTGAAGCCTAAGTCTCTTTTGTTGAAGGATGAAGACATTTTGTACGTGTTCAAATATTTTTGAAGACTAATAATATCGGTCCTCATTGGAGCTGGACCCGGAGACGTAGTCCATCAGGGACAAACTTCGTTATCATACGGTGTCCACATGCTTATGGTTTGCAACATTTGTTCATTTATATTCTTTCAGTTATTTTTAAGCCTTTGATAAGCTTGTTATTTAACGCCTTTTTACAAGTTAACTGGTTTAAGAATTCACATGCAAATGCAAGTGTTAGTAGATCCTGTCATTTTTGGATCATCAGTTTTTCCTTTTGAAAGTCTCTTCATGATTAACGAGGATTATAGCTAATAGTTTTTCCTTGAGATTAGTAAGTCTTTGTTGTTTCATAGATAGCAAATATGAGATAATGTGGAGCTCTTGTTTACTGTCATATTTTCAATTATTGACTTATTTTAAAATATTGAATTCACATAAAATTATATAATACCAAGAACAAAATAATTATAAATACCCAAATAATAAATTAAATCATAGGTTGTACTTGATTAGATGTTTTCCATGTTTGTTATCAATGGTCACTATTATATTTTTTTGTGCTGCTTGCATAAAAAATAATGTTATTGCTTTTGATTTATATTCTATGTAACACACATGGATATGCAATATCTTTTGATGTTGTATGCTTATTGTCAGCAAATACAGGAAAAACAATATGTTTTCCATGATATAGAAAGACGATTCTTTCCACATCAAATGATTCCAATCTATCATCTCCGACCAACCATGAACTTGCTCTCTAAACTAAAATAATTTTTTGAGTGACTTATCCATTTTCATAAATGAAACAAAACGAGGCTGAGAAGACAAGACTGTCTAGTTTGAAATAGTCACATTCTTCCAAATTTTGATGTTAAATGGTGTTGTGAATGTCATGCATCACCTTGCATATATGAATAACTTGTATTTTATTAATATATACATCACTTTGTATATATAAGCGACTTCTACTATATTGTCATATATTCTGATGTTGTTTTGTTACATTATATTGATAAATAAATAGTTGAATGTTGTTTCGTTACTTTCCATTGGTAAATCAAAAGTCGAATGCATTTGCATGTTATTAATCTCCATTTCTTTTTCTATAAACTTGGAAACATTGGTTCCATGATATGCTCCAGTATCCTATATATGATATCCTTCAACATATTGTTTGACATCATATTCTCCATCCTTTTCCAAATGACATCGCAATGAACAACAATGACTCCAGTTATAGGCTTGCAAATCTTGTACTCTAATCTTTCTTTGAATTCCACATGAATTTGCTACTTGCAATGATTTTCATTTTCCTTGTTTAGCATGCTACATATCATGAATTTCGCTATATTTATCTTGGTTTGCATATTGGAAGAGAAATTAGGTAAATACTTGAATTATCTTGTGACCTTACGTTCTAGGATTTTTAATAACTTAGATATTTGCATTAATATTTGTTATTATTTGCGAAATCTCTGAATATATGGAATGAAGTAGCAAATTTGTGCTTATTGTAATTTCATTGTTTTTCATGAATAGACAATAGGGATATACAATCTACATTTGTGCATATTATAGAAGACAAAACAACAAACTAGATCAAAGGAAGGGAAACAAAGAAATAAATGACAAATAGAAGGTAAACATCTTTATATTTGAATGATTGTTATGCTATCGCATTATATGTGAGACATAGTCTAGGAACAATTTGAATAATACAAGTTAGAAAATGTCAAGAGTAATAGATGTTGAAAATTATAAAGAAAAGTGTATTATAAATGCTAGCATTTATGACGTCTTAGAGAAGGAAGGCCTTTTTGGATTACATGCATTTTCATTTACATCAGGAGATTTTTATTTTATTTTATGATTGTAGGTTTTGTTTCATTTTCACTATTCATCTATCAAATTACAGAATGGAATAATAGACCACTTCTTAGAATGTCTAAAAAATGGCAATACAGAAGCATTAAAATCATATTAGTATGAACTCGCTCTTGAATTCTTATATCAATTGCATGGTGTTTATGATGTTGAGACATATCTTTGCAAAATGTGAGTGTCTGCGTCTATAATGTGGATGAAATGGAAAGAGGAATATGGAGAGATACATTTTGCATTTATGGTGGCTATCCAACTGGTTGAGTATATCAATTGGAATTTGGTCATTATCTAGGAAAAACATATATTTGCTGTTAAATACAACTGCAAGTACAAATCCATATTGCATCGTGTTCCATGATTCTAACCCTACTAGTGGTCACTATAAACCTATACTATAGAAAATATTAATAAGATGCAATTTTGAAGCATCTAATACTTACCTGTCATTGATGTGCAAAGAACTTAAACACAAGTTTTTTGTTTTATTTTTGAAGGCTGATCCTAGCCACTCCTTTGCTTTCTTCATATATGCTTTTTGCTACCAATCCAAAGACCTGCAACACAAACAAGATACATTCCTCAAACAAATTTGGCAACAAAAATATATTACTGAAATAAAAAAACTTACATGAATATGAAACTAGTAAATTGATTTCAAATCAAGATACAATAATTATTTGTCAAATATGATGCAACGGTTAACACATAATATAGGGAAGGGAAAGATGCCCAATATTTATTAAACAACATAAAAAGTACAAATCATACCTTCTTTTGTTCAACACTTTATCAAAACTAGAACTCAAGGTCACTCTTGCTCACATACTCCACAAATCCCACTCCAAACCACTGAATGCATAAGGGGAAGAAACCACTTGAGGGAAGCAATTTCAACACACATGGATATACAGATCAATGATAAAGATCAACGACAAGAAGGGAAATGAGAATGAAAGGTAGGCAATTCCTGAAGCATAACATTATCATGAGAGGTCCTTCCTCATTTGGCCCATTTGGACCTTTCTTATAGTTGAAGAAAGAAGTTTGGAACAATTACCAAATGGTTGGGGAAGTTGTAACCAAGCAGATGGTTCTCGAAAATTCCATAACTCCCTCTTTTTCGAATTTTTATATATTTTTCATATTTTTTGTGGGCGTTCACGCCTAATACAAGGGAAATGAGTGAATGATTCACTTCCAAATAGTGTGAAACCCATGAATGCAACTTTTTCTTGTATTCATGCCATGTCAAAGGGGAAAGTGCAAATGATTCGCAGTCTGCATGAACATTAGGTGCAAATCTACTCATTTTAAGGATTACAACTTTCAAGGTATTTGGGAATGCCTGCGGTTTCACTTAAATGTTCAGGGCCATAACAATAGAGGTCGAATCATAGGTTCTTCAATCGATACATGTCCTTTATTGTGAATAAACAATGACACTTAAAATGTCGACTTTTAAACTCTTGTCATAGATGAAGAAGTGTCGATTTGGGCTATAACAAATTCCCTGTAATGTGTGAGTTCAGAAGGGAGAATCATGGACGGAATACATTATAATAACCAATGGAATGGGATGTGGAATAAACATGTCTGTAAATCTCAAGAGTCTTAGCCTCAACAAAGTACTTTAAACATAAAAAGGATGTCAGAAAATCTTTTCCCTGGAATGGACGTGTTAGAATATTGAGAATATGAGAAAAGGCATACAACAATACACAACATACAAGGATTGCGATATTATAGTATTCCATCTAATCAAGTAACAAAGAACATGGACAAAAATGGAGATAAGATAATAGACAAGAGAACACCAAATATACCTGGTAAAACCCCAAATGGGGAAACATCCACGGGAATGGAAAAATCTTCTTATTCTTCAAAATATCTTGAACGTTACAACTTGAGCTCCAGTCCACATATGCTATCCTAGAGTATTACAAAGATGATCACAATGATACAATGCTTCTTAATGTTATTGATTCCCAAAGGCTCCCCTTCACCTCTATTATATACCAAGAGGTAGGGAAGAACAACATCCCAAAATACATGCAGGATAAATGATTTTTCACCTCTTTATATAATGAGTGGTAATTTGAATAGTTTTCTCCATTATAAATGTGGGATAACTCAATATTATAAAAATTAGAGTTATTTTGTTTGATTTTGTTTTCTGATGCTAGTTATGAGATCTTATGACATCAACTAGACATCATTACACATGTAATTATTAAAATGATAGTTTCCAACACTCCTTAATGATGATTGGGAGAAAAACACATAGAAGGAGGAATATGCCATTACATTAACTATCCCCTTGGATGACAACTTCCTGCATTCCCAATAGACTGCGAAGATACATAAACTTTGCTTCCATCATAGATTTTATGAAGATATCAATTGCTTTCTTTTTTGTGGGACAATACTTCAAATAAATAACGCCATCCACAATAAGATCTCTGACATAATGAGTATCAAAGTCAACATGTTTAGTTTTGGAGTGATACACTGAATTGTACGCAAGTTGAATTGCACTCTGATTGTCACATCTCAACTCAGTAGGAGACTTTTATACCAGACCAAGCTCTGTCAGAACATGCTAGATCCACACTACTCCTTTAGCTGCTTCCTTAGCTTCCTTGTACTCTGCTTCACAAGAAGAAAGAGAAATACTTCTCAACTTCTTACTAGACCATGAAATGACCAAGATGAAAGATATATCCTACAGTAGATTTTCTATCTGAAGTATCCCTTGCCCAATCAGGATCTGTATAACCAAGGAGTGAGATTGTAGCCTTGCTAGAATAGAACACCCCATAATGCAATGTCCCATGTAAATATATGAGAATGATATTTACTATTGTTCAATGAATTTCATGAGGAGTTTGCATAAACCTTGAAACTATGCTGACTACAAAAGATATATTTGGTCTATTGTGTGTCAATTATATCAAACTTCCCACAAGATGATGGTGCAATGCCACATCAACAAGAGGAGTATCACAATCAATAATTAACATTACATCAGAATGAAATGGTGTAGGTGATGGATTACAATCACTCATACGAAACCAACCAAGCAAATATGTCACATACTTATGCCGAGAGAGTAAAATACCATCTATCATATGCCAAATTTGTAGACCCAACAACTAATGTAATAGCCCTAAATCGGTCATTCAAATACACTTTTAAGATTATCCTTCATTTCTTGTAGCAATGAAAGCTGGATGCTAGTAATAATAAGATCATCCACATAAAGTACAATTTTGAGAACAACATCATCAAAGTGATTCACATACATATTTGGATCAGATACACACCACTTAAAACCATTCTTCAAGAAATAAGCATCAATCTTTTGATACCAAGCTCTAGGTGCTTGCTTAAGACTGTATAAATACTTGTTCAATTTGCATACCAAAATTGAGGTGTCAATAGTAATCAAACCAGGTGGTTGTTGCATATAAATGTCTTCACTAAGATCAACATTCAAAAACATGCTCTTAACATCCATTTGTTGTATTTCCCATTGATACGATATAGCAAGTGGAAGAATATTTCTTACTGTGTTCATTTGAGCAACAAAAACAAAAGTTTTAGTATAATCTATACNTATATATATATATATATATATATATATATATATATATCCACTTACATCCAACTGAATTCTTTTAGGAGGAAGATGAACTAGAGTCCAAGTCTTGTTCCTCATTAATGAATCATACTCACTTTACATTTCTTTCTCCAATTCAGGCTTAGCTTTGGCTTGAGAATAGGTAGAGAGAGATATATGTGGCCAAAACTTTAGTTATAAGAGCAAAGTCAAATCTAGTTTTACGATTATCAGAAGGAAGACCAATCTTAGAACCTGCAGTTTCGAGAGTTTTCCGGGCACAAACAGGGAGATAAGTAGTGGTAGGAACCATATTAGTATCTTTAGAAAATTCAGGTGGAGAACTTGAAGAAGAGGGTGAAATATGGTAAAAAATAGGCACATAAGGTGTGGAAGAAGTAACAAAGTTAGGAGTAACAAAAGGTGAAAGAAAATTCAAGGTAACATGAGGTTTAACAGGCTCAGGCTGAGGAGGGACTTCATCAAAGTGAACATCTCGCCTAATAATGACACCTTGGGTAGAGGGATCAAACAACCAGTACACTTTCGAATCCTCACAATAACCAATGAAAATATATTTGTGAGGCTTGGGCTCTAACTTTTTTCATTTTTCATCCGGGATATGAGCCCAACATTCACTGCCAAATATCTTAAAGTTACTAATATCAAGCCTTTCTTCCATTCCATTTTTCTTCAGGAGTAATCTGCAAAATTGCATTAGTAGGAACTCTATTCAAGATATAGTTAGCACAACAAATAACATCAACCAAGAAACACTTATGTAATCCTTTAGAATAATGCATACATCTAGCTATTTCAACCAAAGTTCTATTCTTTATTTCAACTACATCGTTTTGTTGAAGGGTATAAGGAACAATATTTTGATGTTGAATATCATGCTTAGATAAATATGCATTAAATTCGTTTTTAATGCATTCCCCCCCATTATCAGTTCTCAAAGTCTTAATAATTTTGCCAGATTCATTTTCAACCAAGGATTTAAATTTTTGAAAAATACCAAAGGTTTCACTTTTATGTTTCAAAAAATAAATCCAATATTTGAGACTATAATCATCAATAGAAGTAAGAAAATAGAATGCATGAGAAAGGAGTTTCAAGAGGAATAAAAAATATCACTATGAATTAGTTGCAATGGTTTTTTTAGCATGCCAAGCTTTACTTTGATCAAACATTTCCTTATGATATCTACTAAGAATACAACCTTCACAGACACCTTTAGTGGAAGAAATTGAAGGTAAGCCATGTACCATTTAAGACATCATTTGCATTTTACCATAATTCAAGTGACATAATATCTCATGCCATAATTTGCTTAGTTCATCAACATGAGCAACATATGAATAAAAATGTTTTTCTTTACATGAATTAAAACTAGTAAACTTATATAGTCCATCATTATGATCAACACGACTAGAAGAGTATTTTTTAATACTTTGTTTGATATCTTTTAACACATACTTATCATGCCAAGCTTCAAATTCATAACCTTTCTGACATGAACAATAAATAGAAAGCAAGTTGATGGGAATTCCTTGAACATGAAACACATCTTCCAAAGTACCATTAGGAACATTAACATTACCCGATCCTAAAACTGAAAGATACCATCGCTTATAGATACTTTATGTTGTGTGTGCTTTTTAGTGCCATAAGAATTAAACAAAAAAATAAACTAGTCATGTAATTCACCAAAATCCATTATCCATTCCACATTAGAAGAAGAATTACTTGGATGAATAAGCACACAAGGATATTGTCTGCTCTTCGAAATACTTTTTTGTTGCTTTCGCAAGTTCACGTCTTTGTTTAAAGCAACTCTTTTCATGATTGGATTTTCCACAATACTTACAAGGATTAAACACCATGTTAGAAACATTAGAAGCATCATCAATAGAAATTGATCCTTGATTATGTGGTTTAGAATTTTCAAATTCTTATTAGGATTCCTTTTACTATGTGCCATTAAAGCCTTATTATTAAACTATTGTAATGTACCCAATCACCTCTTTTAACTAGTGAGACAACGGGGCACTCGATTTCCATATCCGAATTCAACATTCATGTCCATTTTTGTTTTTATTCCATTACATTCCATTTAATAGCATAAATAAATAATCATGGTCTCCCAAAATAATTATGCATTCATTTAATTTACATACAATTGAACCATGAATGCACATTCCATGCCCTGTAGTATCATACATTTATACATCCATAAAAACGATAAATACATATCATACAAACATAGAATTAGTCATGGTATTCATAAAATTAGAAGCTTATCTTTTAAATCAAGTGTTCTCCAATTGGATGCATGTGAAGGACGTTCCTCCCAGCCATAGGCACCGTCAATCCAATTATTACTTTGATAGGAAACCCAGGAGCTGGGGCTATCAATCTGCAAGGGAAAATATGTCAATAGATTGACCTGCACACAGCTTTCTTTTAGTTTTACTAATAACTTTACTTTTTGGCAAGTAGGTGAAATCTATCTTTGAAAACTTGGGCTTACTTAACATTTATGCTAACGCAGATGGACTGCTGGTTCTTATAGGTTAACATGTAACGATCGATCAAGTAAGGGTTTAATTCATAAAGTAGCAAGAAGTATATCTGTTGCATGTAAAATGCTAGTAATTAACTGACTATTTAAAAGCAAGCTCTGATGAGGTAAAGTAACTGTCTTTTAATTCATGAAAGTACTTCTATCAATCTAGATAGTAAAGATTTCCAATAGAGTACATGTTTCTATTTTGTCGCTAGCTTACTAGTTATGGAAATTATCAACCTGTTACTTGTATGTAAAATAAAAAATGCTCACTAACAAGTTATAAAATTCTGTACTTACATTATCGTCTTGCTACATGTACTATTGTAACAACATACCTTACCACATTATTTGTAATGTACCAATCAGATTGTTACTTGCATACTGTAGGGATCTTACTGTTTAGAAATATTTTGACGTTATAAGCTTGGTCATTGTAATTAATGCATCTTTTCATGATGTAATACTATCTACCATCACTTTCATAAGTCTAAGTCATAGGTAAATATATTGTCAGTGTTATTCCAATGATTATAGACCTTGAGCATGGTTTATTCCATTATAAATTTACTATTATCATGTTGCCTCGCCTATAACAAGTTAATGTTCATAATAACTATTATGGTAGATTTTTCTACCTAGAGCTTTTAATCTGAAGTTTACTCTAAGTGACACTAATATGACCAAGATTCTTACACTATGCTAAGAACATGTTAACATAAACAATCACAAACTATCCTTGCCATATAATGATAGGGTTTATTATTATTGACAAGTTGAAAATGCAAACTATTATATATAAGAGCTTATACCAAGGTCGATCCTTGTAATTGTCATGGTTTAAATACTTTTACTATTCTAGTCAAACTCCATATATTATAACCACCCAAAGCCATCGGTTTACAAGTGATAAAGTTTGAACTTCAAAATATTATATGAATATTCATCGTCATTGCAAGTATACCTATCCATTGTTAAATGTAAAGGTCCTAAAGCATGGTTGACATTGGGATTGTTCATATGACAAAGTTGTTATAACCTTTCACTAGGGTCAACGATAAAAATCATCGTTAATCAAACACGCAAATCTCGAAGCTATCTTACATAATGATATAGTTTATGTGTTATCATTGGTGAATAATATATACAAGCGCACTCCATAGTTTGGTGCATGGTTTGTTTATATCATTGTTTTAATAATTTGATGATTGAAACCGCGGATGGACTATGGAATCGACCCTTTCATGGTTAAAAGTATTGGAGGGCACGTGGTCACCTCCTGTCCATGTATTGACATTATAAAAGTCTTGCAAACCCTATTTGCTTTGTCATTCGCCTCTGAAGTTCTCGTTGGCTTGTGGGCTGCTCTGCATAGTTTCCATGGCCGCCATGAAAAGGATGTCCCCTTCTTGCTTGCTCCAAGGCTTTTGTTTGGCGTTGCTGTGGTTTCCAGAACTCGGTCTTTGATTGTAAAGCTTCTTACTTGTGAACTTTACCATGCGAGTGTTTGCTGGTTTTTGAGTTTGGTTCTCGACCTAACCATAGCTCAGTCCTGTTTCTCCTCGTGGCCTGTCACTACTTTGTAAAGCTAAGCCTCCTTGTTACTGTTTGTGCTCCACAGTCGTCGTAGGGTTTGGGGATTCTTGTGTGTGCATTACGCAACTGGTGACAGTCTCTTAGCTGCTCGATACTCTTTTATTTACAGGTAAGAATATCTCAGTTTTTACTGTGCAGACTCTGTCAATTTATGAACACCATTAGGGTTTTTAATGATATTGAATTGAGCCCTGAACTAACGCTTGGTTAAATGCTTGTATAGGAACCCGTGACAGTTCCAAGCTTCGGTGAAAGATAAACAACGACTGTCTTCAGTGGCTCGTGGCTCTAACTGGTAAGCCCTGAGTTCAAATGGGTTTCGCCTGACTTGTATTGAGGGTTGTTGAAAGAGAACTCAGTGCTTGGAAGCTTGTTTGGTCTCTTTGTTTAATAGGGGGTTTTATTAAGTTGTTTTCTAGTTTATTGTTATAAACCCTTGCTATGAAGCTGGGCAAACTGGCCTTGAGCTGCGTGATGTACTTTGGTTAAGTATTATGTCTTACGACCTGTCAATGTAATACCTTTGGTTTTTAAGAAGGTTTTTATCTTCGAGCTCTGTCTCGTTTTTGCAATGGTTTTTGTACTCTTGTAAACTAAGATTCTGCGTAAATAGAGTCTTTCCTTCTTCAACTGACAATGAATATAATTAATGTTTAAGTTATCTTTTGTAAATAATTATTGTTAATATAAGGACTGTAGACCAATCGTAATGTGAAATTTATAATATTAAAGTTACTTGTCCAGTATATGCAAGCTAGGGTTTTCCGGAAATGAAACCCTTGTCTAAATAAGTTCTTCAATTTATTATTAATTAGGTTCTGCTACTTGTTATTTCGGTTTGATTATTACTGGTGTGTGGTGGTATTTTAACTTGTTAACTGTAACTTATCTTGCTTGTTTCTAAAAGACATTTGAGAAAAGACTGTAAACAGTCTATAGTAGACACTATAATCTTCTTGTAACGTTTATTTATATATTTATCAATGTAAATGGATTACCACTTAGATAGTTTAATTTATAATAGATAAATAAATTGTTTAGGGTTTCGACTTTGAAGTTTTTCCTTCACAGGTATAAGCCTGTCTGGTAAATGTTAAATAGTTTCTACATATGTAAATATTTAGTTTTATACTAGTTATTGTTTATATTTACATTGCTTTTATTTACTAAACTGTCACGTAGAATTTATTCAGAGTTCTTGAAAGGATAGAAAATAAACTCTGTTTACTCTTTATAAATTAAGGACTTTTAATATAACCCTATCTAGTTTATATTAAATATTAGTCTTATATTTAGTTGATATTATTAGAAGATAAACTATGTGGTTAGTAGCTTGTTTATATACTTAACTGTATGTAATCACTGTGACTCTAATGTAGTTTTACTGTTGTATTTCATTCAGTTATACTAAGTGAAAACAGAGAAATAGAAAATAAATCATAACACTGTTTTCCTCCATAATATTTTAACATTGAAATAAAATTATTCTACTATCTATAGTTACACAATCCTATCGACTATTTTCATTCTCTTATCTACTTAAAGCATTCTACTTGTGCTAGAGTTACGACCTGGTTTCCAGGTGTGGAAAAACACAGTCTAGAAATTATTTTCATTCTATTTCATTATTTCCTAAACCAGTTTCATTTCTATAACAATATAATAAGGATACTAATTCTAACATTTCACAGACTATACTTTAACATTCTTATACCAGTCAAACTAAAATTTATATAACTAACACAGTAAAATAAAACAACATAGAACCTGCTTAGGACAGACAACATAGCGTTAGGAGGCCATTCCTCCCTACCAATCTCTTGGAGAGCGCTCAAACAACGCTTCCTCAGGACCCTCGAGCCTGTTCCCGGTCTTCTTGGCTGAGAACTGGTGGAGAATGCAAATAGTAGAACCCTCTGTCAATTGACTAGTTCAATATCTTAGTAAAATACTCTGCTCTCGACAGTATGATCTTCAGCTTAAAAGTCGCAACTAGATCAATCAGCAGTTATCCCCTCAAACACTTTCTAGATTTCCCTTCCATTGAATTTCTCTGAAGTACATTCATTCCACCTGAATGATCACTTCTCTAGAAAATGAGCAACCTCAACTCTCTTCAATGGGATTTTTTTATAAAGATTGCCTAGGTCTTTTGGGTCAGTTTTCATTAACTGAGCCACCTGCTCTGATTCCACTTTCTTGGGGAATCATGACCCCAAATGTAGGGAGGTTGCCACCTGCAACAGTTGGAAGTGGTTTGAGGATGCTGCCACATGTCAGTTTGCTCTCCACCCAGTCTCCTCCACCAATTTGACCAGTAAACACTCTTTTAACAACTCTCCTAAGCTATTGTCTCCTCCTTTATTCATTTATAAATAAAATATTCAGAATTACATTAAATATCCTTGACCCTGCCGAGTCATCAATTACAACTTAGCATAAAATTTAACATATTGTCCTCAAATAATATTAAATAATATAAAATTGTTTTTTGCAAAATTGGGGTATGTGACATACACACCCCCTTAAAGCATAACATCATCCTCGATGTTATATATTAAATAATATAAAATTGTTTTTTGCAAAATTGGGGTATGTGACAAAATATCTCCCTAAATCCCAATTACTCAGTTGAATCTCTCATGCAACCCACTGGTACCTAAACCCACTCCACAACTGTCCTAATCCACAATTCTCCTTCCTCATCGACCTTCTCAATGCTAGGAACAAGCTCCCTTCTTTGAGTTAATAGTACCTCGGGGACCCTCCAATTCACTTCTGGCGCTCCAGCACAGACTAGACATGTTTGCTCTGAATTTTGGACTCCAGGGCACAAGATGCATGCTAGGATTCTCCCACACCAGTTTAACTAGGTTAATGGCATGCATAATTCATGTACAACAATGACATCTTCGTTCTCTGTTACAGTTTTAGGTTATGGATTCCAAAATTGATAGCTCATAAGTGAAATTTTAAATGGTGGAGGAATAATGAGGAACAAAAGCCCTCTCTAGCTTGAAAACTCACTTGTATAGGAATAATTCATCTTTCCATGTGGCCACTCCACATGGAACCAATTTTCCCACTTAATCCACTTCTTAAGCGAATGAAATAAGGCTTAACCAAAGTATGACTCTTAATCATAATTTCATAACTTAGTTTAATAAGGCTAGGGAGAAAAAACTAAGGCACACCATCACTTCCCCACTTGTGGATTCATAGCAGGCACATATCTTCTTCGTCCTTATTCCCCTGCATCCATTTAGATATTTTTATAGTAATTTTTTTTACATAATTACACAGCCTTGGTCATCGTGACCATTGTTTTTCGTATTTTAGCCTTTTACATCAATATTTAAAAAATTACATAGTGGGGTTAAACATGGGTATTACAATAATTGACCATTAGCAATTAATCTATCTTGCTTACTTATCAAACCTTTACAAAAATAATCAAAAGGGGGTGTGTGAGTACCTTTTGACATTTTAATGGCCCTATTCCTAGTTTGGATGAACATATTAAAGCATGAATGTAATTTTTGTTCAACAAGAATATCTAGAGCATTGCCATTCTTTTAGTAATCTTTACCACAACCATTTATTTTTTCACTATAAATTTTAATTTCAGCAAGAGATGTCTCTAATCTATCCAAATATTTAAGGTATAACTCATGGATTTTATTTTCAAGATAATAACCAGAAACATCATCAATTTTATCAAATAAAGAAGCTATAGTTTTCCATACCTCAATAGGAACATCCTTAGTATTAATGTCTACCTGTAAGCTATCTGAAATAGTTTGTCCAATAAGTCATCTTGCTTGATCATGCCTCTCTTCCTAGATTGCCATCTTTTTTGCATCAGTTGGTTTGGTTAGATCACCTTTAGTTAATATCCATAAGTTCTTACTCCTAATCACATCTATAATCTTTCTCTTCCAAGAGAGATAGTTAGATCCAACTAATCCAGGAATAGAAACAACTTTTGAAGTCATGGCGATAGAATAATAAACCCAAAAATGCAAAAATTGAATTGTTTCAAAAATAAGAAAAACATGTAACATTAGAATTTTATCACCAATGCTGAGAATTTGAAATGACTATACCTCGGTCAATATTTGCGCATGAATGTTTACACAATGTTCAGTCATTATGTGCAAGCTTATGGATTTGCACTGTGTAGAAATTTAGAAGTGACCGACGTGTTTTGGGTGAACCTGGGCCACCCATCATTAGGATATATACTCTACTGCCCTCTTCTTTTCTATTGCGCCATAGATTCGAATGATCCTAATGATGGGTGGAGGGTTCACATGAAACGCGTCGGTCACTTCTAAATTTCTACACAGTGCAAATCCATAAGCTTGCACACATCGATCAATATTTCTCAAAATATTTATTATAACTTGTTTTCGAAACTAAAGATGTCGTTATATATCCATATGTGTAGACACAATAGAAATATGTGCACCTCGTCAAAATATATTCGGTCTGTAGTCCACACGACTATCACACAAAAATTGAAAAATAACTGATTTTAAACAACGATATCTCCACTTTCCGAACTCCAAATGAGACTATTTTTTTTTGGAATTGAGTGTTTTTTTGAGAGGAACTTAGATATGCAATTTGTTTATTAAAAATATGCACAACAAATTTTATAAACCAACCTAAAGGTCACCACCCAATTTTACCTTAAACATTTATCCACAAGGGTTAGGGTTTGAAAAAATTTCAACTATGTAGAATAAATCCTAGATATGAAAAATTACCACTTGGTATTGTAAATAGGGTCATAAAATTACAAAATATGAAGTGCTCAAGTAAAAATATGAAACAATGTTGTTTGAAAAATAAAAATATAAGATTTTACTGATAAAGGTAGAGTATAGCAACTTGCTCTGACACCATGTTAGCATATTGAGAATATGAGAAAATCATACAAAAATACAAAATATGCAAGGAATGGGATATTCTAGTGTTATACCTTATTAAGTAACAAAGAACTTAAACAAAAATGGAGACAAGAGAATAGACAAGAGAATACCAAATATACATGGTAAAACCTCAAATGGAGAAACATCACAGGAAGGGGAAATTCTTCTTATTCCTCAAAATATCTCCAACATCACAACTTGAGCTCCATTCCACACATGCTATCCCAGAGTATTACAAAGATGATCGCAGTGATACAATGCTTCTCAATGTTATTGATGTCCAAAGATTCCTTCTCAACTCTATTATATACCAAGAAGTATGGAAGAATAACATCCCAAAAAATAAAATACACGTGGGATAAATGATTTTCCACCTCTTTATACAATGAATGGTAAAATGAGTTTTTTTCTCCATTATAAATGTGGGATAACTTAATATTATAAAAAATTGATACATTTTGTTTTATTTTTCCTTCCAATGCTAGTTATGACATCTTACGACATCAACTAGGCATTATTACACATGTAGTTGTTAAAATCACACATTCAAACTATATGTCCATGCTCGAAGTGATAGAGAATGGCCGCCAGGAAAAAACATTGTGGATCCATGATAAATATGAATGATGTAAAGATCATGTCCATGAAAGAATACATAGCAGATCCATGTGATATATAAAAAAGTGGGTTATGGCCATGGAGATGATACATAATGGATCCATGCCAATAGGAAGATCATAGCCACAAATAGATACAAAGTGGATCTATGTCAATTTGGAGACCATAGCCACACATGAATACATAGTGGATCTATGCCTCATTATGCATCAAGAGAACAATATATAACTGAGTTGAGTAATGGTTCTCCTAATGGTACCAATGTCATATGAGGTGTTGTACAGTCTTGCACAACTCAGAAAATAACAAAATGTGAGAATGCCACTATTGGCCCAAGTTCTTCCATCCAAACCACCTAAAGGTACGAATCCTGAATAAATGAGTTGAAAACTAACATGGAATACAACATTTGATTACATGTCATTAATGTATACCGTTAACAAATGCGAGGTAACCCACCGATAATAATAATGGACACCAAGGTACACAATACATTCTAACAAGTGTGAATATATGTCTTGGAGATGAACACCTATAAAATCTATCGAGTAGGTGACATTGATATATTCCCACCACCCAACAGCAAGGGAACCTACCACTAATGACTGCAATCCCCAAGGTATTACCAAGACTCTAGAACTCATTCCCAAAGCATAATGAGTTGAACTCGATGAGAAAAGACCCATTAGAAGGGAGGATTTAAGGTATCCCCCATCATCCAACATGAGGAAATACCAGGGATTGATTTGATTTAGGAAATGTTTGGGACAAAATTTTGTAGAACGGACCATCGAGTACCTCTCCTGCATGCACTAGACGGAAATACCGCATATAAAAGACCACCTTAGCAATAACCGATAATGAAAGATATTGACAGGGGATAGTACTTTCATAGGGAGAGGAATTCCACCAATGATGAAAATGGAATACAAGGTACATCATGAATCCCTAAATGTGAATATATTTTTTGATGTTGAACATTAAGGGAAACCACTCAATCAGTGAATAATGATGAATTGTCTCTGTTGAGTGCAAGGTTACTTGTCAATGATGTGAACAAGTCCAGGGTGATATGACTCTAGGTTAATTCCTTGGAGCATATGATTTGTCATCGATGAGACATAACCTTCTTGTGAGAAGTCAATGTCAAACTTCCACACAAGCACGAGTCCAAACATTGATGAAACGAAAAAACCGTTTCCTAAATAAAGAACCAGCACAAATAAGCCAGATTATAATTCTCCATGAATAATAAAATATATGATTGATAAGATAAGAGATGATATTACAATGAGAATGATGCTTGAATAAACACCATGCTGGGTTCCCTTTTGTAAAGAGGCATAACCTTTCATCAATGTGTCTATTAGCACTTGTGCTAAATTTTGGAAATTTCTACATAGACATCTGCACTAATTCCCTTGCAAAGGTCTAGATCAATGAAAATGAGGAGGGGTATAGGGAAAAAAATTTCATGTCTTGTGATCTGGAGGTTGTTTGGGAGGCTTATCCTAAGCCTGAATGTCAAAATGGATTATCCCATGGTGTAGCGTGAACAAACATTGAAAAACCTTGGAGTTATAACCCTGCATTTGGGTTCAGATATGAAAATCCACTCACAGTTATCTAGTGGAGAAAATGAATGGTGTAGATCCACGGCAAAGGAAATCAACGGTTGCCAAAGGTTTCACCGAAAAAAGATGCATGGTTTTAAAAGAATCTTGGCATGGGTAGAACGAGGTTAATGGCGAGCAGGATCAACCTTCAGATGAACAAGCAATGCAAATCGACAGACAAGGAATATTTCGCTGAGTAAATATTTGCGGAGAGATGAGCTATGGAGGTATGCAAAATCTATTAAACGTTTCATATTTTAACGATCAAGAGTGAATGCTGTCAAGATCAACGACGGATGGAGATTTCACGAATCCCACATGCACGAAGGATAACTTGTGTTAAGGCTACGGAATCTTGTAGGGTTCGCTTATTCTGTCAAGTCCCCAACCCTCTGACCGACGAAGAGGATGCTACTAACACTGAACTTACGGGAAAATAGCCCCATGAACATGAACATGCATATAATGCTGAAATAAAAAGCTTAAACATAATACATACTAAGATGCATAATCCTTCATATACGTAGCAGAAGCAAACATACATTCATTCAAGAATGCCACATGTTCATCATATTCATCAATTAGTAATTATAAATGCAGATGTGGAATATCAAGAATACTCATATGATAAGAACTCGTCCCGCAGCTAGCTACGTCGCTGCAACGTTCCACCCAACCATAGGCCAGCGTGCTCATCAATCTCTTAGCAACACTGCCACCCCCGAGCTGTGCATGATTCCTCAAGGAATAAGGGTCAAAGCAGGATTACACATAGCCAAGGTACACAAATCAGCCAAGCCCACGCAGTAGGGTTTATCGAGCCGTCAAGGAGCTAGGAAAGGCTAAATGTTAAGCTGGTGACCTCAAACACCAATTTTCTCAAGCATACTCGGCCTCTAAACCTACTCTCAACAGTTCGAAGACCAACCACTGCATACCGCAAGAAAACAACCAGTTCACAGCTCTATGAAGAATATGAAGACAACGGGGTGACAACCCCAAACCAAAAGGTGAAACACAGTTCGGGTCAAACAACTCTTTAGAGTTGTTCTTGGCCCTAGCGTGGCCAAAACAACTCAACAACAATCCCCCAAAAGACGTCTGCAGCCTCAACAACCAAGAAGCAACCCAAAACCAGGGTAAATCGACAGCAACCCCAACTTCACAATGAAATGATGGCAACAATCTACAGTCCGCAATGGACAAGAAACCAAACTCCCAGCATGGACAGGGGAAACATAGACACACAACAAAACCCCAAAAGGATGTTTGCACATGCAGCATCCCAACTAGGGATAGATCAGCAGTCCAATCCCATAAAGAAACAACTGAAATGATACACAGTCTGCAGATGGGGAAGGAACCAATTCTCAATCTGCGCGTGAGGGTAAAAGGACACAGCCAAAGCAAAACTGTGAATGAATAGATCACGACCACAGTTCCACGGTGGAGTAAACAGAATGCTGCACAGTCTGGTAATGGTATAAAATACAAACTCCCTACGTGAACAGGGGGAATACATATCACTCAGAAAACCACAGAAAGAAACCCCATAGTGAATAATCATGACAACGTTTTACAGTCCGATAATGGAGGGGTCGCAACTCAAACTTTCTATCTGAATGAGAGGAAGAACGTTTTCCCGATCAACAGGGCAGTGTGTGAAAGGAAGGGCGAATCCACAACCAAGAAATCACAACCCCTTCTTAACTCAGCTCTGCGTGAGGAAGATGAACCGCCCCCCTACGCGTCTTTGCGTGAGAGTGAACCCAACGGCTAAGAGAGTGGTGTGGTGATGGTTCCCTTACCCATGTGAAGGTAGAGAGAGGACTGGTGGAGTGAGCGTGTGGAAAAGACTGACAGTCCTGCTACCCTCCACTTCCAACAATAACTGCCTCAATCAACTTAGCAGAACATTAAAATGGTGGTTGGATGAGACAAGGGAAGGTGAGCAAAAAAACAGGGTGATGACACGTGGCTTTTCCCCATAGGGTCCAAGTTTAGCAATCCCCTCCCTTACCCTTGGGAATCACGCCCTTTTCATTCAACGTTGCACCGTCGTAGCTAGCTGTAGGTTTAATTAAATTGATGTGCGTATTTACATGATGCCAACATTATAATGTGTCGGATAGCACGATATACCATCGACAACGATCCCTCTTGCTGGAACATGCACAACCAAATCGATGGTGGGGCCTTTTCCTTTAGCTCCACACCATGATTAATTACAAAATATACATCATGTATCTTTTAATGCAAATGGGGTCAAAACCGGGACATTACAATCCCCTCCCCCTTGGAATGACACCGTCCTCAGTGTTCCAATGCATATACAATTTGCACATCAAAATTTCAAAATTTTGCAGACCTGTCCCATGTTCAATTATTTACTATGAATGTTCAGGACCAAGCCCCTCAGCTTCCATGAGTTTCTCCTGTTGGTTCTCAGCTTTCGGCTTATACCGAAGCCTAGGAACTTTGTGGCTGTTGCCCTCTTCATGTTCCCTCATTGGACAGTATCGACGTAAATGATGTCCTCCGCATTCCCAACATTTCACTGGTTGCTTCATCTTTACCTACTCAATTTCCTTTGAGTCTTCATGCCTGGACCGTTTCTCAACGGATTTCTTGGATGAATGTCCCATCATTAATCCACCTTCCTTTCCTTTGCCGATTGCTCCCAGAAGGATTTTCACCTCCCTTTGCAAACCAATAGAGTCTTGCAAAATCTGGTGGTTCATTTCATTCTTCCTTTTCTGTATCTTGAGCATCTCTCCAAGATTCTCTTGGGTCCTGGCAATTGTTTGAAGGAGACTTCCAGCCAAGTCCAACAAATTTTGGTCTGCCGCCATGATCAATGTGCACCACTAGATTTCACCTTTCTCACCTGTGAAATGCATCATTAAAATTCTGTTAGACCAAGCATAATATAGGAATTAATATCAGTCATTTAATTTCCCAATTGGCATGACAGTCCAAGCCTCATCAAGGAGAATTTCATATTTTTCATGCCTTCCCAACAGGCACATGAGCTCATTCATGTCCATTCTTGGGAAGGGAATTAACCATTCCAGCATTCATAATTTACTTTAAGCAATTACACACATTCTATTTCCAATCATACATGCATTCAACAATCTTTTGTTTTCACAATGCATAAACATATATATAATCAAAAGGCAAGAGAGAGCAACAAGAGTTTTTTTTTCCCCTTCTTTGTTATGTTCCATCCTGGAACCCACACCACCATTGTGGCTTTTCGTGCTCTCAGCCTCTTTGACTTGACCGTGAATGCTGGACTAATCCCTCTTGGTCATGACACTTAGTGTCTCCGGTCTATTTCATACCTCTCAACCATGGAGCCTCCCCACATGGTTTGTATTGGCTGCTAGGACCTTCACAGTATTACTAACACCTTTTTCATTACCGCTCATTCCGAGCTCTTAAGGACAGTCACATGCCCACATGCACCCCTAGGATGCTCTCATAGTCCTTGCTCCCAGCGATACCTATTTTGAAACATTGAATAGATTCACATGTTTAGTTTATTCTCATCGGTTTTATCTCTAGAACAAGAGCTTAAAACATCATAACCAAATCATATACACATGCATATTCATAAGCAAGAATTGCAAAAATAATCCAATACTTATCTGTATTGTGCGTTTCCTCGTTGGTCCACAGGATCCTGCTTTGCTTTGCAAGCCTTGGGATCCCCTGTGGACTTGGATGTTAGGTTAGCACGCAGGTTGCTTCACAACATCCTTTTATATATATATCAGGCACAGTCAAGCCAACCCTCGTTGGGTTTATCAGACCGTCAACAAATCGCCTGTACTTATATTAGCAATAAATATATATATATATATTAGGCACAGTCAAGCCAACCCTCGTTGGGTTTATCAGACCGTCAACAAATTGCCTGTGCTTATATCAACAACCAATCATCAGCCAAGCCAACCCTCGTTGGGTTTATCAGGCCATCAACAACAACACATGCCATTATATCAACCGTAAATGACCATTTTCCATATCACCCAGAGACCACACTGTAAACTACATTTGCTTATCCTGACAACACAAGCAATATAAGCATATTCGTTAGCGTTATTGCTCTAAAATTGTAACCATATTTCACACCATTCACTATCAAGTATTGAGACACCAGGAGTGCGTCCACTCCCTTCGGTGTAATCAATATTGAAAAATCCTTCCATGATCCGACATCGGAAAAGTGTGCACCCTTGTCCGGTGTGTATCATGTAGGCCTTATTCATACTCAAGCAATCGGTCCTAATGGAAATACAATCAGAACATGTTCTGCATATGGAATTTTAACAATCTAACATGCTTGTTCTTAGCTAGGGTCACAGAAAACTTATCCATTTGCTGTAGCAGTATTGCTTTGTTAAGGAGGAATGGAGGCTCCCTTCTCTAACTTGACAGTCCCTTGGTTTTCCATCCCAATTCCTTCTTACATTTCATATCCACACATGTCTTACCGACATAATCTATACCATCTCACTCATGTTGCTTACCAAACATGTAGTGCAGATGAGACATTTCCAAAATGTCCAATGGAGTTTCCCTCGAAACCCATTTCAAGATAAGGGAAAACCTTCCCATGAAGTTTGGCTCCTGCAGGCCATCACACATGATCTTCCTATAGTGTGTACCCCTGGCACATTCAACAAATAGCCAAACAGTCAATCATTATCTCATAATACAATCCAAATTGATTGTCCATAACCAAGCAAATGACATTAGTAATTAAATTCAATAGGAATTGCAACTTTGTTTACTACAGAAATTGATTTGCTTGGCAAAGAGGTGATCCTCAATTGTGGGTCTCTTGTGAGCAACACCATCATATCCATTATGATTTTATGCTTACTAGCATAACATGGACACCCACTTACAATGCGTCCTCCTGACACAATTCTATGCAAGCCAATAGTGATTAGTAGTTGTCAGCAATTTCTCAAATCTGAAATTTACAAATTCAAATTTACAACTCATTATGCATACAAACTATTATCACAACCATGAGGATCTTCTCATGAGGTTTGGCTCTTTCACATGGTAGATTTCGGCCTTTGTCATGGTCTTATCCATTTTGCCATATCCCAAACAATCTACCTGAAACCTGAACTTCAATCAGCCAAACATTTGGTAAGTCTTGATGCCTATAACTTTTTCCATTGCTACAACAATCACTGAAGCATTTTAAGAATTTATAAAATTGAAACATTTCCAGTTGTTAATGACATCAATATTACCAAAACTCATTTAATTCACGCAATCATTATCATACATTAAATTACAGGGTACAGTCACATCATTCATGTAATTTAAATGAAATGTTTAGATACTCCTTACTTCATAAGCGTATCATTAGTACCACCTTGCTCTTTCATAGAGCATTTCTGGCAGCCAATTGATCATGACTACCCTCTTCATGCACTTAATATCCTGCATTCATAACAGCCTTTGAAATGGTTCCTAAATTGTCATCAATTCATCATTTTAGACATTAGTTATTCATAATATCACATGCACTTATCTCAATGCATTCATGCAATGCATCACAACATTTGCACCTATACTTATGCAATCAGTCACTCACACCCTTCATATGCATCCATTAAATGGATAGCTACAAGATTCATAAAATATTTTAATGCATATCCATTCAATGCTACCTTGCATTGATTTAGGAATACTATGCATTCAACATACCATGCATGGCCTAACCATGACTACTTCATATAGGATGCATTACTGTAATCAAGATCATCAGTACTTACTTTCCTTGGGCTACTAAGCTCAATCAACATATACAGGCATGACACATTTCTATATGAATGTAGTATAACATTCAAATATCCACATGGTATGAGGTCTCTTACCTTTACCACTCCATGGAATTTGTCATAGTCAAACTCTTACCTTCATGGGTCCTACTTACACCCTTGGCATTACCAGTTTGGTTGGTCCTTTGCAGGAGATTACAGAAGTTGCTCACCAACTTTTGATTATGGACTTGTTGCCTTATCCCTTTCTCCAGAGGGTTTCTAGTCACATTTGTCAGCATCGGCAACATATTCAGCCAGGTCCATGTTGTCGTTGGTTTTTCCACTAATGCCAACACCAATGCAATAACTATCATTAGTGGTTTATTATAAATGTATAATCCTCAATATCCTATGCATGCAAAGCATATCCTCAAAAACTTATGAAATGTAGTTATAATCAGTGAGATAGGGTTTAAGGAAACTTCCCTTTTCAAGTCCCACATCCTTGTATGGAACTCCTCTTCCACACAACACCTGGTTTGACTTCATGGTCTTGCTACCTCTAGGCATGCAATTTCCCAGATTTTTCCATTTGATAGCAACACTTTTCTCTTTCAGGCCATCATTAGCACTTTGCTGCTCCATACTCAGATTCTGGTGACTTTCCCCTGTTCCCTGCTGGATAAGATTTCCAACGCCTATCCACATGCTTCATTCTGACCTCGGGTGTGGAAACCACATCACTTCCAGAGTGATGGAAAAACATACAACTGTATTTTGGTCGGGAATGTTAACTTCAGTCACCTAGGATTTTCTTCCCTTTCAGTCCTGAAACTACTAAGAAACCCAATGAGAAATTCACTGCAAAACCCATTGGAATACTAGCTGGAATTTGCTGAAAATCCCACTGGAAACAGTTGAAAATTGCTTGAAAAATCCACTTGAAACCCCACTTTTTCTTTCTTCCCATTGGGTCTTTTGCCAACTAAGTTTCCGACGTTACGATGGTAAAAAACTCTAATTTTCCCCGTGTTCATCGGCGATGTTGAGGACTGTGCATCGACGGTCGAAAACTCTGAGCATTGGGTGGCTAGTTGTTTATACTTCTGCAAAAGTGGACGGTAAACCGTTTGTGGATTCTGTGGCTAAACAAATCATCGGTGGTCGGAAACTGATACCACTAAGCGTCGACGACTGAAACATTAATCGTCGGAATGATAGTCCAACTCACAGCCACAACGACGGATTCATAAACGCTTAAATATTTTCGACGTTTTGGCGATGAAATCGCCTAATTCCCCACCCTGCTCATCGATGGCCATACAACTAACTCTTCCGCGGGATCGACAGTCTATTCATCTATGCTTTCGGACCTTATCGGCGGTGCCAAAGGCTATCTCTCGGTGGTCAAACAGCTAACGTTTTCCACTGTTTCAGGTCTATAGTTATCTAATCTTCCGATATTCGTCGACGATGCCAATATGTCGGCAATCAGATCCGCTAATCGCTATCGCGTCGGTGGTTGGATCTCCTATCCATCGGACGACTAGTTCGCTAGGATTCCGCAACGGCGATTCACCAACCGTTAGTCCCTTCCAAGGTTTATCGGCGACGTCATCGACTAATCTTCGGCGATTGCTGATGATTCTACGACTTAGAAAATTTTGAAATTTTTTCTCTCTAGTCTTCTTTTCCGGTTCATCGGCTCAACTCTATCTTCCGCCAACTCTGTCAGCTCCATATTCCCCTATTCGTCACCGTTGAACTAACAACTGTTTGTTGCCGCCATGGCGAACCCGAAGCTACTGTTCACTGAATACCCCGGCATCGACGACTGGAAGACTAATGCATCAGCGGAATAGTTTACTAAGCAGCTGCAACAACGACTCGTCAACTTCAATCCTTTTCTGATCGACGAACTGAAGCATAACTTGACCGGCATCGGCAGTCGAAACTCTTCTCGTTGGAAGGCTAGTGCTCTAGGCTTCCGCAATGGCGGGCACACAAACCACTATCTTCTTTTGATGGCTGATGTTTTCGTCACTTAGAAAAATTTTCTCTACTATGTCGGTGGTCGGAAGCTCTATCCGTTGGAAGGATAGTCCTCCAGCTATCCACAACGGTGATGCTCAATCGGCTAAGCATCGATGATCCTTCTGTCCAAGTGCTCCGATGTGCCAACGACCAAAATACTTAGAATTTTTTTTTTAATTTTCCTCCCTTGTCTCCCACCGCATCGACCGTCAGATCAACTATCCGTCAGGAGGATAGTCCTTTCAATAGTCGCAACAGCGGATGCATCATCTGCTAACCTCCAACGACGTTTCAACGATCGCTTCATCTTAGTGGCACTGATCGCCGATGATTTTTAACACTTAGGCAAATTTTTGTGGATTTCCTGCCGTGGGTCCCTCATTGGGTGGTCTTTCGACTGGTGGTCTGATACATCGGCGGTACTTCAGACTAAGTCCTCCGATGATCCGATGATCCCAATACTTAGAAGAATTTTCCAAAATTCTCTTTTCATGCACAAGTTTTCTTTTGTTTTTCTGTTGGGCAGAAGGAAACCTGCCTCTGCTACAGACATTTTATGGCCCATTCAGGCCCATGCTGCAACCTTTAGCTCTGATACCATTCTGTCACGTCCCCAACTCTCTGACCGACGAAGAGGATGCTACTAACACCCAACTTACGGGAAAATAGCCCCATGAACATGAACAGACATATAATGCTGAAATAAAAAGCTTAAACATAATACATACTAAGATGCATAATCCTTCATATACGTAGTAGAAGAAAACATACATTCATTCAAGCATGCCACATGTTCATCATATTCATCAATCAGTAATTATAAATGCAGATGCGGAATATTCAAGAATACTCATCTGATAAGAACTCATCCCGCAACCAGCTACGTCACTGCAACGTTCCACCCAACCATAGGCCAACGTGCTCATCAATCTCTCAGCAATGATGCCACCCTTGAGCTAGGCATGATTCCTCAAGGAATAAGGGTCAAAGCAGGCTTACACATAGCCAAGGTACACAAATCAGCCAAGCCCACACAGTAGGGTTTATCAGGCCGTCAAGGAGCTAGGAAAGGATAAATGCTAAGCTGGTGACCTCAAACACCAATTTTCTCAAGCATACCCGGCTTTTAATCCTACTCTCAATAGTCCGAAGACCAACCATTGCATACTGCAGCAAAACAACCAGTTCACAGCTCTATGAAGAAGATGAAGACAACAGGGTGACAACCCCAAACCAAAAGGTGAAACACAGTTCAGGTCAAACAACACTTCAAAGTTGTTCTTGGCCCTAGCGTGGCCAAAACAACTCAGCAACAATCCCCCAAAAGATGTCTGTAGCCTCAAAAACCAAGAAGCAACCCCAAACTAGGGTAAATTGACAGTAGCCCCAACTTCACAATGAAATGATGGCAACAATCTACAGTCCGCAATGGACAAGAAACCAAACTCCCAACATGGACAGGGGAAACATAGACACACAACAAAACCCCAAAAGGATGTTTGCACATGCAGCAACCCAACCACAGATAGATCAGTAGTCCAATCCCATAAAGAAACAACCAGAATGATACACAGTCTGCAGATGAGGAAGGAACCGATTCTCAATCTGTGCGTGAGGGTAAAAGGACAAAACCAAAGCAAAACTGTGAATGAATAGATCACGACCACGGTTCCACGCTGGATTAAATAGAACGATGCACCGTCTGGTAATGGTAGAAGATACAAACTCCCTACGTGAACAGGGGGAAGACATATCACTCAGAAAACCACAGAAAGAAACCCCATAGTGAATAATCATAGCCGTATTTTACAGTCCGACAATGGAGGGGTCGTAACTTTTAGACTTTCTGTCTGAATGAGAGGAAGAACGTTTTCCCGATCAACAGGGTGGTGTGTGAAAGGAAGGGCGAATCTCCAACCAAGAAATCACACCCCCTTCTTAACTTAGCTCTGCGTGAGTAAGATGAACCGCCCCCTTGCATGTCCCTGCGTGAGAGTGAACCCAACGACCAAGAGAGTGGCATGGTGATGCTTCCCTTACCCACATGAAGGTATAGAGAGGACTGGTGGAGAGAGCATGTGGCAAAGACTGACAGTCCTGCCACCCTCCACTTCCAGCAATGACTGCCTCAATCAACTCAGCAGAACATTAAAATGGTGGTTGGATGAGACAAGGGAAGGTGAGCAAAACAAACACGGTGATGACACGTGGATTTTCCCCATGGGGTCTAGGTTTAGAAATCCCCCCTCTTACCCTTGGGAATCATTCCCTTTTCATTCAACGTTGCACCTTCATAGCTGGCTGTAGGTTTAATTAAATTGATGTGCGTATTTACATGATGCCAACATTATAATGTGCCGGATAGCATGATATACCATCGGCAACGATCCCTCTTGCTGGAACATGCACAACCAAATCAATGGTGGGGCCTTTGCCTTTAGCTCCACACCACGATTAATTAAAAAATATACATCATGTATATTTTAATGCAAACGGGGTCAAAACCGGGACATTACATATTCCAATGACCACGATCTTGAGCGAACTAGATATATGGTGGAGATGCATTTCACAGCTGCAATGTGCACGAGCGATAAAACATGTCAGGGCTGCGAAACATTGGTAGAACCCGCACCTTTGAATGGTAGAGATCTGGCGTAGAGTTGATTTAAGGATGTAAAAAGTATAAAGAGTACCATGCACGATAAAAATGTGCATGAAATTTAGCAGGATGAGGCGCTGCGAAATCTTGTAGACCCCGCATCTTTGAACGACGACGATCGTGGCTGAGTTTAGATCTACGGTTGAAATTCAATTTGCAATGGGAACAAGCAGAAGGTTTAGCAAGCTGGCGGATTACAAAATGGAGACCAAGGTGGCTAAAATTGATGGCATAGATCGTCATATTGGAAAGATCAATGGCTCAGGAAAGGCCGCATCCTTTGACGGTTAAGATTACCGAATATTTAAGATCTACAGCCATGAAGCATTTCACGAGGCAAAGATGTGAGATGTGTAAGGATGTAAAAAGTATAAAGAGTACCATGCACATGAATTTGAGGCATTATTTTATTCTCCAGCATCGAAAAGTGAGAGCTAGAATAGTGCAGGAGCATCCAACTCATATGGCGTCGTTCGACCACTTGTCAAAATCACTAGGTATACCTTTTGTCCCTTCTGAAACTATAAAATGGCTTAATATCAAAGTATGGAAGTTCATAACCTAGAGTATCAGAAGGTAGAAGAAGATTTTGAGGATAGGGATGTTGAGGTATTTGATATGCTTCTTCTAAATGGACCCATTGGCGAGGTTAAGGAGAAACGAAGGTTGCTTAAAGAACATGGAACTGATGTACACAACATTTACTAGTCTTACTTCCATTTTTTCACAACTGACCAAACCCCGAGTTGCTCGTAATTTGTTAGTTGGTGTGTCAATAATTACTCTCTTTCTGAGAGAGTGATAATGGACAGTACCAACTCCAAAGTCCTTTTCCCTATCAGTCCTCTACCCATTAGAAAATTCGTGTTAGTCCCTGAGGAATTTACCCTAAAAGCCCATGATTATAAAGAAGAGTCTATATTTCAATGTTTTAGAGAGCCTTTGGTAGAAAAGAAACAAGATTTTTTTAAGAAATGCTTCAAATCTAATGTAAATCTAGTAGACAAACCATTTCCCATCAATTCCATCCTGTTTAATGAAGAAACCTAGTGCAACGTTACTCTATTGAGTCAATTATTAGGTCTAGACACTGACAAATACATTAATGAGCCCCTCACGAGTTTACTTTTTGTCTTAAGTACTTTCCCAAGTGAGTCAAATGAGCCAAGTCAAGCAGTCCAGGTTTCATGTCTTAAGTTCGATGAGTTCCTTGCTAAGAATATCCATTCTCAGTTAACAGACTTCAACAGGGCCAAAACCTTTAGGTTTCAATCTTATTTGCTAAAAATGTTCCTTTCTTTTAATGAAGAGAATTTGTAGTTACCAAAAATGGTATTGATTGAGGAAATGAGTAAGGATTACTCAAAATTCATGAAATTCCTCATGCCATATATATACAATGCTATTTTCCAGAAGAGGCTACCCATAGTATTACCATAAATGAGAACTATTTTGAAGTTCTCTACAGATAGTATGATAGGTGATTGGTTCTTATTTGAAAATGGAACTGTGATAAGATTGTATGGCTTTAGTCATCCACCATATATGCTGCCAACCTTCTTAACCCCTAGGGTGTTCTCCATGGAACTCATCAGGAAGAAGTTAATAGTAGAAACATAACACTTCTTGAAATTCAAAAAGTCTACTGATATTAAGTATCCATCGACGGTAGGGCATTTTACCATCAAGAATAAAAATGCTTTGCCAATGATTGAGAACTTATTGAAGGAGATGGGATTCCTGACAGAGCCTGCAGTTGAGTATGATCCTCACCAGGTTATTTCAAATAGAAGAAAGGTTGTGAAGAGAAATCCTTTCAAGCATGTAGAGGTTGTTGGGTTGGCAGATGCTTCCAATTGGGATGACTATCCAAAGGAGAATTCCAAAGATACTGATGGGCAGGAGGATTCAAGTTCCTTTGTAAAGGAAATTACTTAATTGATTCCTACTATTTCTAAGTTGGTTTATGTAGCTGTAAACATTACACATCTGGCCATTCACTCAGAAAGAACGAGTAAATGATATCTTTCAGATGCCATGGGCACCGAAGAGGAGGACACTGCCAGGAGTCCTAAGAGGAAGAAGATTGAAGTAGAAGATGAAAATAATTGTTCCTATTTTTGAAGTCAAGGAGTATTCCTTCACTGACACATCAGTTGAATCTACATCACAATTCAGGAACAAGATGGAGCTATTGGAGAAGTATAAAGATACAAAGGATGTGACCTCAGAAGAAGCGTTGAAGCTGTACTTAGAAGTAAGAAAGATTTCAAATCAGGACGTGTCACTTATTGTTGTCCATGCCCATAACACTTTAAACTTGGCATTAGCAACCAATAACAAGGTTGCTGAAATAAAGATGGATCTGGAGGACATTCCTATCCCAGACATGATTAATTTTCACAAACAGACTGGGGGTATCTTGTTTAGAAACTTGTTGAAGTCCACATTGAAGTTGTCTAAGCTCTAGATAGATCTTCTAGCTGCTGGGGGTCAGGTTGACAAGGGAGCAGGCATGAAAAAACTATTGGATGAAAAGGATAATTTCATCCAGTTTCTAAAAAAGAAGTTAAAGATACTTGCTACTCAGTTGATAGAATGACCTAATATGGATGATGTGATGTCCCAATTCTGGTGTACAGACCTGAACACTATCTAATTCTGTAATTTAAATTACGATTTTTGAACTTTGAATCAAACCACTCAGAGCCTCTTCGGACAAGGAAAGTCATGGGTTTTTTCTAGAAAATTTTGTAGGCAAGAGGAGTGACCAAAAATAAAGCAACCAAAGATATTTTAGACATATAATTTCCTCTTCCCTAACACATTTAGATCTGGTGCCATTTAGGTTTCAGAATCCGCTATGCGGAAACCTACTTCCACGCTTCTAGGCAGCCAAACCATGAAACTAGGAAGAGTAGTTCAGATTTTTTCAACCAGGGGCTTGGGTAAATTGATTATGGCTCTGATATGAAGTTATATTATAGTATACAAAGGTTTATGCAGGTAAATAACAGATTTGGGAATTTTAGGAAACTAGTCCCTTGGACTGCACTCTAGGCTCGGGTTCTGGGTCTTCCAAACATATGGAGAAGGTTAATAAAACTCATATTCAGACATGGAAGGTGTTCAATGTGAATTTAATGAATTCTCAGAAGTAAAAGAAATAAAATCAGAAAGGTTTAAGTCCTTCAACTCATTCAAAATCTAAAACTAGTCATTTTTCAATGCATTTCTAGCTAGAGTGTGGAAATGCTTCTCCAGAGTAAATCAGATATATTCAAAACTCTGTAATACTTGCAGAAAGGTAATAATACATTATTTCAAAGAGATAATGACTGAATTCAATCTCATGGCAGTTTCATATCTTTACTCATTAATTTAGTCTTCATTACAAGGCTAGAAAACTAGAATTGGAGGTAGGCATTGTAATGGAAAACTATTAGAACATTACAGAAAATTTGGAACTGTTAGGAGACTAATATTAGGGACTGATAATAACCTCAATTAATGGCATAGATCCATATATCTCTTTTCATCACTTCATATCATCAATCTCTCATAAAAGGAAGAAATCTTGAAGATAACTCTGATATTCGAATGAAGGAGTGTCCCAATCACTCTAATGTGCTGCACGAAAATGGAAATGGCTTCAGAACCTGCAATATCACTCCATTAATGGATGAGAGTTGATCCATATCTCCAATATAACCTGCAATGAGAAGGGAAGAGGAGGGGAGAAGGAGAACAGGGGACTTGGGGCACATCACCCAAGAGACTAAGGATCACCACTCAAAAATGAAGCTTAAGCTTCAATCAATTACAAAAATACATTAACCAAACTGAATAATGGAGTTGTAAATTCCCTTAAGTAGACCTTGGGTGACTTGTTGAGCAAGTCCTTCACCCTTTGAACAAGTAACCCACTTGCCAATCTTGTTCCTAAGCCATGAGTGGCCCTCCTTGATGGGATTAGCAATTTTGGTTCGCAAATGATGTTTCCTTCTTTGTATAACTTAACCCAAAGTGGAAATTCGACCTCCTTGAGAAAAATAGCAAGTATGAAGCTTAGTAAATTTTTCCATGTTTGTATTGTTTAGTCCAAAATAGAAACTGCTCCTTCCTTGAATAATTAGCAAGTTTGTGCATAAGGTAATCTTTCCTTGCTTTTCATCCTTGCACCAAATTAGAAACTAATTTGGATAGTTTCTATCTTTTCTATGACATGTTTCTTTTTCCTTCTTTTGCATTGTTTCCATTTTTCCATCCAAGGCAAGTTTCCTAATGCACCCTCCTTTCTTGACAACTCATTTCCACCATTAATTATTTTTCATAATACTTAACTAATTACAAATAACATGAATTTAGAAATTACATGCCTCCATAGTTTTAAATAATAAAAATTCCTAGGTATCATTAACTAATTAAATGTTTAACCCTTGGAAACTTGACAAGGTCAACACTTTCAATGTCCCTTCAAGGGAGGGACATGACAGTCCTCCCCTCCTAAGTCTGCTTGTCCTCAAGCAGAAGCAGTCCAGAGTGCTGCAAAATTTGTCCTCCATGCTTGTTTTCCACCACTCTGATTATAGTCATTTATGCAATGACCACTTGTTTCAATAAAATTGTGAAACCAATTAAGGTAACTTAGTAGAATGCCTGGATCCCATTTCCTGCTCTGCAAGGATCCAAATTTTTCTGCCCCTTTTGGAAATATTTCATTGCAAATAAAGCCAGGGTTCCATGGTATTATTTTCTCCCTTCCAAACATCAGTAACAACAACAAAATTCTATAATCGTAGAAGATGAAAATGAGGATGTGAAAATCATACCACCACACTATCAATTGATCACTTCCCATTCCAAACTGGATATCTTTGAGACTCTCCCACCAAGCATGGAACTTATTAATGTGGGACCAAATCATCTTGAGCCTCTCTAAAGTATGAAAATCCATGTGCAAGCTAGCACTGAAACTCACGTCACTATTTTTATAAATACATAGGAGGTTATCCCATGGCCCTCCATGTATACTGAAAGCATCATATAGAATCCATACATTCTCATGCCGCTGCTCATACAATTTCTCCGATGTGTCCAATGTCTCTCCATTGATGCAAGCAAGATGTTTTCCCTCCAGTGCACACATCTCAATCATGTGTCTAGCCACCCAATCAATGGATTTCCAAACTTTCATGCTGAATGATTCAGGTGGGAATAATTCAACCACTACTAATGCACTTGTCAAACCACATGGCTTGATCATCAATCCCTCAACTGGAAGAGTGGAAGTATCATCCTCCTCTTGAGGCATCAACAGAAAAAATCCTTTCACCCAATTTTCATCCCCAGATGATGTGGCTGACATAGAAGTGTGAGGCGAAGAATCGTGAGCCAAATACCTACAATGCTCATCCATCAAGATAATGGTTCCACAACTTCCTCTATTAGTTTTTTCAGTGACAGTGTGATCATGTTCCTCCTCCAAAATTGTACAACATTTTCCTAGAGGAAACTCATAATCTCTTAGGAACCATGCAAGTGCTTGGTCTTCATATCGCTTGACCTCAAACTCCTCAAGAACATGCAAATCAGAATGCACCTCATGTGAATGTGTATGGGAGGTATCTAATAGCTGTGAAATAAGTCTTTGTTTCTGTTCATATGTCAATACAATGTCAGTCACAACAAAAAAATTATTGCAGAAATAAAATTCTTTACCTCCCAAGGTCTTCATTCCCAAGGTGCCTCTATCTATCCAATCAATGGATGAACAAGGAAATTTATTTGCCAATCCATATTGAATGTGATCAGCCATATTTATGAATGATAATAACACTTCATCCTTCCTCTCAATCTCAATGAGTTCTTGGCCCAGATTTTCTTCGTCACTCCTCCCTCATGGCTGTCCCCCACATGAGGTTCCTCCATTATACCCAAAACATTTCCTTCCATGCAGCATGAAAGGTGTGACACCTTCAACTCCTTCTGAAGTTGAAATATCTGTAACTTTGAATCTTGAAGGGATCTTTGTGTGCTCTTCAATAAGTTACTGGTGATCTCCAACTTATTAGTGATATTTTCTGATTTTTCTTCTTCCTTCTTGAGTGCACTATGGTACATTTCAGCCACCATGAGGATATATTCTCTATCAGATAATAAGTTCATATATATATCTCCTTCATCTTGTCCATTCCTTATTTCAGTGCTATGCACTCCTATAGAAAGTCTTCTCCTTCCATATCTCCACCAGAAGCTTGCCAACAACATCTTGCCACCAAGGCATTGATGTCAACAAAGTTTTTCATGGCTTCCCTAAGATTCTTTCCATCCTCCTTTAGTGATCCACTCAAATGATGTGGCTCACCAACAATATCCTCCATCAATTTTTCTTCTTCTAATAGATGACATATATGCCCATTTTTCTTGTGGGATGAATCCACCACATCAAACTCATCCTCAACATACAGGCCAGACTTTGAATTTTCTGCACACTCACTTCCATTATGTGAAGTGGAGGGTATCTCTGAATGCTGGAATGACAACTGATCTGTATGAAAATCAGAAATCATCTCATGCCTTGGAATTTCAGCTTCATCATATTGCAAGAGAGTCCAACATTCTGAATTGTGTCCCTCCCTTTGCATCAGATTTTTCTCCTTCAAATTTCCTAGTTCACATCTAGCTGGTGGGGGCTTTCCTTCCACTTCATTGCTCAATTCAAATGATGAATTTAGATATGATATTTCTTGTTCTTTTGGATCTGATCCAAGAAATTCCTTCACCATTTTATCACCATTAACAATATCACCCTTATTTTCACTGATTGTGTGATCACCAACAGGGAAACTAGGAGTAAATTTATCTCCCTCACATGAAGTGGCCTTCCTTTTGCAGTCCTCAGATGCAAGTGAGGACTTTTTATATTTACATAGATCAGATGGTTGCAGGTGTACATGGATTCTGCAAAAATCACAACTTTTATTATCCATGTTCTTAGCATTACCATCTTCCTGTATGGATACTATGGTGGCCTGCTCTTCCACCAAAATTTCTGCTTCACACCCAAGTGGCATGGCCTTGTTTTCATCTTCGTTATGTGGCTCAGAAGGTGACTGTAAATATGATTTGTGTACCTCTTTTGGATCTGATCCAAAACATGTCTCACTACCCATACATAAGCCAAAATCTTGAGCAGTGATCCGGAGATCACCCACCAAGAAACTTGAAGTGCATTCCTCTTCAACTTCTTCTCTTATGCAACCACATTGTGGTGATTTGCACTTCACTTCATGGATATATTCCTCTTCCTCATTTATATTCTCCTCCAAGCAACTTGATACTTTTTCATATTTAGGGGTTCTCATGTCACAAAATTCAGAATCTCTGTTTGAAGAAAAACCAAACAAACTCTTAAATCTTGAATATGCAGATGGCTTTGAGGATTCTTCACCTTTGGTTCCTTCTTCTTCTTCTTTTTTCATAGAGGTGGAACAACTCAGTTCCTCTCTAGATGGATTGCTGATCTTGAAAGAATGCTCATAATCATGCTTGGGCCATAATCCATACTTGAAATAAATATAATCTCCAAAAGAAAGGTTTGCACAAATATTCCTACCCAAAGCTAGATAGTCCATATAGTAGTGAGGCGTGTTCTCACATGCTTCAATGATCTCTGCCAAGTTTTTCTTAACCATTGGAGAATCAGATCTGATCTCTTCACTATTTGATGTCCAATAGTCTTCATCATATTCATTTTTTTGTATGCCTCCATCAACATAGAGAATTTTTTCTTCTTCATATCTTCTGCAGTATTCTTCATACTGCTTATCATAGTCATCCTCATAGTATGACATGGCTGCAAATTTCTTCAGTGAGAGATTTCTTTCCACAGGATGATCCAAGGAAAGAGCTCTGATACCACTGTGATGTCCCAAGTCTGGTGTACAGACCTGAACACTATCTAATTCTGTAATTTAAATTACAATTTTTGAACTTTGAATCAAACCACTCAGAGCCTCTTCAGACAAGGAAAGTCAGGGTTTTTTTCTAGGAAATTTTGTAGGCAAGAGGAGTGATCCAAGGAAAGAGCTCTGATACCACTGTGATGTCCCAAGTCTGGTGTACAGACTTGAACACTATCTAATCCTGTAATTTAAATTACAATTTTTGAACTTTGAATCAAACCACTCAGAGCCTCTTCAGACAAGGAAAGTCAGGGTTTTTTTCTAGGAAATTTTGTAGGCAAGAGGAGTGATCCAAGGAAAGAGCTCTGATACCACTGTGATGTCCCAAGTCTGGTGTACAGACTTGAACACTATCTAATCCTGTAATTTAAATTACAATTTTTGAACTTTGAATCAAACCACTCAGAGCCTCTTCAGACAAGGAAAGTCAGGGTTTTTTTCTAGGAAATTTTGTAGGCAAGAGGAGTGATCCAAGGAAAGAGCTCTGATACCACTGTGATGTCCCAAGTCTGGTGTACAGACTTGAACACTATCTAATCCTGTAATTTAAATTACAATTTTTGAACTTTGAATCAAACCACTCAGAGCCTCTTCAGACAAGGAAAGTCAGGGTTTTTTTCTAGGAAATTTTGTAGGCAAGAGGAGTGATCCAAGGAAAGAGCTCTGATACCACTGTGATGTCCCAAGTCTGGTGTACAGACTTGAACACTATCTAATCCTGTAATTTAAATTACAATTTTTGAACTTTGAATCAAACCACTCAGAGCCTCTTCAGACAAGGAAAGTCAGGGGTTTTTTCTAGGAAATTTTGTAGGCAAGAGGAGTTAACAACAAGAAAGAAACCAAAGATATTTTAGACATAGAATTTCCTCTTCCCTAACACGTTTATATCTGGTTCCATTTAGGTTTCAGAATCCGCTATGCGGAAACCTACTTCCACGCTTCTGGGCAACCAAACCGTGAAACTAGGAAGAGTAGTTCAGCCTTTTTCAACCAGGGGATTGGGTAAATTGATTATGGCTCTGATATGAAGTTATATTACAGTATACAAAGGTTTATGCAGGTAAATAACAGATTTGGGAATTTTAGGAAACTAGTCCCTTGGACTGCACTCTAGGCTCGGGTTCTGGGTCTTCCAAACATATGGAGAAGGTTAATAAAACTCATATTCAGACATGGAAGGTGTTCAATGTGAATTTAATGAATTCTCAGAAGTAAAATAAATAAAATCAGAAAGGTTTAAGTCCTTCAACTCATTCAAAATCTAAAACTAGTCATTTTTCAATGAATTTCTAGCTAGAGTGTGGAAATGCTTCTCCAGAGTAAATCGGATATATTCAAAACTATGTAATACTTGCAGAATGGTAAGAATAAATTATTTCAAAGAAATAATTACTGAATTAAATCTCATGGGAGTTTCATATCTTTACTCATTAATTTAGTCTTCATTACAAGGCTAGAAAACTAGAATTGGAGGTAGGCATTGTAATGGAAAACTATTAGAACATTACAGAAACTTTGGAACTGTTAGGAGACTAATATTAGGGACTGATAATAACCTCAATTAATGGAATATATCCATATATCTCTCTTCATCACTTCATATCATCAATCTCTCATAAAAGGAAGAAATCTTGAAGATAGATCTGATATTCGAATGAAGGAGTGTCCCAATCACTCTAATGTGCTGCACTAAAATGGAAATGGCTTCAGAACCTACAATATCACTCCATTAATGTATGAGAGTTGATCCATATCTCCAATATAACCTGCAATGAGAAGGGAAGAAGAGGGGAGAAGGAGAACAGGGGACTTGGGGCACATCACCCAAGAGACTAAGGATCACCACTCAGAAATGAAGCTTAAGCTTCAATCAATTACAAAAATACATTAACCAAACTGAATAATGGAGTTGTAAATTCCCTTAAGTATACCTTGGGTGACTTGTTGAGCAATTCCTTCACCCTTTGAACAAGTAACCCACTTGCCAATCTTGTTCCTAAGCCATGAGTGGCCCTCCTTGATGGGATTAGCAATTTTGGTTTGCAAATGATGTTTCCTTCTTTGTATAACTTAACCCAAAGTGGAAATTCGACCTCCTTGAGAAAAATAGCAAGTATGAAGCTTATTAAATGTTTCCATGTTTGTATCGTTTAGTCCAAAATAGAAACTGCTCCTTCCTTGAGTAATTAGCAAGTTTGTGCATAAGGTAATATTTCCTTGCTTTTCATCCTTGCACCAAATTAGAAACTAATTTGGATAGTTTCTATCTTTTCTATGACATATTTCTTTTTCCTTCTTTTGCATTGTTTCCATTTTTCCATCCAAGGCAAGTTTCCTAATGCACCCTCCTTTCTTGACAACTCATTTCCACCATTAATTATTTTTCATAATACTTAACTAATTACAAATAACATGAATTTAGAAATTACATGCCTCCATAGTTTTAAATAATAAAAATTCCTAGGTATCATTAACTAATTAAATGTTTAACCCTTGGAAACTTAACAAGGTCAACATTTTTAATGTCCCTTCAAGGGAGGGACATGACAGATGAGATAGATAAATAAAAAGAAGGTTTGAAGAATGAGTTGACTGATTGTAAGGAAAAATTACTAAAGTTTGTTGATAAGGAAAATAAATGACAAAAAGACATGACTTTGGTGGTGGAAAGTGAAAAGGTTTTGAAAGGAAAATATGATGAAATAGAGAGGAAGTTACAGGAGAAAGAGAAAGAGCTTGAAGACATGATTATTGCTCCTATAGCTCAATCCAGTGAACAAGCCATAGTCCAAGCCATGTCACAGATAAGCATAAAGGATTTAGAATTGACTAGGTTGAAAAACCAAAACAAGACCCTAGAGAACCTGTCACTACAAAGAGAGCAAGAAAAGAGAGCTTGGGGAGCCAAGTATAAAGCTTGGGAGGCCAAATGTGTGGAGATGCAAACAAAGAATGATAAATTGATGAAACAGGTGCCAAGCCAACTGCAAGTTCAAGGGGAAAAACATATCATTATGGGATGCCATTATAGAATAAACAAACAAATTCAGGCCCTACTTGGACTATATTTTAGATAAGGAATTGGTGATACACTCATCTAGACAGGCTCTGATAGTAGCAAGAGAAGAGTTGAATAAGAAACCAGTTGTTCGTGCCAAAAATGATATTGATTTTTATGAATAGTTTGTCAGAGGATGATCTAAAGAAAGCAAATGTCAAAGAGAGGATATTGATCATGACTTGGGCTAGGAAGATTATAAACAAATATCACCACTTGGCACAGTCCAGGCAAATGTTGATATTTTGGCCCACCAAGTGAAGTTGTTTATTGATATGTTTGACCCACTATTTAAGAAAGGGCTCCCTTTCTTCTGGAAATAAAAGGTTGCTATGTTAACTCAAAATGAATACCATGAAAAACTGATTGCATGCAGACTAGACCACGCAAATTTTGCTGACATGAATCAGTCACTATCCGACAGGGTAATTGTAGACAAATTGGGTGAAGAATTTGAAATCTTGTTCGACTTCAAAGAAGCATGTGCGCATTTCGAAATCTATTCTTACAAGGACCACATCGAGCTACGCATGTTGGTGAAATAAATGGCCACTCTGGAACTGCCATCTCTAGAGCAGTGGAAGATAGTCGAGAGGTTTGAAAGAACCAAATACACATTACACGCTCAAACGTGATGAGGAATAGGCCGAGATGAGTTAGCAGAAAACCGTTGGAAGGGTCATGAACTATCGTTTTCATGGTAAGCGAGCTTGAGTTCCAACCATCACATTACCATTTTTATCAAGCATGCCCAATATTCCATATTCCCTATTTTATGTAAAAATCATGGCGGATGCGCCACCTCATAGATGAGGATTCGGGAGTGATTCCCTATTTTTGTAACCTAATTAGGCTCTGTTTCGAGGTTGGTCTCATGAACCATAAAACTATAAATGCAACCTCTTCGGAGGAATTAAAGGGGTTGGTTCGACTTTCATTTTTGAGGCATCTGTGCTCGGATTGTAGCTCTGTAAACTTTATTATAAGTGATAATGAAAAATATTTCTCTGAGTTTTTGAGATTCATCATGATGTTAATATTCAGTTTGTGTTTCCTGTTTATATCATTTTTATATGTGTAAATTTCTGCTAATGCTTTTTAGTTGTATGTGAGGAATTTGTTTCATTAAGCGGTCTTTTCATTAGATATTGCATTCGTTATGTGTCTGAAATGATTGTTTTGGAATTCATCATTGTTAGATGCTCCATTTTGTCATTTCCATTATTTGTTGTTTTGCTAAAGGTGTTTTCAAGGGATTCATCCGTAGATAGGTGCCCCTTGCTGCACTGTAATTTTCCTCCTTTCTCCTACCACCACTTGAAGATATTTGGCTGAATATTACACTTAGTTTTCCTCAGAGTACAAAATGGAAAATCATTGTTCATTATTTGCTATAATATCCTTGAATGATTCAGACTTTGACTCCATTGCTCAATGGGTTTTGATATCTGTCTGTCTTACAATATTTAAATGTAGAAACAAATATGTTCCCATAAGAAATCTAGCCTTCTGAATGCTTGTTTAAAGCCAAATGTATATGTCAATGTTTCTGTGACAAAGAGAGAGCCCTCTCTGACTGTATTTGCTAGAGTACAGTCTAAAGTTTGGTTTTAAATGGTTACCCCTGTGACTTCCTACCGCAACCATAGAAAAATTACAGGGCGATAACAATGTCTCTTCATTAAGTATTACTTATTTAATTATTAATATTTATTAATGTTTATTTATTATATATTTTGTTCATTACATTGCCTCTCCCTTAGAATTGTTTTTTCCTCAAAGCATAATTATGGAAGACTTTATCCCTTGTTCTTGCTCGTAACACTTTCTTGTGACATTGTGTGTTGGTAGTTGTGACACTTGATGAAATGAGACGATAACTTCTTTTAAACATTGGGTGGAAATTTTGCGTCATTTGTGAAGTGGTCCATCCAAGATTTACCTTTAATGGAAATGTTTGCTAATCGATTGTCTAGAGTTGTCGATTTTGTCTTTGCTTTTTGTAGGAATAATACTGGTAATTTTCTTCTGATTGTTCTTCTGCATCTAAGCATTATGATATTTGTATTGCTTCCCTTTTTTGATGTTTGAATTTGAGGCTTTGATGACTTCTTTATTGTTCCAGTCATCCTTTTTTTTGTCGACAATTGATCCCTTGAAATATATCTTTTATCATAAATATTTATTCTCTTACTTTAGCTTCCTAACTTGTATAAGCATGTCTTGATTAAGTTTCCTTAAGTGTAAGAGTTCTTCCTCATAGTTTGACTTGACTACTTCATTTTGACTGTCTTGATTTTTATGCTCTCTTTCTTTTACGGTTATTGCTCTAGCAATTCTTGATTAACCCTTTTTAAGGAATAGCTTTCTTCGTCCTTTCCTGATAATTCTTTTTGAAGATCTTGATTCTCCTCTTCTAAGTTTTGATTGCATTGAACTTTATCCTTTGCATTCTTGATTTGATAAAGTATTTTTTTCTTATTATCACTTAGACGAGAGGTCTCTTCTTCTTTACCGACAATAACCTTCTCAAAATCCTTATGTATCGTCTGTATTGATTTCTCATTCCCCTGCGACATCACCTTTGATATTTCTCTGAAGTCTTTAGATGATGCAACTTCTGATTTTGACTTAATGTTAATGTCCTGTAATGTGATTTTCTTCTTTTTGTAGGGAAATATCATAAACTTATTTTCAGCATTTAAGATAAAAGTCCCCAATGTTTCTATCCATGATAATCCCAAAATTAGGTCACTGTCACTACTCCACAAGGATCTAACTATAAATTGCGAGATGCCAGTATAATCTCAAATGTTCAATTGTAAATTACTTATTTTATATTCTTTATTATCCCAAAAGTCTAACCTTTCACCTATATTTGACTCCAGAATCGCTAACTGATTAACAAGTTCAACACTAATATAATTATTGCATTCAACAGGATCAATAGAAATAGTAATGTCGTCCCCTCTAATTGTTCCTTTTATTTGAAATAACACTAAAGCATAAGATTTTAAAGTGCTTGGATATCTTCCTTGTTTTCCTCCATAAAACTCCATTTGCTTATATTGATAATTAACATTAATTGTTATCCTTATATAAACTTGTATTCTCTTTTTCGTTTTTAATTTTTTTTTTTGGTTTTCAATAAAAGTATCTTTTGAACTTTCTTATAATATAACTTTTTTTTTATATGAAGATGATGATGATGATGGTTAACGTCCATTAATACTAGACTTTGGTCTATCGGACCTAAAGAAACCAATTGAATAGTTTGTTTTAAAATTGTATTCCTATGCTCAAAGAGCTTGGTGAGAAGTGTCCCGAGCTCACTATAATTTTTACAAGTTAAAAGGCTAAGAAGGTCAGTATTCCAACAAATATTATGAAACTGATATCTAATGTGGGTGTACATAGAGCACTCTAAGAGGAAGTGATTTTCATCTTGAATGTTCATATTTTCACAGAGATGGTAGATCCTTTCCACCCATGGTGTTTTAGGAATAGTCCAAGGACTTGTTTCACTATGGAGCTCATGAGAGTTCGTTCTTATCTTGGCTATATTAGTTTTTTTATTTGAACTAGTTAAGACAAAGAGATACTTTTGATCTTCTAGAGTAGGGTTGATGACCTCCTTATAATATCTTAATTTTCTTTTAGCCTCTAAATCTTTCCCACACAATAGTTTCTCTTTAAACTTACAAGTAACAATATTTTTTATGTTATTAATATTTTTCAATGCAATATTTTTCGTTGATCTCCCAGTGGTTTAACCAGGCCCTGGTATATTTATACCAACCTCGCTTGAGCCTTAGGTGGTTTTGGCTGAATTAAAAGCTAGCTTAGTAAGTCTATGGTCTCCCATGTTATTGATTTTGTGCTTGTACAACAGGAGCCTAGTCATAGCTAGGCTCTCGATAGGGCAAAGACCCACTTCTAAAAGGAGAATAGGATATGGTGTATTGCTTTTAATTTTGAGGTTATTCGTTATAAAGTGCTTCTTAATTTGCTCAATATTTCTCCAAGATTCTTTAGATATGCTGCAACGCCAAACCTCACATCCATACAAGATAACATGAGTGGCTAAAGTTTCAAAGAGGAACTGATTTTTATCCCACATCACAAGGTTTCCTTCTTTACAATTATTTTCGAGACCAAAGTAATATTTCCACCCTTCATTAATCCTTTTCTCAATGCTATAGTTCCAGTTGAGCTTGTGATGAATATCAATTCCTAGGTATTTGTAAGAATACACTTCCTCCAAGTTGCTATTGTCATACACAAAATTAGCGTAAGTGTCCTTCTTGGATTTGATAATCATAACTTTTGTTTTGTTAGTGTTGACAGTAATACCCGTGGTAGAGCATAAATCCTTAAGAAGTCGTAGTTTCTTATCAAGATCAGATGGACACCTTTCCAGAAGAATAATATTGTCAGCATAGAGAAGAAGGATGATGATTATTCCAGCTAAGAACGTGCCAGCACAACCTGCTTCTTCTAAACAACCTTCTAGCTTATTGATGTAAATTCCAAATAGGGTAGGGGAGAGGGGAAAACCTTGTTTAACTCCGATATTACACTTAATATCTCTCGACCACCCCTCGTTGCTCTTAAACTTGGTGATTACATTCTCGTATAACCTTATTGCGGCAATTCTCAACTTGAAAGGAACCTTTAGCTCTTCTAATATATTGTATAGGTTATTTCTAGGTATCGTATCGAAAGCCTTTCTAAAGTCCACAAAGCAACAAAAGAGATTGGATTTATCATTACGACACTCCTCCACAATGATCCTAAGTGTAACGAGGTGGTCCGTTGTTGAGTGTTTCCTTCTAAAACCCGCTTGGCCTTTAGCCCGCTTACCTTCAATTTCAAGCCGTTTGCTGATCATCTTTTCCAAAATAATACCATATAACTGGGCTAAAAAAAGAATAATCATAATTATCCGATAATTAAAAAAGTTACTAGTATATCCCCAGTTTTAAAAATTGGGATATATAATCCTTCCACACTCTTCATTTCACTTTCTTTTCACTTTTTATAACTTTTAAATTAACATTAACACCTTTTTCTTTGTAACTCTTCAATATATGATCAAATATATCACATGATCCATTTTATAACTTAGATAAAAGGTAAAAGTTAGAACTCTTAAGCTTGTTGTTAAATACTTTGAAACCTTTTAAATATTATTATTTTAATTATTTCAAGTGACACGATCTTCTTAATTCAATTATTGTTAATTGCTTGCTCGTTGGATATGTAGGGTTAGTTTATTCCTCGTTGAATGAATGGGTTAGACTCTGTCCACTTCTTACCATGAAAGCAGTGTTTTTTCAGTCTGCGGTCAGGTCTGTGTTTGAACTGGGTCTATATCAGGGATAATTTTAGGGGTGAATTTTAGCTCAGTGGGCTATTTTTCCATGTTTTTCTCCCAAAAAAGATTCACCATTTTGCAGTTTTTGAAGCCCCGTTTCGCCCAATTTTGATGGGGTAAAATTTTTTCACCCTTAAAATAGCCAAATTATTATATAAACGATATAAAATACTTGGAAATTAAAATATTTTTTGAAAAATATCGCCAATCATTTGATAGTTGACGTTTTAAGAATTGGTAATATTTGCCAACATTTATACACATTTAAATAAGTATTGTTCCTTAAAATAATCCCTGGTCTATATACAGTTTGCAATGCTTGGATTTACCACCACTGTCACTGTCACTGTCATGTAGATATGACACCCGAAGAATAATTACAATGAGATGGAAGAGGGAGTGAAAATGGGCACAATGCGCTTGTGGAAGTGTGTGCAGTGTGTCTGTTGTGGGAATTTGCAGGATACTGTAGCATCGATTCCAGCTATTCGTCAGTGATTTTGAAATGGCATCTTCAACTTCTTTATGTATTCTCATGTAGTTCCCTCGGAATGTTATATTTGTATTTCTTTTATTTCAATATTTATCTTAGATGGCCAAGAGCTACGATTAACCATTGGTTAATGAACAAGTTTGGAGAAACTCCCAAATTAATTATTGGGCAAAAACCTAGTATCAACTGAATGTCCAAGAAGGGGCTATGATACCACTGAAATGACAAAATGGTTTCTTAAGGAAATAATCAACACAAATAAGCTAGATTACAATACTCCATGAATAATAAAATATATGATTGATAAGATAAAATATGATATTACAATGAGAATGATGCTTAAATAAATACCCATGCTGGGTGCACTTTCGTAAAGAGGCATAACCTTTCATCAATGTGTCTCTTTATTAAGTATTACTTATTTAATTATTAATATTTATTAATGTTTAATTATGTTATATTTTGTTCATTACAACTGAGTACAATGATATATGATGAGAATGGACTAACACTAGAGAATGGATGACACATGAGGTTAATGAAACTGTAGAATGGGAGACACAGGCTTATATTTTTTTAACATTGAGCACGGTACAAGTGACTTGGGAAAATTTTGACACAAATGGACCAATGATATAAATTTGTAATGTAGAAGACATTGACAGATTCTCCATATGATTGGAAGAGTAACCAACTGGAGGAGTAATAATTCTACGATCAAGGTTTAAATTCTAAGGCCAAATACTATAGCCCAACTTGTTGGTAGAATCAAAACTTGTTCTATGTTCAAGGATGACTCAAATTGTTTCTACTGTTAAACATACATTAGATATTTTTCGATTCCCTTTCTTATCTTAAAAAATATTTGATTTTTATGTCTTTTTCATATTATAAAGCCTAAAAAATATAAAAGAATGTTATAATACAGTGGAAGAAACTAGTGTCGTGGGGCATGCAACTATGTTCCAAGTGCATGGAGTAGACTTATGCAAAACAAAATGTAGAAAAGGGTGTTGAGAAAAAGGTGGACACTTATTGACATGTTTCTTCTAGAATGAAAATGAAATAGATGCAAGTGAAGATCAACACAATCAACACAATGCAGTATAAATGATGCAATGAAGCATTATGCATAGTTGTGCAAGTAGTTGCGAGCAAAGATAAATACATAATGACCAACATTGGGAACCTTATAGGGAATGACAATAAATATATGAGGAAGAAAGGCATGCATATTCTTCTCCAAGTCATGGTAAAATTAAAAAGTCCTTCAAGCCTATGAGAAACACTCAGCATGGAAACCAAAATGTTAAGAGGGTGTTGAATATGGTGTCACATCTTAAGTAGGTTCTGCTACTAGACTAGTGTAAAATGCATATATAGATGGATAACACACCAATATCCAACATGTTTGACCTTATGGTAAATTCCAACATAAAAATGTTCAAATGCATCATAATAGAGGGGAGGCTTAAACCTATACCCAAGTTTCTAAATATACCTAACAAGATTGAGGAACTTGTAAAAAATGATCCCTTACCAACCAATCCAATTGAAATACTTGTCTCCAAGAAACAACAATACCAATATCGTATCCAAAATATCTAAAAATAAAGACATGATATAGGTCACTTTGGTAGAAGTATAACTAAGGAAAAGATTACCAATGAAGAATACAGAGTGTCAAGGACCGAGGATATACAATCAATAATACTAAATGCATGAGCAAGATCAAAGATAGCATGAATAATAAAGTCTACATGAACAAACACATCATTGTAAGAGTGGAAATTTCTATTAATAGAATCAAACTCATCAGGAACACCAACACATAACTTAATGGTGGAGTCTAAATACTTACAAGTGCCACCATCTGAGGATGCACAAATAGTGAGATCATGCTTAGAAGAAAGATTGGGATTGGATTTGATTGTGATTGGGTCCAATCTAGGGAGAGGATCTTTGAAAAGGGAATACATATCCAAAGGAATTATAGAATCAATCATAGTCTATAGGAGAGATTATTCTGAAGGAAATATATCATCCTAGATAGGACAAATGTCATAACATTCACTTGGGCCAACAAGGTGGAGAGAGGGCTCCAATTTCCACATCATATTCATCACTTGGTCATTTATTGGAACCATGTTCGAAGAACGTAAGCATGAATGCATAGGATTCTTCTCAGTAGTAGATGGACACAAGGGGTATGAGGCCACATAAATTACTCGTGACGGGGTGTTGAGGTCTGGAAAATCCCAGGTAACAATAGTTGGGATTCTCCCCAATAAGCGTACCCAATTAGCTCGTTATTGTTTGGTATAGGGAATCCGTCCGGTTTACGGTCCGGCTATCGTAGGTCAAGTAACAGTTAAAGCTTGTTATACCAGTTGCGGCCCGGTCCACTGTTTAAGTGTACTTTTTAGTTTTATGTTTATGTATGATGCGCAAGTTCCTAATCTAAGTGAAATCGATAGAGACAACAAAGAGTCCACAATGTGATGCGCATGTTCTTACCTCTCGTCTTATTACCCATTTTTCTTCTAAATCATAAACAAATAACAACTATGCTAAGCTAACTAGTTCTATCTAACCTAAACCCAGGGAGCAAGATTATATCTAACGATGAGTAATGTACTGTAATGCATGCATAAAGAATATTACAGGTAGCTGTTCATAATTCAGAATGTATGAATACACAGAGAAACTTTAAACAAAGAGATAGCTCACTATTAGTTAAAACATTCATTACTCAATATATTGCGTAAGTTTCACAAAAATAAACAGGAAATCATTCATAACATGGAAATAATTCATGAGTTAGAACGATCTCACAGTTCGTATATTAAAGCCAAAATAGAAGCAATTCAACATTCAACCAATCTACAACAAGCAGTTGAGACTTCACAGTGCCTTCTCCAGCAGAAAATATAACTTCTTTATTATAAAAGGAAGTAGTTCTTCGTACAATAACTTTCCAAAAAGATAGCATGAAAAAGGTCCTTCTAACATCTACTTCCCCTTTACTTATACACAAAACAAAATGACTCTTGAGCTACCCTCCAACCTTTGGGCTTCCTCGACTCTTCGTTTTACAAAAAAATGTCCTTTAGTGCATGCACTCAAAAAGGAATAAATACAAAAATATTAAATCATCTTTAGTTTATGAATAAGACAAAACTAGGTGGGCCCAGCTGGTGTTTTGACATAAACATCCCAAGCTTGTGTTTGCTAATTTATGACCTAGAACTCTACAGGTTCCAATACCTGAACTGCCACCTCATGCTTTGACAGCTGAGATTCAATCTCTTTCATCTTTGGTGTACTCTGACTCGATGATTCTTCCAACTTGAGTTTGTGACCTGATGCGTGTATAATCCACAACTTGATGTCTTCTTCGCTAACAGCTTCAAGCCTGGATATGATTTATTTTCCCTTTTGCAACCTCTCTTGGAAATTCTTCAGATGTTCTTCCCTGGCTGGGAAAACTTGATCCAGAAAGTCTATTAGAAATGTGCACTGATTGTGAACCAGATGTATGCCTTTGTATAATTCAGTGCATTTCTCAATAGTTTTCTCAATGGTGGTGTTTAATCTAACCATCGTTCTACAACCAAAATTCAGTATGGTCAACTCCATTTTAAGACTCTCGACAGATTTCTGAGCCATGTTAGCTGGAAAGGTTGAATGGGTCTCTATCCATTCTAATTGATTCTTTATAAGGCCTACTACATCCAATAATGTTCTCTGGAATTGCGTTGAGCTGAATTCTAGCTCTTTCAACCTATCCTCAATTTGCTTAACTCTATACACCTCCCCTGTAAGACTCAACAAAACTTGATTTATTTCTTTATGTAGCATCAAGGCTTGATTTCGGAATGGAGTGATGTCCATCTGTTTCTCCTTCGTCTCTTGAAGTTGTTCTCGCAATAAAATATTCTGAGCTTCTATCTCTTCTATTTTCTTGCTTGCTGCATCTCCTTTCTTTTCCGCGTTCTCCACTTGCTTCTAAAGGTCTTTCTTTTCTCCCTCAATGATGTTTACTGATAATATTAGAGCATCTTTGTCAGATTGTAAAATTTGAGAAGCCTCTTTTGATTTATTGATTTCACTAAAAACGTTTGCATGTTTCCTTTTCAGATTCTGGCCTTCCCCTCTTTCCTTACTCAAAGTTTCTTTTATCTAGGATAACCTTTTCTTGTATTCCTCTAAATCATTTACCATTCTTTCCACATTGTCTACATTGGCAAGGACTGTTGCTGCAGTTTCCCTTGCAAGGAGTTTAGGGTCCTTGTCAGTCCCATGAGCTATTGTCTTCTATGTTCTCATGACTCCTTTTTTTCTCCCATGTGTCCACCTTCTTTTCTGTTCTTTGCACAATTCTTTTCTTTTTGTTGTCATAAAATATTGTGTTGAAATTAGGTACCGCATGTTCCTCAGACGGGATGAAAGGGATTAGTTCAATCCCAAATGTTGGAGCTGGATGATCTTCTGCTGTGCTGCCAGACGGGACCAAGGCTCCTATCAAATCTTCATAAGACTGAGTCTGCTTCTGAAATGGGTGATCTTTTTCATCTTGCTCCTTTTGTCAAAGTTCTTCAGCTTCTCTTTCTACCGGTTCTCTTTCTTTGTCAGCTATCTCCAGTCTTAACCTTTCATCTTCTTCATGTTTCCTTTTTGCGCCTTCCTCTTTTGCTAACCTTTTCTCAGATTCTTCTTTCTCTTTCTCTGCTTCTTCTTGGAATTTCTTTTTCACAGCCTCTTCCTAATCCAGCCACTGTTCTGCTTCTTGCGAAAGTTTGAGTGCTTCTTCTTCTCTTTTCCTTGCGGCCTCCTCTTCTTGCTTCTTTAGCTTCTCAACAACTCTTCCCTTTCCACCTACTGTAGTTATCTTTTGCTTAAATATTCTCCTCAGGGATGTCATATTTTGAGCATTTCTGAATATCTCTTCATCTTTATCCCAATAATTTGTATATTCGAAATGCACCCATGCTGCTGCACAATAATTTGCAAGTTTGTCTTAAGAGTCATTCCTATGAAAACTTATCTCTCCAAAGTGAAAGTACTCTAATTCATTGACAAAATCTGTTGCACTCTTCAACTTGGTGAACTTGTAACTTCCAATGTAGAAAGGGAGTGGGGGGTATACTTCTTTTTTTTGATAAAAAAAGTAATTACCGATCCCATCAATGTATAGTTGCCTCACCACTTATTTTTGCACAACATAATTGGTGGTATATTTTGGTAGAAGTGAAGGGGACCTTGTCTTGCAAAACATTTTCATATATAAGCCTTCTTCTATCAGGTAGTAGTGGCCATTATCTTGTACAACTTTCAAAGCCTCTTCGGACATGCAATCACATTCAGTTAGGAAGATTAATCTGTAAAGTGGCATGATGAAGTCCTCACAAATAATTTGGTAATGGCTGAAATATTTGTGCGCCCAGAACAACTGATATGCAGCATAAACCGGGGTTTTGGTCTTATCCCATTGGCACTTCAAAGCTGGGAATGTCTATGTGCATAGAATACAGTCGATCAGAAAAGAGCTCATGTAGAACTCTGATTTATTTTGTGAGACTCCTCCCAGTGCAACACTTATGCATGGGATAAACTATTAGACACTATGTTGGCGCAATTAAAGATGGTGCCTTGGGTGGCTATAAAGAAAATTACTGGTACCCAACTTATTTTGTAGTTCTTCCCATTTACGCGCCCAAAAATATTGTTCAACATTAAGGCTATCGACCTGTAAGGAGTACGTAGCTGTGCAATTTCATATTCTTCAGAAGGCCTGGTACGAAAATTCTTCCTGGGAATCATCATCTTTCTCATATTGTCCATGACATCCAGTTTAAGACTCTTTAACCATTCCTCTGTCAGATAAATTTGGGGGTGGGTAGTTTGCAGGCCTGAGCCACACAAGATGGGCTATATGCGGCATAACCTTGTCCTTTGATGTTTTTCAAAATCATCTTTGTTACATAAGCTCTCGGGAGAATCCATCCTATCACTTCTGAACATGGAAAAAGCTCCGGTCTAGTGGCAACCTTCATGATGGATGACCTCTCAATATTGGTGTAGATGGGTATATCTTCCAACCGTACATCTGGAACATTTCGATTTGTGATCATCCGATAGATTTCCCCCATTTTTACTTAGGTTCAATTCCTGTGACAGCTTTAGTATCTTCGTATATAACCTCAACTCGGTTTATGACATCTATTTCTGGCTCTTCGTCTGTGGCTTGCACCTTCTTCTTCCCCTTCTTAGGCATATTGCTATATGGATGATGAAGCTGTTTTGATCATACCAAAGCATGTTAGATTAAATCCATTTCAAAAATATAATTGCAACCTAATAAAATCAATACCGAAACAAAAATCGATTTAACCAGAGCATTTACCAAATCATCATACTGCATGTTAACTAGTCTCACTTCCACTACTAAAACGTGCTTGCTGTATATGAGGATATAAACCACAAAAATTTCAAGAGGTGGCTCGAACACAAAATACAGGCAAAAAATCTACTGTGCAAGCCCTAGGGTTTCCACTCTGGCCTTACATCAATTGATATTGATACCACCAACGGGAAAAAACCTGAAAATGCCTAGTCTGCTAACCCCTTGAATGAACAAACAGGGTCTTTAGCCTCAGCAGAAAATCCCTCCCCTGGCGTCCCATAAAACATCTACTGTGGTCGACCAACGATTGTGCATCTGCCATAATATGGTGGAGGAAATGAGGGAGCGGTGGAGACAACAAAATGCTTGTCTGCACCCTATACTCTTTCTTCCAACAAATGTTAGAGGAAAACTCATGGCAGACTGCGGATAAAGAAAATCAGGGCTGGCGGGTGAAAGAAAATGACGACCATCGCTTAAAATGACCAAGAGCAAAAAACCCCACATAAAAATGAAATGACCACCGTAGTATTAAAATAATCCCCGTGGAACAAGAAAACGACTTAACCCTACCAAGCCATGCTAAGAAAAACTCTAAGTAACGGGATTAGAGATAAAAATCTTCCCTGGAAACTTTGAAAAATGACCTGGGCAAGCACGACCTCTGCCGACAAACAATTCGCTCAGATACTGATAGCGCCGCAGCTCCAAGTGGCTTCCAATAAGGTGAACAATGACCGTAGAAAGTCCTTTACAGGAATTTATAGGCTTGGACACAGGTAAAAAAAAAATCTCCAACGGGAAACAAAAAGCACCAAACTCACGTCGGAGAGGATATTGCTAGCGGATGCGAAGGCTTTAGATGGATTATGAAGATCGGGCTTGAAAAGATCGAGCAATTCACAACTAAACTTCAAGATGGTTAAAACGTTTAAACAATCATCGGCCAACCAAGAAACTAACATCACCCTGGTATCAGAACTAACCTTAGGAAGACACCGGATGTGCTTTGGACTCCGCATCCGCAACACCGACCAGACAAAGCACTAAGCTCTTGGAACACTTCTAAAGAAGCAGCCGACACTACCAATGGAAATATGACAAATCTTCCGTGGATATCGAAAAAGGATAGGACATGGGCGACCCGATGCGTCGAAAAAAAATCAGGACTAAGCTCTCGGAGCCCTCGACAAATGTTTTTCGATACGATAGACCAGGGAACATCCGATACGTCAGAAGGACTCTTCAAAATGCATCCAATATAGAACATCGGCTGGCTAGACCACTGTGCTTCTGATACATCAGAAAGACTGTCAAGAGTGCATCCGATATAAGGAGAAACAACTTCTTCTTTGCCAAACTTTTAAGTCATGAAACAAACCTTTGTGAGATGAGATAGACTTTCTAAGCATTCTAAAAACTAAAAATAATAAGGGGGGCCCTAAAAATCAAATTTTTTTTGCGATGGCAGTTGTAGTTGCAACAATTGGTGACTAACTGGCAAACACATATCTCTGAACAACTGACTTTTGAAACAACAACTGCTTTAAAGTATCATGTTAGATCATTTTATTAGATTCCTTTAACATGCCTAAATTTTCTAGAATACAATATTTATGAACTTTTTAACATTGATTATGGTCCAATGGGATAAGAGAACCAGGATTTCCAAGTATCGATAACTTTCTGAGGCCAATATATGAAGTTTATTTTACTTCTGCCTTCGCATTTCTTCCAACTCAGACACCACAGGATTGTAACAGGGTGTGAACAGATATATTCATTTGTTCCTCATTCCCATGCCATTTTCCGTTCTTTTGATGCTTCTAGACTTTTGTCCTTTTGAGTCCTCCTGGATTGCTTTCTTTCTGAAATTCGGTTCAGGTTCTTCCATCCATAGTGTCCTTTTGTGTGAGAGATATTGTAATTTTAGCTCACAGACGGAGAAGAACTTTCGAGCAATCTTATTCAAACTGATTTTGTTCAGTATGTCTTTTTGATGTATTCTTTATTTCTAGGAGACTTGACTCTTTTAGCCTTTTGGCTTTCATTTATGGCATGGGATCATTTAAATGCCATACAACTGCTTACCCTGCTTCCTCTCCATGGGTCTTTTGCTGTTAGCTTCCTAGGACAGACTTTAGTGTGAAGTGAATGGAGCCTCAAAATAGTATTCTGGACTTTTCTGATTTTAGTTATTTACATGGATTAAACAAGACTTCAATGTGTTCATAATTTATTCAGATAATCTGCTAATCTTAAAGGATCCTTAAGCATGGTGTATGTGCAAATAACAAGCAGTCTTTGGTCAATTTTTTTTAGTTTATCCAGAACTCTGATGAACTCCAAAACCAAAGGCTGTGCTAATTTATTGAAAGATAATGTAAAGCAAACCAAAATACAAGAAATCAAACTCTAAGAAAGTGAAAAAAAATAAAAAATGTAAATCAAGCAGAACTAATCTAAATAAAGCAAGGATGAAACATTTTATTTATGTACAAAGAAACTCAAAAACATTAAGAAAAATATGGTTTGAGAACTAAACCATTGACTGTCAAGTTCTCTTCCCACCCCTGTAAATCTTGCAATTTATAGGTTGAGGGGCCTAACTTCTCTGCAATTTGAAAAAGGCCTATCCATAATTACTGAAATTTAGTGTGCTTTCCCTTCTCATCATGAGGGTGATCCCATTTAAGAACCAAATTACCTACTTCAAATTCCTTCTTTCCGGATTTGTGCTTATCAAACTATCTCTTCACCATTTCATGTTGATGTTTAAACCTCTCTCTTGATTTGGATCTAGACTCCTCTAACTTTAGCAGATTATTGATTCGGATTTGCAGAAATTCATTGTCAGTTCCTCTAGAAGCTTGGGCTAGTTGAGAGGATGGCAACAGAATATTGGGGGGTAGTATAACTTCTTTCCCATAGAATAGAGTATAGGGTGACACACCTAAGGAGTTCTTGGGTGTGACTCTAACAGCCCATAATGCATTAGGGAGGGCTATGTGCCAACTTCTTTGGTTTTCTATGACTATTTTCTTCAGAATCCTAATGAGGTTTTTATTTGTATATTCTGCTAGACCATTACCTTGCGGATAGTAGTTAGCAGAATAACGTAGCTCAATTCCTTTTTCGTTTGCAAATGCAGTCAATTTAATAGATGAAAAATATGAAGCATTATAAAAAACCAGGGAAATTGGAACCCCAAACATGGTCATAATATGGTCTTGCAAGAAGTCCATAATTGCATCTTCATTCACTTTTTCGCAATGGAATGGATTCTACCCATCTGGTGAAATAGTCTATTGATGTTAGGATGTTCTTATGCTGTAATGAAGAATTTGTATTGATCTCTCCAATAATGTCAATCCCCCATTGCTCGAATGGTTCTGAAATAATAACCGGCTTTAAAGGTCCTGCTGCCTTTGCTTGTATTCCACCGCTTCTTTGACAAGTATCACATCTCCTAACATGAGCGTGAGCATCTTTGAAAAAATTCGGCCAGTAATACCCAAATCTTAAAATATTGTGTGTTGTTGTATCTCCTGATAAATAACCCCCAGCAGGTCCATCATTTAGTTCTACCACAACCTTATTTGCATCTTCACGTTCCAAGCATCTGAGAAAAAATCCATCATAGTTTTTCCTAAACAACACTCCATCAATAATCTAATATAGGGCTGATTTTAAGCGTAATGCTCTCCTTTGCTTGGGATTCCAATGCTTTGACAAGTATCCTTCTTGAAGATAATGAACTAAGTCTCTATACCAGGATTTTGGTGCCGTGAATAAAGGACATACATCCACCATGTGTAATTCGGCTTCATTATCCCAATTGTTATCTTCATTGTCTTGACTCTCAGCCATCAATTTACAGAGCCATTGCCCTTTGACTATGGTTGCTGGTTTAAATTCTAGGTTGTACTCTTGCAAGGCCATTACCCAGTTACTTATTCTTTCTCCTAACTCTTTCTATACAAAAAGAGATCAGACTGTCGGGTGTGGAACTATCACTTTGGTACGGTTCTTAAGTATATACGGTCTAAATTGCTTTACCGCCTTAAAAAATTCATAGGCTTGCTTATCAACCATGAGATACTTCAATTCAGCCCCTTGAAGACCAGTGCTCATGATAAATGAGATGGGGTACTCATCTCCCCCTTCTCCTTTTTGCGTAAGCATCGCTGCTAATGAATCATCTGAAACAAAAGTGTACAAGATACAATATTTTTCAAAGTTGGGACTTTTAAGTGATGGTGCATGAGCTATGGATGTCTTGATCTTGTTAAATGCATCCTTCTTTGACTCAGTCCACTTGAATTGAACACTTTGCTTGACCATTTGTTGCAAAGGTTTGACTATTTGAGCAAAGTCTGGCACAAACCTTCACACAAATTGATTGTCCCCATAAAAGACTGCATACCCTTTTTATTGTGGGGTAAAGGGATCTATTCTATTGCTTTAATTCTCTCTAGGTCTATTGAGATCCCTTTTTTCAAAATAACATGACCCGTTAAATTTCCTTCTGTAACAATGAACACACATTTCTTGGGATTTAAAGAAATGCCATATTTTCTACATCGTTCGAAAATCTGTTTCAAATGAAACACATGTTCTTCTCTCTTCTTAGAAAATATTGTGACATCATCCAAATATACTACAACACTTCAGCCAATAAGACCGCGGAAATATATATTCATAGCCCTTTGGAAAGTTGCTCCATCGTTAATGAGTCCAAAGGGCATTCTTCTATATGCAAAATTCCCCCACTTGGTTCTAAAGGTGGTCTTGAGTCTTTCTTCTTCTGCTACTAGTACTAGGTTATAGCCTGAGAATCCATCTAGCAAAGAAAGAAGTTCGGAACCTGATACCATTTGTAATATCTGTTCCATGGGTGGGACAGGGTAATTGTCTTTATCGGATGCATGGTTTAGATTTCTGAAATCAACACAAAGTCTAATCTCTCCAGAATTATTTCGCACAGTCACCAAATTTGAAACCCATTCTGAATGTCTAATCTTGAATATGATCTTAGGATCAAGAAGCTTCTTCACCTCACTTTGAATTAGAGGTTCTAGTTTGGGGTGCATATTTCTCAGAGGCTGCTGATAAAGTTTAACTCCAACTTTGATTGGAACAACATGTTGTATAATTTTGGTGTCATATGTTTTGAGTTCTTCATATGTCCAGCCGAATACATCTTTGTATTGTCTGAATAAACTGATGAATTTGATCCTCTCCCCGGGTGAACAACACTTCCCCAAATTCACATATTTGGGTTCATTCTCTGACCCTAGGTTTATCAGCTCGAATTGCAAAGACGAACTGTGTGTCTTGACATTTGCTGGTTTCCTAAACTTGTTGTCTAGATCAAACATCTGTTCCAAAGTTCTAACTCCTTTAGGAATAAAGTTTCCATTCTAGAGGTTTGCTTGATGTTCTTCGTCATCTATTATGGCTCCCATGAAGGTTTCATCGTTCATTAGACATTCCAAAATTTGTTGATCATCATCAAACACCCTCAGGTTGGTGATATTGTCTGGAACGGAAGGACTGAAAAGAAATTCAATTGAACATATGTTATTCATTGGTACCAACCTTGCAGCTGAAGTAGCTAATAGATCAGCTGTTGCACTCTTTAATCTAGGAATTGAGGAGATATTGAATGCATCAAAATTTGTTAATAAATCCTATACTTCATTCTGATAAGCCTTCAAATGTGGTGATATGCAATGAATTTTGTTTCGAACTTGTTTAACAATGATTTTAGAATCTCCATACACTTTTAGATTTTTTACTTTTAATTCCATTTCCTTTTTCAGTCCCTGGACTAATGCCTCATACTCAGCTGTATTATTTGTACACTCAAATTCTAATCTACATGAAAAATATTTATCATTTTTATTAGGATCCATCAGGACACAGCCAGCTCCTGATCCTTCCAAGGTTTTGGAACCATCAAAATGAAGAGTCCAAAATTTATTCTCTACCCCTACTGAGTTAGTATTACTATCTACCTCTGAGACTAAATCTACTATATTACAATCAATATTATAATCCCATGAAAACTGAAGGAGATCGGGATGGAAATCGGATGTGTCACTAGCTTCTTCAGCTTGGTAATTTCCCGGTTTGAGATCAAGAAAATAGTTTCCCAAAACAGAGTTTACTGGTTCATTCTTCCCCTCCAACCGTGTTACGTTGTGCTTCATATGAGGCTCCCTCAACACTTTTATCTGATTCTGGCTACCTTTGTAGGGAAACAAAAAATGTGAACATTCAGAAGCGAAATAACCTTCCAGTTTCGCTGACCAGTCCCAGCTCAAAACCAACCCATATGCGTCTGATATGTCTATTACCACAATGTCTATATACTGGCAAACCCTTTCATCTGCTGACAAACGTATCAGGACATCTTCCATTTCTCCTATCAATTTAACTGCAGTTTTTTCTAATTGGACAAACTGTTTTGTAGTTGGCTTGGGTTGACCATTTATCTACTTGTAGATTGATAGTGGCATGGCATTCACTGATGCTCCGGAGTCCACCAAACAGTTATGCACATTGTAATTGAAGATTTCAAAAGTAAGTAGAAATGTTGGTGTTCTATATTTAGACTTCCCTCCTATACTTGCTTCACTAATGTCTTCCTCATTATGGTTATTATTTCGGGGTTCTATTTTAGGTGTCTCAAGTGCTTTCAACAACTTCTCCTTTTGTTGGGATAAGTTGCACATTTCAAACAAAGAAATGTTTTCCTTAGTCTTTTTAATATCTTCTATTATGTCGTAACCCATTTCATTCTCTATGGAATTCTTCTTGACATTTTCCACTTTGTTTTCTAAATACTTCTCAGGCATATTGACGATCTTTGGGTTCTGACTTGTAATGATGAATTCTGGTATATTGACAGTCTGAGTATTGTTTTTTATCTTCTTCATGTTCTCCTGAAGTTTCTTTATTTTGGGCATTATTGTGTTATCTTCTTTCAATGGGCCCTGAATTCTTGTTGTAACATTTGTTTCAGATTTTTTTTCTCCTCGGTGAAACCTTCATCCTCTATACTAAACAGGGGTGCACAATCCCATAAAGCCAAAGTATATTCTCTTTGTATCTCTGTTGGTTTCTGAACCTTCTCTTCCCCATCCACAGTTTCCGTTAACTTGGAATCTAGTAACTGATTCATCACTAAACTCATGGAATTTATCCATTGTGGGCAGTTTTTTTCAGAATGAGGTTGCTGATGGAATGTACAGAAATTGTCCATCCCTACTTCAGTTAAGTTCATAGCGAAAGGACTATGAGAGGGAGGTTTGGATGTACCACTGTCATCTCTCCTTTTGTAATAAGGTTTGAATTGCTTCTTGACCTCCTTCTCTTTTTCCATATCAATTATTTTATTTGAAAGTTTCTACACCATTTTGACTACGCCATCTAATTCTTGTGACCGCTCATCTTTAGGCTTAGTTAACAACAAAGGATTTCTATTTCCAAAAGTTTTTAACTCTAATTGTACAGGATATTGATCTATACTCTCCAATTCGGCTTCCACCTTCTCAGCTTCCTCATAAGTTTCTACTAAGGTGGGCTTAACTGATCTCTTGAAAAACATATCCAGGTCGGGACCGAGAGCTGAAGTGTAATACTCAATTAAGGTGTTCTCAGCAGGTTTTATATCTGCATCAAAATTATTCATATAGGCAGCAAACCTCTGAGTGAAATTATGCACCTTTTCTTTCTTTTCTTTTCTAAAGGAAAACAACCCTTTCATTAAAGCAGCATGGGTTCTCTGGAGTCCATATTTGTTTCTAAACAATCTCTCAAAGGTATTCCAATTTGGGATTGAGGTTGCCTGAAGGGAAAAATACCATGAGGCTACTTTACCTTTGAGAGTGTGAGGGAACAACCCGCAGACTACGTCTTCATGCTTTGTCGCTTGTAAGCCTTGTAAAGCTAGATAAAAACTTTGCAAATGATCATCCACGATAATTCCCTCATTCGGTTCAAACTTGGGCAATGCCTTATCAAAATTTTGAGGCATAGCATGTAATGGAGGAGTAAGGTTTAGAGGGGATCTAGCCCTCCAGGCAAGTGGTGGAGGATGCTGATTTGAATTTACGTTTGCCATGAATCTAAGTGGGGATTGAGGTGGAGACTGGATGAGAGTCTTGAAAAGTGAGCAGTGAGGGGAATCTGGTTCTAATTGATTTAGAGGTTGCACAATATCTTGCAATGCTATTTCTACCAGCTCTTCAAAGTCTTCCACTAACACTAAATATTCATAGTAAGGATGGTATTTCTTATGAAATTCCCTTCTAGGCAAGTCAGGAATAGTGGGTGATCCCCCAATCTTCTTTGCATATGCCCTTATGATTCTCCTTAAATCATCAACCACCTCGTTATCCACTGAATAGAAATACTCTGTGACTTTTTCTTCAAGACTAGACCTTTGAGGGAAACTGGTTTCAGAACTGTCACCAGTAGAGTATTCTCGAGAAAATGAATTTCCTCGGCCAACCATGCACTGGCGGCCCTCCTTCTAGTGCTAAAATTGTTGAGGCCTGGAAAATCCCAGGGAACAACAGTAGGGATTCTCCCCAATAAGTGTTCCCAATTAGCTCGTTATTATTTGGTATGGGGAATCCATCCAGTTTATGGTCCGGCTACCGTAGGTCAAGTAATGGTTAAAGCTTGTTTTACCGGTTGCGGCCCGGTCCATCGTTTAAGTGTATTTTTTAGTTTTATGTTTATGTATGATGTGCAAGTGCCTAATCTAAGTGCAATCATTAGAGACATCAAAGAGTCCACAATGTGATTTGTAGGTTCTTACCTCTCGTCTTATTACCCCTTTTGCTTCTAAATCATAAACAAATAACAACTATGCTAAGCTAACTAGTTCTATCTAACCTATCCCCAAGGAGCAAGATTATATCTAACGATGAGTAATGTACTGTAATACATGCATAAAGAATATTGCAGTTAGATGTTCATAATTCAAAATACATGAATACACAAAGAAAGATAAACAAAGAGATAGCTCATTGTTAGTTAAAACATTCATTACTCAATATACTGCGTAAGTTTCACAAAAATAAACAGGAAATCATTCATAACATGGAAACAATTCATGAGTTAGAATGATCTCACAGTTCATAGATTAAAGATGAAACTAAAGTAATTCAACATTCAACCAATCTACATCAAGCATTTGAGACTTCACAGTGCCTTCTCCAACAGAAAATATAACTTCTTTATTATAAAAGGAAGTAGTTCTTCTTACAATAACTTTACAAAAACATAGCATGAAAAAGGTCCTTCTAACATCTACTTCCCCTTTAATTATACACAAAACAAAATGACTCTTGAGCTGCCCTCTAACCTTTGGGCTTCCTCGACTCTTCTTTTTACAAAAAAATGTCCTTTAGTGCATGCACTAAAAAAGGAATAAATACAAAAATATTAAATCATCTTTAGTTTATGAATACGACAAAACTAGGTGGGCCCAACTGGTGTTTTGACATAAACATCCCAAGCTTATTCCTGCTCATTTATGACTTGGAACTCTACAGGTTCCATTACCCGAACTGCCACCTCATGCTTTGACAACTGAGATTCAATCTCTTTCATCTTTGGTGTACTCTGACTCAATGATTCTTCCAACTTGAGTTTGTGACCTGATGCTTGTATAATCCAAAAATTGATGTCTTCTTCACTAACAGATTCAAGCTTGGATATGCTTTCATTTCCCTTTTGCAACCTCTCTTAGAAATTCTTCAGATGTTCTTCCTTGGCATCTAGGGATTCTATTAGAAACGTGCACTGATTGTGAACCAGATGTACGCCTTTGTAGAATTCAACACATTTCTCAATAGTTTTCTCAATGGCGGTGTTTAATCTAACTGCCGTTCTACAACCAAAATTCAGTATGGCCAACTCCATTTTAAGACTCCTTGCAGATTTCTGAGGCATGTTAGCTGGACAGGTTGAATGGGTCTCTATCCATGCTAATTGATTCTTTACAAGGCCTACTACATCCGATAATCTTCTCCGGAATTGCATTGAGCTGAATTCTAGCTCTTTCAACCTGTCCTCAATTTGCTTAACTCTATACACCTCCCCTGCAAGACTCAACAAAACTTGATTTATTTATTTATGCAGCATCAAGGGTTGATTCTAGAACAGAGTGATGTCCATCCGTTTCTCCTTCGCCTCTTGAAGTTGTTCTCGCAGTAAGAGATTTTGAGCTTCTAGCTCTTCTATTTTCTTGCTTGCTGCATCTCCTTTCTTTTCTGCGTTCTCCACTTGCTTCTCAAGGTCTTTCTTTTCTCCCTCAATGATGTTTATTGACAATATTAGAGCATCTTTGTCAGATTGTAAAATTTGACAAGCCTCTTTTGATTTCTCGATTTCACTAAGAATGTCTGCATGTTTCCTTTTCATATTCTGGCCTTCCCCTCTTTCCTTACTCAAAGTTTCTTTTATCTGGGATAACCTTTTCTTGTATTCCTCCAAATCATCCACCATTCTGTCCACATTGTCTACATTGGAAATGGCTATTGCTGCACTTTCCCTTGCAAGGAGTTTAGGGTTCTTGTCAGTCGCGTGAGCTATTGTCTTCTCTGTTCTCATGACTCCTTTTTTCTCCCCTGTGTCCACCTTCTTTTCTGTTCTTTGCACAATTCTTTTATTTTTGTTGTCATAAAATATTGTGTTGAAATCAGGTACCGCATGTTCCTCAAATGGGATGAAAGGGATTAGTTCAATCCCAAATGTCGGAGCTGGATTAACTTCTGTCGTGCTGCCACACGGGACCGAGGCTTCTATTAGATCTTCATAAGACTGAGTTTGCTCTTGAATTGCATGATCTTGTTCATCTTGCTCCTTTTGTTGAATTTATTCAGCTGCTCTTTCTACATGTTCTCTTTCTTTTTCAGCTATCTCCAATCTTAACCTTTCATATTCTTCATGTTTCCTTTTTGCAGCTTCCTCTTCTGCTAACCTTTCCTCAGATTCTTCTTTCTCTTTCTCAACTTCTTCTTGGACATTATTTTTCGAAGCCTCTTCTTGAGCCAGCCACTGTTCTACTTCTTGCGAAAGTTTGAGTGCTTCTTTTTCTCTTTTCCTTGCGACCTCCTCTTCTTGCTTCTTTAGCTGCTCAACAGCTCTTCCCTTTCCACCTACTGTGGTTATCTTTTGCTTAAATCTTCTCCTTAGGGATGTCATATTTCGAGCATTTTTGAATATCTCTTCGTCTTTATCCCAATAATTTGTATATTTGAAATGCAATACGTCGTTGTGCAGTTTCGTATTATCCGGAAGGCCTGGTATGAAAACTCCTCCCGGGAATCATTATCTTTCTCATATTGTCCATGATATCTAGTTTAAGACTCTTTAACCATTCCTCTATTAGATAAATTTGGGGGTTGGGCAGTTTGCAGGCCTAAGCCACATAAGCTAGGCTATATGCGGAATAACCTTGTCCTTTGATATTTGTCAAAATAATATTTGTTACATAAGCTCTCGGGAGAATCGAGCTTATCACTTCTAAACATGGAAAAAGCTCCGATATAGTGGAAACCTTCATGATGTATGAACTCTCAATATTGGCGTAGATGGGTATATATTCCAACCTTGCATATGGAACATTTCAATTTGTGATCATCCAATAGATTCCCCCCCATTTGTACTCAGGTTCAATTCCTGTGAAAACTTTAGTATCTTCGTATATAACCTCAACTCGGATTATGACCTCTATTTATAGCTCTTCGTCTGTGGATTGCACCTTCTTCTTCCCCTTCTTAGGCATATTGCTATATGGATGATGAAGCTATTTTGATCATCCCAAAGCATGTCAAATTAAATCCATTTCAAAAATATAATTGCAACCTAATAAACTCAATACCAAAACAAAAATCAATTTAACCAGAGTATTTACCAAATCATCATACTGCATGATAGCCAGTCTCACTTCCAATACTAAAACGTGCTTTCTGTATATGAGGATATAAACCACAAAATTCTCAAGAGGTGGCTCGGACACAAAATACAGACAAAACTTCTACTACGCAAGCCCTGGGGTTTCCAATCCGGCCTTACATCAATTGGTATCAATACCATCGACGGGAAAAACCCCAAAAATGCCCGGTCTGCTAACCCCTTAAATGAACAAACAGGGTCTTTACCCTCAGAAGAAAATCCCTCCCCCGACATCCCATAAAAATGTACTGTGGTCGATCAACGACTGTGCATCTACCATAATATGGTGGAGGAAATGAGGGAGTGGTGCTGACGGTGAAATGCTCATCTGCACCATGTCCTCTTTCTTCCAATGAATGTCAGAGGAAAACTCTTGGAAGACTGCGGATAAAGAAAACTAGGGCTGGAAGGTGAAAGAAAACAACGGCCACAACTTAAAACTACCAAGAGCAAAAAACCCCACATAAAAATGAAATGACCAGCACAGTATTCAAATAACCTCCGCGGAACAAGAAAACGACTTAACCCTACCAAGCCGTGCTAAGAAAAATGCTAAGTAACAAGATTAGAGATAAAAATACTACCTGGAAACTCTGAAAATTGACTTGGACGAGCGCGACCTCTGCCGTCAAACAATTCACTCAGATACTGACGGCTCCGCAGCTCCAAGTGGCTTCCAATAAGGTGAACAATGACCGCAGAAAGTCCTTTATGAGCATTTATAGGCTTGAATGTGGGTAAAAAGAATAATCTTGATCCGGAAACAAAAAGCGCCAAACTCACATCGGAGACGATCTTGCTAGCGGATGTGAAGGCTTCGGATGGCTTATGAAGATCGGGCTTGAAAATATTAGGCGATTCACAACTAAACGCTGAGATGATTAAAACGTTTAAAAAATCATCGGTCGGCCAGGAAACTAACATCGCCCCGATATCAGAACTAACCTTGGGAATATTAGGATTATTAATCCTCCCTTGTCCAATTTGGTCATATGTTTAAATCGGGAGTCATGTCTAAATCGAGAGTCCATCCAGTTTATTTATAGCCATTAACACCATTGGGTCCACTAGGCCTAATTGGGGCACATGTTTCAGTTACTAAAGTGTGGGGAACACTAATTGAGGCTCACTACCACTGATTGCACTTGATTGCATCAGTTTAGGAGCCTCCTAGACCAATCCCTACAATTTAGGAGCCACTGGGAGTGTCGAAACCAACCAAGGTCAGTTCAGTTTAGTTGATGATTGGTTACACTGAGTTAGGAATCAGTTACATTTAGTTCTAGTCCTCTACATTTAGTTAGCACTAGGTTTGCATGGCTGCACTAAGGACGAGCGCATTTCTCACCTACCACAGTCAGTTAGCCTCAGTCAACACTGAATGTAATACTTGAGTTGTGTTTTAGAACTCTGATGAGCTCCGGTTATGGTTTAGAAAAGGTCAGTTAACTATTGAGTCCTCCGACAGTGATTTAGACAAGGTCTTAGTTACCTACAGTCAAGTAGAGTCTAATCAATTCGAATTTCCTCATGTGGATTCGAATTGCATGTGGCTATTTAATCCATTGTACTTCATTGTAATTATTATCTAATTACTCTTTGATTAATGAAAAGCATTCACAGCTGCAAGCCATTTTTGCACTGTTTCATTCTTCAATAATTGAGTAAATTGTGTATCTATCATGTGAGTTGTGTGTTTGTCCATAGATCTATGTGCTCAATTTAATAGGGAAGACACTATATGTGCTTTGGATTCCGCATTCGCTACACCGGCCAGACAAAGCACTAAGCTCTCGAAACACTTCACAAGAAGCAACCGACACGGTGGATGGAAATATGACAAAGCTTCCGCGGATATTAGAAAAGGATAGGACATGGGCGACCCAATGCATCGAAAAAAATCAGGACTAAGCTCCTAGAGCCCTCAGAAAACGTTCTCCGATATGATAGACCAAGGAACATCTGATACGTCGGAAGGACTCTTGGAAATGCATATGATATAGAACATCAGCTGGCTAGACCACTGTGCTTCCAATACGTCAGAAAGACTGTCAAGAGTGCATTCAATACAAGGAAAAACAAATTTTTCTTTGCCAAACTTTTAAGTCATGAAACAAACCTTTGTGATATGAGATAGACTTTCTAAGCCTTCTAAAAACTAAAAAGAATAATGGGGCCCCTAAAAATCAAATTTTTTTGGGATGGTAGTTGCAGCTGCAACACGGGGTAGTGTATACCGAAACATTAGGAACATACAGAGGGGATACTTGGTCTAAAGTCAAGATATCAATAGGATTAACAAATTTAAGTTGATCAATAGTTACAATGCTTCCATTTTTAGGAAGATGCATCACACGAAATAACGTAGACACCACAAAATTCATAGCATATACATAATCACACCCGAGGAGCATAATGAAGTCCAACGGAACTTTAATAACCATAAAATCATCTAATAAAGTTTTTCCACCCATAGTAACATGAAACTAAGGAAGGAATCCCAAAGGATCGCTAGGTCTTATATTAAAAGCTAGTGGGTGACTGACAACCAACACACACTAGGGAGAACCCACACAATTCCAAGCATGCATAGATACAATACTAATAGAGGATCCTTCATCTACCACACAACGATGAACATTATTGTCTCCAACTCCAACTTTTATCTGGAAAGGTGCGGTAGAAGGAAAGTGAGGCTTTAAAGATTGGTGGGGGTTCGTTCAAAGTGAATGCATTGCCCCCTTATCTAGAAAATTTTAAATGGGAAGTAAAGAAGACTTCATCGATGTCCACATCACTCTCCAAATGAAGAGTGGGATCAATCGACAATTTCATTGGTTCAATCACTTGTAATTTGTCACTCCCCAAGAGAAGAGTAAGATTGAATGAAGATTGCATCAGTTCGACCACTTGATCAATCAAAGGTTGAATAGGATGTTGGGTATTTATAGACAATTCAGGATGAAAATATACTTCATACATGGACCATACTCTTTGTACCTTTGGAATAACAGGGTATAAGTAAGTAAGGTGATCTCCATTGCAAATATTACAAGGGAACTTAGTCTTGCATCCTATTTATTTAGGTTTATCAATGATATTAATACTATCAACATGACTAGCCTTGGATGACGTTTTTTCCCTAGCATGACTTGCATTGGATGGTTGCATGTATTTAGTGTGGTTTGTCTCCAATATGACTTACATTGACTAGTGACTAACAATTAGCATGACTTGCAGTGGTCAATGACGTGTCTTCAACATGAATAGCACTGGTTGATGACATGCCTTCAACATGACTAACAATGGTTTATGATATACTTTCAGTATGATTTGCAGTGACTAAAAGCATGCCCCCAACATGACTCACTGAGGATAAGGATTTTCTCCCAGCATGACTTGCAGCGACGGAAGACTTTCCCCTTTTTCTTCGCATTCTTTTATTATTCTTCCTCTATCTATTCCTTTTAGACTATTGGTTACTGATATATAAACTTTCACCACATGTGGTATAAGTAGAAGAACAAGATGTCACAGGAGAAGAATCCAAAGGGTTTTGATGCTCTTGACATACAGTGCTTGCTTGAGAATCATCAGGATAATTAAGGACATTTGGAGTGGAAAACAACCAAACCTAAATAACGAGGGTGAATCTAGGAAAATTCAAAGTGGCCATTAAGGGAACACCAATATTACAAACAAATGGAAAAACACAAGGATCCCCTTGCACAAGGGTCCATTGGTTGGTGTCCATAGGAACCTTAGCCATAAGTTCTGACTCAACAAATAAGAAATCTCTAAGGACAACTAAGCACAAACAACACACCACTACCAAAGATACCTGAGATATCAAACAAACAAACAAAGGGCCTTTCAGATATGAGTATGGGTTGATTACGCCCCGCAACCAAAAACAAAGGTGTGAAAGAAGCTAGAAAGGCCTCCGATAACAACCCTTCTTGGTGCAAGTCTCTTAGAGAGGCATGAGACACCCTCTAAGGGTACCGATAGTTTGACTCAATTTTTGTTTAAGATACTACATGAAGTCCCATGTAGTCAGCTAGGTGGCGCCTAGGAAAAGTAACTAGTTTTACCAACTCATAGTCAACATCCAGGGGAACACTCGATGGTTGAGATCATATATATGGGTAGGGTAACTAATCCCAAATATTAAAAAATACTAGCACCACATAGGGCCCAAGCTGGTACAAGTGAAACTCCATACACACAAAATTCCACAAATGCTCGATTAAGAATCAGAGGGGTAATCTCCTCAACTTAACCTTACATGACCTCTTGATGCAGGGGAATCATTTAATTTCTGTTTGATTTATTCCTATAATGTCTAATCCTACTTATTTGTTTGATGCATATGTGTGTAATAATGGCCATTGTTTCCAAAATAGGTTCTCGAATCTCTTAGATCTAGAATGAGGGATTTTTTTCTTCTAAAATAGGACCAAGGATCTCTCTAATTTGTTTCCCTATCCAAATTTTGTGGATTTGGATAAATTGTAAGGTTTGAATATATTGTACCTTCTAGTTAATAATGTTGTTGATGTTGGAATAAGAAAAACTACGAAATACTCTCTGAGTATATTCCAGAACAACAAGAAATTTGAATCCTTTGTTCCAGATAACCGTGATTGATTATATTTTGATATAATGTTAATAAACACACATGGGTGTTAAATTATTTGAAATGGAAATTTGTTAAATGGAATATACCTAATGTTCAATGTTTAAAAAGTACCATAGGTTCGCTGTGTTTCTTAAGCAGAGGTCTACCAAGAGAAGATCGTGTTCCTGTTGGATCTGTGTGTGTGTCTCTGCTTGTTGAAGAAGTTGTGACAACTCAAAGAATCGAATTTTGGAATGAAGGTCTTAATTCAACCAATGGAACCCTAGCCGTGAGTCACGTGAGACTCCAATTTCCTTCAATAGTTAAATCGAGCCGAGAATAAAGTATTGCCATATCCAATTTGAACCGTTAGATTAAGGTAGGAAATGACTGTGATTTTCTTTGGAAAACAAAGACTTTGTTTAAGTTTTCAAACTAATCCTTTAGATAATAACCTCAATAACGGTGGATGTGGGTTCACGCGACCTTTGTAGTCAAAACAAAAGTGTAATGCAATTTCTTGTTAAGTTGATTTTGTAATATATTTGAATCCATAATTCCGAGGACTATTTGGATTTACACCAAATTGAAACTCCAACACCTCACTCCAGAACGGTTGGGGATTGTTAGATCTGCAAATCGATGATTGTGATTAAATATGGCAATCATTTGTTTTTCTTTCAAAATTGCGTAATTTTGGTGTCGACACTTTTTGGTAGAAACAATAGAGCATTGGATAGTTTTTTTTTAAGATATTTAACCCCAACTATAGAATTAAAGTCTCACCAAAGTCAATATAAACTTTTTCAATCTCATTAGTTTATGTGGAAGAATACTTACTTTTCACGTGCACCATTAGTGGTATTAGAGCAAACTTTTACACAACAAATCTTGAGCAGTGTGAGTACACACCGATGAGTTGACATCTATGGCACGTGGAAGAGAGTTTATCTTTCACTTGTACCATTAGCAGATCCAGAACAAGAACACCATTTCAAGCGAAAAAGCGAGCATTTGTGTCAAACCATGGCTATTAGAGTTGGTGGAGGTCGAAGATGAAGAAGGCATGTAGCAATTGCTGAGGTGATAAGAGTTATGCATCATTTGGAGGAAAGACTGGATGTCTTAGAAGGTGATAGATGAGGGGATCGTAATTATGCTAGTGAGGATGAAGAACCTAAGGAGGGAGCAACAACTGCATCATAGCATCTAGCTTGGATGAGGATGTTGAGACAATTTTTGGGATCCATCTCAAGACCAAAACTTGATATATCCAACTATAGCAGAAGTTTGAACCTGGAAGAGCTCATAGATTGGATTAATGAAAAGAAATGTTCTTTGAATATGAGGAGATGGACGATGAAAGGAAAGTGAAATTGGTTGTGACTAAATTGAAAGGGAATGCTACTCTATGGTGGGATGGTGTGCATGCAGAAAGGAGGAAGCATAACAAACAAAATATCAAGAGCTAGAACACGATGGTTGCAAAATTAAAAGGTAAATACTTGCCCCAAGACTATCAACTCTCTTTATTTAGGAAAATGAAAAACGTTAGACAGAGGTTGATGTCTTTAAAAAAGTATACAAAAGAACTTTATAAGGTAAACATAAGCGAAGGATATGAGGAAGATACTGCTGAAAAGATATCCAGGTATATGAATGGACTTAGAATGAACATCCAAGTTGAGATCAACATGTTAACTCCAAAGACAATGGCAGAATCTTATTACCTTGCTTTGAAATCAGAGGACAAGATTGCAAGGAAGTAGTCCAACAGAGGAAAAATATTCGCTAGAGGAAGAGGAAAACAATCAAGAAAAGCGAAACCAACAATAGAAAAAAATGGAAGCAGTGGCTCAAGTCACCAAGGACAACCATAAGACGACTCCCGAGGAATAGGATTCTCTCCTAGAGGAAGAGGTAGAGGCTGAGGTAGAGGAATATAATTTAGATGCTTTGGATGTGGAAATATTGGACATAGATCCTTTGAGTGTCCTGATATTAAGGATACAAGCCAACAAAATGTTGTTGTTGTTGCTCCAACAGAAAAAGGAGAAACAAAGATGAAAGAAGTTGAGAATGTACCTGAGACGAGTTAGTCTTTATTGCTTAAGAGAGTATTATTGAATCCTGAGAACAAAGCTGTTGATCCAGTGCAAAGGAAGAATTTGTTTATAACTGTATGCAAAGTTAAGGGAAAGTGTTGTAAGGTGGTAATTGATAATGGAGCGCAAACAACTTGGTGCCTACAAAAATGGTAGATAATCTGATTTGAAGAAATTGAAACATCCAACACCTTATAAGGTGTCATGGATTCAAAAAGGAAATCAATTGTTGGTAAATTAACAATGTGAAGTGGATTTACAATTGGGTAGCTACAAAGACAAGATTCTTTGTGATGTTATGACAATGGATGTGTGTCACATATTATTTGGAAGACCATGGAAGTTTGATATAAATTCCATACATGAGGGGAATAAGAACATGTACAAGTTTCAGAAGGATGGGATAAATCATACTTTGTTACAACTGCAAGAAGAAGGTATAATAGAAACTAATAGTCCAAAACATTTATTGATGAGTGACAAAGAGTTTTTGCAACAACTAGAAAGTAATGAGGTAAATTTTGATTTGATTTGCAATCCTACAGTAGTATTTACAACCACTAAAATTTTAGATTTGCCTATTGAAATTCAATATATTTTGAATGAATATCATGATATTGTTGTGGATGATTTTCCAAATGAGCTACCACCCATGGGAAGTATCAATCATCACATTGATTTGATACCTGGAGCAAGTATATCTAATAAGGATGCATATAGGATGACCCCTCATGAAAATGAAGAGGTAATGAAACATGTACAAGAGCTACTAGATAAAGGACTGATCAGAGAGAGCCTCAGTCCTTGTTTTGTGCCAACAATGTTGAGTTCGAAGAAATATGGTGGTTGGAGGATGTGTACAGATTCAAGAGCAATACACAAGATCACAGTTAGGTACATATTCCCTTTACCTCGTATATATGATCTAATGAATTGTCTTAGTGGTGCTAAATTATTTTCCAAATTGGATTTGAAAGTGGTTATCATCATATCAAAATTAGGGAAGGAGATAAATGGAAGACACCATTCAAAACCAACAATGGATTGTATGAATGACAAGTAATGTCATTTGGAATGACCAATGCACTTAGCACTTTCATGAGATTAATGAATGAAGTGTTGAAGTATTTCATTGGAAATTTTGTCATAGTCTATATAGATGATGTTCTAATATACAGTCAGATCAAAGAAGACAATTTGAGGCATTTGAATAATATCATAAGGAAATTTAAGCAGGAGAAGTTGTTAGGGTAATTTTTAGGGGTGAAATTCCTCCAATTGGCTATTTTTGGCTTTTCTTTAAAAAATAAATTAGCTATTTGGTCATTTTTAGTCTCTTATATCGCCTATATGTACATAAAATATGTTTTTTAATCATAATATTCGCCAAAAATTACAACTTTCCGTAGTAAATTGTACATCTCATATTTAATATTCGCCTACCTATAAATGTCTTTTTCAATCCAAAATAATCGCCTGGAATACTACACTTAAGTATACTATTAGAATCCATAAAAAATACCCTTAAAAAATGTTGATAACTTTAAAAAAATGTTGATAAATTTAAAAAAATGTATTTCGGAAGTCTGAACTTGTATATTTGAGCTTTGTTATCTTTGGAGAGGAGCTGAAAAAGGATCTTGAGAAGGTGAAATCTATTCAAGAATGGCCTTCTCCTAGGGACATTTTTGAAGTTCGAAGTTTTCTTGGGCTATCAAGTTCCTACAAAACGTTTATTAGAAACTTTAGCAAGATAAGTGATCTAATAATCGATACCATCAAGAAGGATAAACAACCCTTTAAAAGGATTGTTAAATCTGAAAATAACATTCAGTTGTTGAAGAAGAAGATCATAGAGTAGCCCATCTTAGTCTTGCAATATTTCCAAAAGCCTTTCCAAGTGGAGTGTGATACTAGTGGAGAAGCCATAGGGGTAGTTTTGAGCCAAGAGGAGAATCCCATAGCTTATTTTAACAAGAAATTGAATGAAGTAAGGAAAAAATATTCATCCCATGACAAAGAGTTATATGTTGTAATTCAAGTACTTAATAAATGGGATCGTTATTTATTATCTAGGGAGTTTGTTTTGTATTCAGACAATCATGCCTTGTAGTATATATGGAAGCAACCAAAACTAAGTCAAAAGCATGTTAAATGGGTTGAATATTTGTAGAATTATACTTTTGTGTTGAAGCATATAAGTAGCCAAGTTAATAGGATTGCAGATGCTTTGAGTAGAAGGGTTTTGATGATACAAGAGTGTCAGATCCAAGTGATGGGTTTTGATTTCATGAAAGAGTTGTATGAGAATGATGCAGACTTCAAAGAGGCTTTTGAATCTTGCAAGAATTCATCGGTAAGGGATAGAAGTCCATGGTTGGAATACATGTTACATGATGGATTGTTATTAAAAAAAGTCATCTTTGCATTCCCAAATGTTCAATGAGAGAGAACCTAGTCAAAGAAAATCACCGCAGAGGAATAAGTGGACACTTTGGGAATGATAAAACTTATGAATAATTGAAGCATTTTTACTTTTGGCCAAGGAGGAGGACTGATGTTTATAAATTTTGGACAACTTTAGAATATTCCATCGTGCAAAAGGAAGAAGCCAAAATATAGGTTTGTATACTCCACTCCCAATTCCCAACGGACCGCGGGATTCAATAAACATGGAATTTGTATTAGGTTTTCCAAAGACACAAAAGGGTAATGATTCAATATTTATAGTCATTGATAGATTTTCCAGGATGGATGATGATGATGATGATGATGAAGATGACGATGAAGATGAAGATGATGACGATGACGACGATGATGATGATGATGATGAAGATGAAGATGGTGATGACGATGAAGATGACAATGATGATGACGATGATGATGATGACGATGATGATCACGATGGTGATGATGAAGATGATGATGAATATGATGATGATGATGATGATGATTATGATGAATATGATAATGAAGATGGTGATCATGATGTTGATGTCCTATGAAATAATGAAGATGATGATGGAATGATGACAACGACGATGACGGCGATGATGATGATGCTGATGACGATGACGATGATGATGATGATGATGTTAGTTATGTTGACGATGATGATTATGATGATCTTTGAGTCTGTAAACTCTCAAACACTGTCAATACATGCATCAGGTCTAACCATGCTTAATTTCAGTCCAAGCAAAATTTAAACGTACCAATAAAATTCAATATTTCTATCGCAATATCAAATCAAAATATATAGAGTAGATATATTACTGCATACCTTGTACACTTCAATGGACTAGTTTGACATATTCTTCATCCAAGTCATCATTTGTATCATTCGATCCAGAGTCAACATTGTAAGGATTGGTCATATCATCGCCATCATCTATGTCAGTTATGATCATCATGTCATCATAGATATCATATTCATGGACATTGTATGCTATATCATTTGATTCAACTAATTCTTCTACATCTTCTTATGGAACATGATCATCTAACTCATGTTGATCATAATCTTCAACATCGTATTATTCTTCAATACCATCTTCATTACCTTCCTCTAGGTTATACTTTACCGGCCTTCCCCTTGGATCATGTCTCACAACAAATTACCAACCCGCTCTACCTATAACCTCATAGTAAAATACCTGTTCACATTGGTTTGGAAGAACATAGGGCTCTTTTCTAGGCTCAAACAACCTTGTATTTACCATGGTAAATCCATTATCATGTTCAATAATAGTTCTATCGGTATCACGTTGATTCAATTGTAACCTATACCATTTGACAACGAATAAAACTACCTTGAAGTAATTAAAGACACACTCAAGAATATCTTCCAGATACCCATAGTATCAATTTTTTGAGAGTTTTGGATGTCTATCACTTCTGGAGGAAACATTGGTCACCTCAAATACTGTAGATATCCCACAATCTGATGTTTTCTTTGTTTCATCCAACTTTTTGATGTTATATATACAACCATTACACACCATAGCCTTATGGTGTTATACCTACAACAAGCGATACATGAAAATATTACATAATGATTCAATATTTATGATTAAGTGCATGTTTATTCCATACAAGGAAAAAATCAACGTGTACATCAATATGTAATTTGCAAAAAGAAAAAATAGTGTGGTTGGCTAATATGATTTCCTGATTATCTTTTAAACCATATGCTAAATCAATTTCCCTTTGTGTAAGATTGGTATCTCCATTGCGATGTGCTGCTTAACTAATGAAACCACACATTCCCATGATATTCCATGACTAGATTGTTCACATCGTTCAATCCATATATTCATCTAGTCAAGATTGTTTGCGATGTATAAATGAATTGCATCCCACTCTTGACCAACTTCTTGATGACAATAAAAATTAAAATTAAATACAAATGTAAATTATCTTAACAAAGTATATACTCTTAGTTGATGCAATATATTGAATATAAAAATAGAATATGTATGGTATATATACATAAAAATGAACAGTAAAATGTATTATATTAATTAATATCCACTAGTAAATAATTACCTTTCACCTTCCTTGATCTACCTTTCCCCTTCAGGTACTCCCCTTCAAAATTGTTATTGGAGTCTGGATCACAAATGCGACATAAGTTGAGCTTTGATGCTAAATTAGGAAGATATTCAATAATATACAACATGTTTTGGTATACCGTATGTCCATCCATCATAGAAGCATAAACACGTGCTCATTTTCTAACCAAACCCTTCATAAATTCCAAGTTCCTCTCAACCATCCACATGCACCTTCAGTGCACAGGTCCACACAATTCAATCTCCTCGACTTGGTGTATGAGGTAGTCTTCTTGTGCATTGAAAAATCTCGAAGGTATATGCTTCTACATTTCACACATGAGACGAGGAATTTCTCTCCTCCAATACTTTATATATTCTTTATGGAATTATTTAGATGAAAACCATCGACAAGTGACACAAACCAATAACGATATTTAACAAAAAAAACATTATATTACATAATATGAATTAGGGAAAAAAAACAAATATAAGTTCTACGATGAATTAAACAAACACTAAGAACATGCAAAAAATAGCTAGTTACCTCATGTATTTCTCAAGATTATATATAACTTGTTTGACATTGTTGTCGAAGTTGTCTGAGAGAGAGAGAGAGAGGTAGAACATACTGTAACAATATACAAACCACATCGTTTAAAAAAAAAAGTAGAAAAACAAAATAACAACAATATGCAATGGAATTAAGAAAACAATAATTATATGGATACCATAACAATTACCTTCATGAAGACATGCCAATCATGCATTTTCACCCCAGCAAATTCACCTTTCTTTGTTATGGTATTCTTCATGTTTGCACAAAATTTTGTGGGTAATTTAATTTTCCGTGTGACTTCTTTTACAACATTACTTTGCTGCTTCGTTAACATCCATGGAAGTGAATTTATATTAATTTGGTCTTCGTTGCTATGAAATTGAATGACGTCTTTCATTGAATGGTTTCTTTCTTGAATCTTTGCAATTTTTGACAATTTTTTCTTTGTCGCTCCCTAGATCCAATATTCGCCATAATGTTTCAGTCACATTCTTTCTGATATGAATTGTATCAAATAGATGAGAAATTTGTAGGTGCTCATAGTAGGGAAACCTGTTGAATTTTTTAGGATAACTTTTCATTCCTCGTGGAAGCCCATCACTTCTTAGATCCAATATTCGCCATAATGTTTCAGTCACATTCTTTCTGATATGCATTGTATCAAATAGATAAGAAATTTGTAGGTGCTCATAGTAGGGAAACCTGTTGAATCTTTTAGGATAACTTTTCATTCCTCGTGGAAGCCCATTAATGCCTTCATGATCATGACAAACATCATGAATTGTAGTTTATAAAGAAATTACAGAAATCAATGTCAATTACAATAAATACCACACAATAAAAAAAATACATAACATTTCATATACGATGATTCATACATACCAGCTTGACGTTTTCTATTATATTGTAACTTCCATAGGTGAGGTGTCATTTTCTATGGTTTTAATGCAGTCTGTTAGCACCTTTTCTAAATTTTGAGGATTTTTACATAGGCATTTGCACTAATTCCCTTGAAAAGGATTAGACCAACAAAGGAAAGAGCAAGGTCCGAAAATTTTCCATATCACGACTCTGAAGGATATTGATGGGGGTTTCTACATGTTCTAAGGGGTTTATCCATTTCTTTGAGATGAAAAATGATTGAAAATCCAGAGTTTATCCTTGTAAATATGCCTGAATATGAAAAATCAAAGGCCACAATTTTTTTTTGGCCAAGGAAAAGTGGGAGTGGAAGATCGGAAAAGAGAAAACTTGGTTGTGAAAAATGTTAAATCTGATTTCTGCTTTCCGCAGTCTGAGATCCGATGGTCACAGAAAGCTTCTGCAAAAATCATTGGTCCAGAAAAAAGAGGGAAGTTAAAAGGCGGAAGCGAAAAGGGCCAAAACTTCTGTTGTAAAAATTGGTAAACCCGACTTCCACTTTCCACAGCCCGATATCTGACGTTTCCGAGAGATTTCACACAAATCAATGATCCAGGGAAAAGTGGGAAGCAGAATGGCCTAAATTGAAAAGCGAAAGATACAAAATTTGTTCATAAAAAAGGTTAGAATTCTACCTTTCGCAATCTGCAGGATCGACGATCCAAATAGTTTCCGTCGAAGATCAACGTCCCAGAAAGGAGCAGAGAGGAGGAAAGTGGAAATCGAAAACATAGAGTTTTGGTTGTGAAAAAAGTTGAAATCCCATTTTTCACGATCCGCAAGATCAACGGTCCAGAAAGATTCTGTGCAGATCAACATCCTGTGAGGGAGCAGATAGGAAAAAAGCAGAAATGTAGAAAATTTACCATCATGAAAGAAGAAACCCCAACTTTCTCTTTCTGCAGCCCACATCTTGATCTCAAATCAATGGCCGAGGATGAAATCGAAGGAAATAAACGCCACAGAAAGCTAAAGGGTGGAAAGGATAAGGCAGAAGCAGAAAGATCAAATTGAGCCTCGAGAAAAATAGAAGCCCATTTTTCACGATCCGCTTTCCGTCATTTTAATCTCACCTCAACGGCGCAGTATGAATCTTAAGGAAATCAACGGCCCAAAATGATTTCACAGGTGGAAGAAGCAAGGAGGAGTGAAATGGTTGCAGGTCGTTGGAGGTGCTCTGAACCATCATTTTTTATTAAGTGAGCCAGAGTTTCGGGTGTATGGTTTTCCCATTTTGTCCATCACGCGCAACCCAACATGTTTTCCTTATTTGCTTGTGATCATGGCGAATCTGCCAGATCAAAATTCGTTAGGATTTGATGTGTGTGGGATTGATTCCCAATTTTGGTAAAATGAATTTGGCTCTATTTTGGGGTTGGTCTCAAGTGCCCATGACACTATAAATATATCCTCTATGGAGGAAGAAAGGGTTCAACATTCAATTTGAAGCCTTTGTGCTTGGTTTTGTAGCTCTGCAACTTTTCTTGGAAGTAATTAATGCAAAGCATACCCTAAATGTCTAAGATTCATCACGGTGTTCACTGTTCACTCTGTTTTCCCTTGTATGCTTCATTTCCATGTTTGTGTAATTTCTGCTAATGTGTTTCTAGTTGTATGCAAGGAATTTGTTCTTCGTTAAGTGCTCCTTGCATCAGATAATGCATTTGTTTGTGTTTATGATAAATTTCTTGGAATTCATCCTCTGTTAGATGCTCCATTTCAGTTATCAACCTTTATTGTTGCTTCTGCTAAAGGTGTTTCAGGATATTCACCCACAAATAGGTGCATCATGTCTCATTTCCCCTTGCCATCTCTCAAAGATATTTTGTTGAATACTAACACCTATTTTTCCTCAGACTACGAAGGTTATCACTGGTCATTATTATTTTTAAGTCCTTGAATGTTTCAAGTTTTGACTCCATTTCCCAATGGTGTTGTTTGGTTGTTTGTTTGTCTTACACTCTTTTAAACCATAAAAATAGGTTCCCCTAAGAAATCTAGCCTTTTGAATGCTTGTTTAAAGTTATATGTGTATGCAAATGTTCCTGTCACAAAGAGAGATCCCTCTCTAATTGTATAGGCTAGAATGAAGTCTAAAGGTTGGTTTGAAATGGTTACCCCAGTGATTTCCTATCGCAACCATAGGAAAATTACTGGGTTATAACATAGTCTTTTGATTCCCATTGAATAGAATTTTTTCGGTTGTTTGATACTTGTGATTCTTAGAGAGGAAGTGCCTATACTCATCAAACACCTCCGTTCTTAATATTTTTGAGTGACGATATTTGATCTTAGGACCACAAATTGGACATGCAAATTTTCCCTTTGTATGGAGACCTACATAAAGAGATATTGGAATATCTATGTCAATTATAATTATATATAAAATGAATGGAATATTTAAAAAAACATGCGTTCATAGTACTATATTAACTAGTTCATAAAATTAAATGCAATTAAAGTGGAACTTAAAAATACAAACCACAAAAATCGGTTAACCTTTGGGCATCGTGTATTGTCCATACAAGCATTGCATGGAATTGAAATTTCCTTTGTCATATTTGTCTAGATACGTCATACATGGTTATGACATTCCATAACTTTAGTAGCTCGTCTATAAGAGGTTCGATATATACATTCATATCTTTAACATGGTACTTACCTTATTGATTTGAACATATAAAATATATAATTATGAGTTCCATTTAGATATATAAACCATACACAAGAGAAAGAAAAAAAAATATGACATTAGGAAACAAAATACGACAAATGAGATTCCACAACTACATTAAAAATAAAACAATTGTAGATACAATATACCTGGAATTCTCATTAACAACATTATGTTCTCCCTCTTTATTGGAAACCATGGAGAAATGTTATTGTTGATAACAAAAATAGGCCAAACCATGTAAACATATCACATCTCTGCAAATGGAATGACACCATTTGCTGCCAAAGAAATTCTAATATTACAAGATTCTTCTTTAAAGTGAGACCATTTTTCCTCCATATCTCTAAATGCGGAACCATCTGCAGGCATTTGAATAACGTCATCTTGACTTCCGTTCCTTGCATTGTAATCCATAAATTGCACTATGTTTTTGTACATGAACAGTTGTTGCAAGCATGGAATAATGGGAATATAATGAAGAACCTTGCGAGGCACCTTTTTTGTTACTTGATATGTTCGATATCTATTGTATGACATTCCAAACATTCTGTTTCAAATTCATGTTGATTATAATATATAACATTGTCATCGGGGCATGCATGAATTTCTCCATAATGCATTCCAATTTCTTTCATGATGGCAGATAAATCTTGATATGTGCAAGGTAAAATATTTGACGTGGTAACAAAAATTTAGTTATCAAACTACAACAAATAAAAATAAAAATCTAGTTAATATAATATATAAATAATGTTAATGAAACACATTTCATCCATATTAATTTGAATTATGAATTAACAATACAATTATTAAGGAATAAAGATAATCTTTATCACAATCATATATATGTGATGGATTATTTTACATACCTTAACATCCGTGTGATTGATATGTTTGAAATACCATTCATAACCTTCAAGTTCATTATCAACAATATAACAGAGATAAGATTTCTATTTGATCCTTCATAAAGGGGTCTATATGACTTCTCAAGAAAATCTAAATCGTGAACATCATCAAAGTCATCAACATTTTCATGATCATCGTCATTATCATCATCCATTCTAACATTAAATGAATTATGGATCAATGTATTTGTACCATCATCTTCAACTACGTTATCAGTATTATCATCTTCTTCAATAAAATCATTAACTTGTTCTCCATTAATCATAGCTCCATGTTCCTTTGGTACTTGTTCTGAAAGCACTTCCTTTGGACGATATGTCATAGGATGTCTTTCCTTTATAATTACATGAATACATCAATAGATATAAGTTAATATAAGAAATATTAAAATAATACATATATTTACCAAAGCAAAAGATATAAAAAAATTTATAATGCAAAACTTACAAGGACGATATTCATTCCTCCCCTTAGTGTGTCCATGTTCCCTACAATGTTTTCTGGATGTTGTGATCAATATTCTTCTCCTCTTAAAGCCCCTTCATTGACTACATGGAAAATAACATTTCCCATCACCCCTTCTTTTCACTCCATCCCACAATCGAGCAAGTAATTGTCGATTTTGTTCGTTTGGATAAGGAATATTGCTATTTGACATTTTCTCACAAAAAGCTTGAATGAAGACTATCGACGAAATTAAAAAATTAAGCTCCACACATCACTATTTCCGCAAATTGTTTGTTGAAGAATACAATAATTTCTGCAAACCATCTGTCGAATAATGAAATGATATCAACAAACTGTCCTTCGAAGAATAAAATATTTCCGCAAACCGTCCATCGAGCAATAAAATAATTTCTGCAAACCGTTCGTCGAGCAATAAAATAATTTCTACAAATTGTCACTTCTATAGAAAACATGTCAAAATGTTTCTGTAATTTATATACTTTTAAATCCAACCATCGTCGGATATCCGATGAAATGGATCCTAGTTACCATTGCAAAAATATGCCAAATACGTCGAAAGTCTAAAAATTGAGGACGTAAAAAATTTGACACCGGCTCATCGCAAATCCGACAAAGTCTGATGTCGAATACGTCAAAAATCTGACATTGGATCGTCGCAAATCCAACAAAGTATCGTGCTAAATACGTCCAAATCCGACAACTGCTAACGTCGAAAATACGACGACGGCTTGTCGAAAATTTGTACCATCATCTTCAACTAAGTTATCAGTATGATCATCTTCTTCAATAGGATCATTAACTTCTCCATTAATCATAGCTCCATGTTCCTCCAGTACTTGTTCTGAAAGCACTTCCTTTGGACGATATTCCGTAGGATGTCTTTCCTTTATAATTACATGAATACATCAATAGATATAAGTTAATATTATAAATATTAAAATAATACATACATTTACCAAAGAAAAAAATATAAAAAACTTTATAATGCAAAACTTACAAATGAACGATATTCATTCCCCCCCTTAGTGTGCTCATGTTCCCTACAATGTTTTCTGGATGTTGTGATCAATATTCTTCTCCTCTTAAAGCCCCTGCATTGACTACATGGACAATAACATTTCCCATCACCCCTTCTTTTCACTCCATCCCACAGTCTAGCAAGAAATTGTTGATTTTGTTTGTTTGGATAAGGAATATTTCTATTTGACATTTTCTCACAAAAATATTGAATGAATACTATCGGCGAAATTAAAAAATCAAGCTCCACACATCACTATTTCCACAAATTGTTTGTTGAAGAATAAAATAATTTCTGTAAACCATCTGTCGAATAATGAAATGATATCCGCAAACCATCCGTCGAAGAATAAAATAATTCCGCAAACCGTCCCTCGAGCAATAAAATAATTTCCACAAACTATCGCTTCTATAGAAAACATGTCGAAATGTTTCTGTAATTTATATACTTTCAAATCCAACCATCGTCAGATATCTGACGAAATGGATCCTAGTTACCGTTGCAAAAATATGCCAAATACGTCAAAAGTTTGAATGATTGAGGAAGTAAAAAATTCGACACCGACTTGTTGCAAATCCGACAAAGTCTCATGTCGAATACGTCGAAAATATGACATTAGATCGTTGCAAATCCGATGAAGTATCGTGCCGAATACGTCGAAAATTCGACAATTGCTGACATCGAAAATCCGATGACGGCTCGTCGAAAATTTGACATATAATTCTATGAATTTAAAAAAAATTAATCAAATTTCATAATTTGAAAGTGAAATCCAACAAAATAGTACTTTTCGTGGGATGTCATTGGATTTTCTTGTCAGATTTTGGGTACAAATATTGTTGTGATGGTAGAGTTGGGGGAAAAATCAACATATTCGATCAAAGGAGTTGAATGCACCTCCTTCCAGCTAAGTTCAGGAGATATATTGCATGCGTAGGATCCCGAAGAAGCTCCAATTGGATATTCCTCACGCTTTCTAGAAAAATAAATGGCTATAGTAAAGAATTCCCCTACTATAGATGTAACTATGATGTTCATGAGTGGGCGCTTACAAACTATAGAGCATAGCACAAAATCATAGCACAAAATCATAGCTGGAAGGAAGGTGGTGAGCATAGCATGAACTATCATAGCAGGAAGGAAGAGGATATTTGCATTGCAGACCATCATAGTTGGATGGGGAAATTCCAACGTCTCTATGCGAGTTTGGTCAAGCCACATTATTTATGTCTGATTTTGAGAGATATATTGCACTACTAAGGCTGAAGAAAAAAAGCCTGGAAATTGTTGCAATGATTGGAATTCGAGAGGGAGGACTCTAAAAGGTACCCAAGAAGTACACTCAAGCTATGGTGCATCACACTATCATTCCATGCGAGCTATGGCATAGGAGGCTTGGCCACCTCCACTACAAAGCACTACCAGATTTAGAAGGAATGGTCAAAGGTATGACAATATTTGATTTTGAGAATGATAGTGTATGTTGGGGTTGTGCACTTGGGAGGAATGCTAAAAATAGTTTTTCTAGCAGTAATACTAGATCTAAAGGAATTTTAGATTTGATACACTTTGATGTATGTGGTCCTATATCATCCCCTTCCATGAGTGGCTATTTATATCATGTATTGTTTATTGATGACTTCTCTAGAAAGTCATGGATTTACTTTCTTAAGGCTAAGAGTGAAATCTTTAGAAAGTTTCAATAATTTAAAGCCTTAGTAGAGAATCAGATAGGGAGGAACATATGTTCATTAAGGTCTTACAATGGAGGTGAATTTGATTCCAATGCTTTTAAAGAGTTATGTAGTGATGCAGGAATTTGTAGATAGATGTCAATTCCATACAACACCCAAAAAAATGGGGTTGCCGAGAGAAAGAATAGAACTATTTTTATGAGGCTACAAAATCCATGTTGCATAATCAAGATTTGTTTGCCTCTTTATGGATAGAAGCCACCAGTACAACAATGTGTATTCAGAATATAAGTCTGCATGCCATTCTAGATGAGAAGACACTTGAAGAGGTGTTTACTAGTGATAAACCAAACATGTCACACCTGAGAATATTTGGGATTCTTGTATACATCCATGTACCGAAAGAAAATAGGACTAAGATCGAACCTTTAGGAAAGAAAGGAACCTTTATGGGTTATAACGAATCATCCAATGCCTACAAGGTATATGTGCTCGGTGAGAGACACATTGAGGTCAATTGATATGTGACCTTCCATGAAGAGGTTTCATTCAAGCGATCAAAATATATTCAATACGATACACACATGGAGGAGCATGAGACTCCTATGATAGAGAACCTAGATATTGATTCTCCCCATCCAGGTGTTTAGAGGGAGAATCCAATAGAGTTCTCAGCTTCGCTAGTTCTCGATGAACTAGTAGAACTAGTTTATGAACCTCCTTCCAAGAGGAGGTTTGCATGGTGCTGAGATACACTACAAGATGCATGGATGAATAGTGGGATCTTGTAGAGAGAGAAATCAACCTGGAATATATTCAGGGTATGTTGCATAGATGGGTCACATCAGTGGTTCAAATCCTTCCTCTTATGAAGAATATGCAAAGCAATAAGTTTGGAAAGATGCAATGGTAGAAGAATACTAGTCTATATTAAAGAATGATGTTTGGGAGGTTGTTCCCAAACCTAAGGGGAAGTCCATAGTTACTTCTAGATGGATTTATAAGATCACGCATGCTGCAGATGGTAGTGTGGAAAATTATAAAACCATATTTGTTTCCTAAGGTTTCTCCCAAAAGGAGGACATAGATTATGAGGAGACATTCACTCCTGTTCCCAGGTATACCACAATTCAAGCTATGGTATCACTTGCATATGTTCTAGGATGGAAGCTTCACTAGATGGATGTGAAGACAACCTTACTCGGTGGTGAGGTTGAGGAAGAGGTTTATATTAAGTAGCCTAAGGGGTTTTTGGTTCATGGGATGGATTCCCATGTATGAAAGTTGAATAAATCCTTGTATGGGATTAAGAAAGCTCCATGAGCTTGGTATTCGAGAATTGACAGCTACCTACAGAGACTATGATTCTCTAAGAGTGAAGCTATTCCAAATTTTTACTTCAAAGTAGTGAAGAACCAACCATTGATATTGGTTATATATGTTGATGATTTGTTCCTTGCTAGAGAGGAACAAATGATTTCTTTGTGCAAGAGGGAGCTCACTTTTGAGTTTATATGAAATACTTAGGTCTTATGCACTACTTTCTAGGCCTTGAGATTTGACATAGAGAAGATTAGATATTTCTTTCTCAAGGGAAGTACACTGTTGATATATTGTGCAGGTTTGGCATGGACGTGGATTGCAAATCCATGAGTACTCCTATGGTTTCAAATTTGAGGAAATTTCATGAGTCAGATACTGGATAGGATCAAGTGGACCCCACTTTGTATAGAAAACATATTGTCTCATCGATGTACTCGATACATTCAAGACCATATATTTGTTATGTTGTGAGTATTGTAAGTCATTTTATGTCTGATCTGAGACACATAGACTGGGTTACATCTAAGCATGTGTTGATATACCTTTTAGGTATTATTGCTTATGGACTCAAGTATGCCTCCAATGGAGGGGTGTTATTACTTGGTTATAATGACTCTGATTGGGGTTGTAGCATTGTGGACCGCAAGAGTACATCTGACTACTATTATAGCTTGGGTTTGACCATGAAGCAAGGCTTAGTTTCCTAGAGTACTACATCAGTTAAGCACATTGTTGCTATTGTTGCCTGCAGAGAAGTAGCACTACAACAAAAACTGGATTTAGCGCCGAATTTTAGTGTAATTTTTTCCCAATTTTGGTGAACAATCCGGTGCTAAACCTGGCGCTATTGTACAATTTCATAAAACACCGTCTATTGCATCTTTTTTCTCGTCTTTTTTAACGTCCATTTTTGTGTCCATTTTTGCGCCTAATTTTTTGCATCTTTTGTTAGGCCCTTATTTGCACCCAATTTTGCATTTTTTTTGCGTCCTTTGTTACATCGTTGTTTGCACCTAGTTTGACGCTTAGTTTTGCATCCAATGTTGCGTCTTATTTTGCTCCTAGTTTTGCATCGAGTATTGCACCATGTTTTGCATCAAATTATGTGTCCAATTTTGCATCTAGCGTTACATCTAGTTTTGCATCCAATTTTGGGCCCAATATTGCGTCTTGTTTTGCATCTAGTTTTGCATCCAATTTTACTTATAATGTTGCATCTCCTTTTGTATCTAATTTTCATCTTGTTTTACATCTTTTTTTGTATCCATATTTGTGCCTAATGTTTCATCTCGTTTTACGTCGTATTTTGCATCTAGGTTTGCACCTCGTGTTGCATCTTGGTTGATGTATTTTTTTGCATCTATGTTTGAGTCCAATGTTGCACCCAGTGTTGCGCCTAGTGTTGTGACTGGTTTTGCAACCATGTTTGTATCTAATATTGCATCTAGTTTCGTGTCCAATCATTTGCATCCCATTTTGCATTCAATATTACATCTAGTTTTACATCCAATGTTTCATCTCATCTTGCATCCAATATTGTGTCTCGTTTTAAGTTTTTGTTTGCGCCAAGTGTTGCCTCCAGTTTTGCACCTGGTGTTATGCCTAATTTTATGTCCATCGATACACCATATTTTGTGCCCAATTTAATGTCCAATTTTACGTCTAGTTAGGAGTCCATTTTTGCATCTATTGATGCGTCTAGTTTTGGGCCCAGTATTGCATCTAGTTTTGAGTCATTAATTGTGTCTAGTGTTGAGTCTTTTTTTGCATCCAATTTTGCGATTAGTGTAGCATCCATTTTTGTGTCCACATTTGCGTCTGACATAAGGTCCACTTTTGCATCTACTTTTGTGCTTTGTGTGACGTCTACTTTTACATCCTCTTTTGCATTTAGTGTTGCGTTTAATATTGCATCAATATTGCACTACTACATTTTTTACCTTTAGAAATACATTGCAATATCATTAGGGCATGGAGGAATCGAACCACCGACCTCCTGCTTATAAGACAGGCGCTCTTCCATTGAGCTAGAACCCTTTAAGAATCAGGAAGATGAGCAATATTAACACATTAGATTTCATCTTTGTTCATAAAATATTGTTTCACTTTTATTGTTTTATGTATAATTTATCATGTGTTTTTCCTATCATGCCTATTGACATACATTTCAATATTATTATGTTTTCTTATCCATAACCAACACATTTGAAATAGCAGGATTCTAAACACTTGCATATGGAAACTATTAGTTTCCATTTTGATAGATTGCACATCCACCTTGGTTTTCCTACAACACCTATAGATATAATGCTATGTTACCAAAAATGAGAAATGAAAAATGCAAAAAGAAAAGGGAATGGTACATGAAGTGCGTTTTGGAGGTTTCACATAGATGAAACAAGGAGAGAGAGAAAACAACACTAATGGTGAAGAAGAGCATGGAGCTCACACAGCCTGGATACAGAAAAATTGCAGTGGCTACTAGGGGTGTGAGGGTAATAGAGTCACAACACCACCTAAACTTATTTTTTCTCACCTTCCTTGATAATGAGTTTGCAACATTCTATAAAGTGTCAACTTTATCTAGCATCACCTTTCCATTCCCTACCATGTCTTTGACAAAATGGAGTTTGCAACATTCTATAAAGTGTCAACTTTATCTAGCATCACCTTTCCATTCCCTACCATGTCTTTGACACAATGGTATTGGATATCAATATGCCTTGTCCTCACATGAAATGTTGGGTTATTTTCCATACATATAGTATTGTTATTATCACACTAATAACTTATCCACACATCTAAACACATTTTTTCATAAAGTAAACGACCTTCTTACAAGCATGGTTAGCCACCATATACTATTCCTATATAGTGGGCAAAGTGACCACATCCTATCAGTGGCTCATCCAACTCACTAATCTGCCAAATAGTTGTGACATCAAGGACGCCATACTCTTCGAGATTGAATATTTGCCAATTTTTCTATATGTTAAACATATAATTAAAATATATGTTAAAGCACGTGAGAGTCATGGAATAATAGATATGTTAATTGAAAGTTAGAAAGAAAACTTGTTGTTGAAAAGAAACATAGAGATATTTAAACTTTTAGTTATATTTTAGTTGGAGTAAAAAGTTAAATAAAAAATATATAATTAAAAAGTGATTTTAAATGAAGAGTCATGTTTTTAGAAAAGGGTCACATTGTTTTGAAGAGTTGTGTTACTTCCAAAGACAATTACATGGATGCTTATTGTCGCATGTTTTGATGGGTTTTTTAATCTTATAATTGTATTGTTTGATTATTCACTGTTCTTTGCTACCTGGCAGGGAGGCTAACATCCCCAATTGAAACCAGCTATTACCACTAATTATTTTGGCAATGATTGGTGTTATTGCCTTTTAAATTTTGAATTTATTGATGATTTGGCATCTCCAAGTTTTTCTCATTGACTCATGCACAAAATTTTCCAGGTTTTGACAAATAAAAATGAGTTAGAGGCCTTTTTAATAAAAGGGGGGAATTTTTTATTATTGGATGTAGAGGTTTATTCATAAAGTTAGAAAATAATTTTTATAAATATGGCTTAGCACATTTTTATAAAAATTTATAAATATGGCTTAGCACATTTTTATAAAAATTTATAAATGTGGCTTGCATATTTTATAAAATTTATAAAATTTATATTGGCACAAGGTCCCTCAACACCCAACGCACATCAAGCCAAAGCCCAACAACCGAGCACCAAAATTGTGTGGAGGCCACACACAATTGTCAACGCCCACAATCAATGTACTAGCACTGATAAGGCGCCAGATTTAGGCTCTGGTCTGAAAGGGCGGTGGGTTCAAATCCCACAGCTGTCAATTTTATAAATACTCAGAACACGTCTCATTTCTCAGATCATGAGAGGTAGTTTCTATGAACTACTTTTTATTAAAGGAATGGATACAAGCCTGCTTCTCTATCAGAGTATTTAATCTCTACGCTGTTTGGTTTTCAATTTTCTATCAGAGTATTGAATTTCTACGCTGTTTGGTTTTCAATTTTCTTCCATGGAGTATGAGTGTAAGATTGCTTTGGTTTTCAATTTTCTTCTCTAGAATGTGAGTGTAAGATTGCCTCTGGAATTAGTGGAAGATTTGAAATCCCACCTTCCTGTGTTGAAAAGGATTCTTCAACCCCTAAGCTAGATCCATGACTTTCATTTTAAACCTTTAAAATGATCTCCTCATCTAACAATAGGCACTTCCCAATTTCTTTTATCATAGGTTTGAGCATATGCAGAACCCAGCTACTTCGTCAACATGCCATACTTTGAAGTGTTGGTTCAAATCTCATAAATAATCTGCTGAGAATATACAAATGTCATATACAAATTTGTGTTAACACCAATAACCAAACTCAAAATCAATTAATACTCACAATTTCATATTCATGAATGAGAGAATGATCCATAGTGAATACAACATCCAATAAAATCACCAAACAAACACTTTATCTAACGATGATTATACCTCGCTTGTATAAACATGTAACCGTATTCCATTTGTACATGGATGTGACACTAACCATCAACACTAAATCGATTTGGAACTATAATATTTACTAGATTTTCTATGTTTTCAGGATTGATAAAGGGTTGTGCCTACAATTATTTTGATGGTTATTATAATCTCGCAGCTAAAGGAATATGCCAATTTTCCAACCTCTGGTTCTAACCTTAGATAAGGAAAACAAGAAAATTTCAGGGAAAAATAGACAGTGCAGCCAAAGAATTCTTTATAAATGGCTTTACAAGGATTGGGCTGCTAAGACTAGGCTCGAAGGATTAAACATATCGGGGTGGTGGCGCAGTTGGTTAGCGTGTAGGTCTCATAGCTGTTTAAGGAATCCTTGGGTCAAGAGTTCGAGCCTCTCTCACCCCATTCATTTTGGCATTAATACAGTTCGAGAAATTTTAGACTTTTTACGGTCTTCTGCCGTTTTAAACTTTCCTCTTCCTCTACCCTTTGCTTTTAGGTTCATGTGTAGACTTCTTCACTAGGCTTATGTATAGACTTCTTCAAAAGGAATCAGATTCTTTTGTTCTACATAGATGGTGGAATGGCTTGAAGGCAGCTTTCCGGTTAACCAGATGTTTATAACACCAAAAATGTTTAGAAGTATATCATTGCATTTAGAAAAATCTCTACGCCTGTTGAACGGTGTGTGATATGTACGGAATTCTGATGCATTAATTACTCCACTCCTTTATTCTTTCAAATCAACACTTTTGATGTAAGTACCATGACCCCCTTTTGAACAAACTAGGGATAGCAATGCATAAAGAAACCATGGTAGTTTTTCTCTGAGTTTTGCTGTAGATGGACAGTTTAGAATCATATATGAATGTAAACAGCTCTTTGTGTAGTCTGACTTATTCCACAGAAGCCATCTTCAGATACACAGCGATGTGGCTTATAATCAGCGAGGTGGCTGCAGTACATTACAAACTAGGAATAGCAATGTTTCTGGTCACTGATTAGTACCATACAAGCCTGGCATCCAGTCAACATGCAGCTGGACTTGCAATGTAGTAGGTGTTAACGCAGCCTTTATATTTGATTAAAAAACAAGTTCAAGCTTGTATGAGGCCTGTAACAGCAAAGATCCATAAGCCATTTCTCAATGTGAATAAGGGTGGAGGTGAAGGTCACCTTGAGGTGGTGGTGTGGTGAGGAGATACGAGGAAATATTTTTAAAAGAATAACAAATTAATTAATTAACTTTTACACAATAAATATTATATATATATTTTTAAAATCTTTCTAACATATTTTAATATTTTTTGGCCTAGAATGGGGATAGAAATGGAGTGAAAAATAACAGATTCATTGATTAACTTCTTTATAATGAAACGACCTCTACCCTTGGTCAAACTTGCTGTAGCTATATAAGAGATTAAATGGGAAGCATATACTACAACAAATTGAATTGATTTGCAATTCCATTACTAAAAAGAATGGAACTCGTAATTCTGGAGGAGTTTGTTGACGATCTGCTGAATGAATTCGCTTACGACCCACTTCGACTGCCTGTCACCGAAGATTCTGCTCAGATGCTTTACAACCGCAGAACCCTCAAGAAGATTTGGGACAGCGCTCACAAGGCCGTTAACCCCTACACCCGCCAACCCTTGGACATTAGCCATGCCATCCCCCAGATCGAGCTGAGGCAACAGATGTCTGAATACATCATCAAAAACAAAAACATCGCAAGCTCTGAATGCTTTCAGGTCATTCAGGTGGATTACACTAAACCCTTGAGCTCACCAGATATGGAAAATATTTTAAGTGAATTGAATATAGCTTCCATGCATTGTTTGTGTTAACAGAGCCTTTATATTTCATTAAAAAACAAGTTCAAGCTTGTATGAGGCCTGTAACAGCAAAGATCCGGAACCCACTACCTTGGAGCAGTAGGAAAAATAAGCTTCATGTTTGAAAGGACCATATGGAAGCATAGAAAATAATGGTTGAGTATCTTCAGGCTTCAGCATAAGATGGGTGTACATCATGCTGCATGTAGAAGAAAATGTTCATGCTGCAGGTAAAAAAAAATGTTCAAGCTTCAGCTCAGGCTTAGGTTCAGGTTCAGAAGACAAAGAAACTAACCCACATGTCCTCAACTATTCTCAAGTATTCTCAAAGAAACTGACCCATAGCTGAAAAAAATACTCGCATGTCCTCAACAAGCTTTAAGTCACGGGGAACATACAGGAGCATAAACATGTGTTATCAGCTATCTTTTGCATGAAATGGGTGTGAGGCACCTCAGAGGAATCGGCAACCAGAATGTTGGTTTTGAACGGTTCACTAGTCAATTTCAATATGCCAAAACTTCAACAAATAACATACTCGTAAAGATAAGAATGCTGGTCTTGCAGTCTTTTTATGTTACCTTTTTATTTGAAGTTTAGAAAATTTTATAAGAACAGGAGACTGTATGAATGTATAAGGAAATCTCTTTTTGGGTCTGGTTGGTATCTAAACGAGTCTGAACAGCCACAATTTTGTCTTTTAAAACTAGTCCACGCATTGGAAACCTGGCTTGGAACCTGGATTATATGATCTGTTTTGTCAAATTTATATTTGATGAAGTTTCTTAGAGTTGAAATTTCATGAAAAACAACTTTACTGGATAAACTCTGGGAGAAGGGTTAAAATGAGGCATATCAGACCCAAAACTGTCTTTAGACTCACGAATATCAACACAAAATTTTCTTCGCGTACAAAAAAACAGGAACCTAGTAGGAGTTGTACCAAGGTGCAGAAGCAGGGTAATGCTCTTCGGAGGGCACTCAATTTGACGAAGTTCAAAGACTATTCGAAGATAATTAGGGAACCTGAGCAGTTATTTAACATGGCAGGAGAATCCTAGTAGAGGGTGGCAGGTAGTGCGCCAGTTTAATGAAGGAAACAATGAGCACATTTGAGAACCGAACATGATAACGAAGGAGACCATGAAAGCATGTATGGGAGAATAAATGATTAGAAATAAATATGGACCAGATGTATTTGAGAAACCTCCTTTAACGACTTACAAAGACAAAGCTACAATTGACACCAGAAAAAAGACAAAGCTACACCAGAAAAATGCAATATTTTCTAATCAATAGTAACCTCTCACAAAATTCTAGTAATTTAGAAAAATAAAACTATAGTCCAACATATTGATTTATACCGAAACAAAACTGTATAAGAAAAATTAAATGAAACCCACAAATGACAACATGATCACTTGCAGAGTTGGCCAAACCCCGCCACTGTTTGACCTAAAGTATGGGAATCCTCCTAAATTGCCCAGAAATACCACAAATTTTGCAAAAAATAACCACGGCGCTCAAATTAAACCTTAATAGCAAAACCCTTTACAGATTAGGTCATTTCGTGACTCACTTCCATCCCAAGGAGTGTCATCGGGCCTGCAACAACAATAACCACAACAAGATATCGGAACAAAACACTCAAAATCGACCTCTAATTTCATATTTTCAAAAATCAGGTCGATGAAATGAAAGGAAATAGTTAATTATCCGAGAGTTCCAGGCACAAAATGAATAGTAAAATTCAACCAAAACAGGGGTTTCTAAAAAATCATTGTCATACCCAAAAACTACAGCATTCAATAGCATAATATTGTTGTCCTGAGGCGCCCCGTTGATGCCTGCGGGTGGATCCTACTGCAACTTCTTGAAATATCTCATGAGACTCTTCCTTGCAGGGGTCGACATGGCTTAAACCACTCGCCATGGCCCGCTGACGGGCTTATATCCTCTCGTGGTCCGAGCTTATAGTCGATCTATAGCCTGCCACGAATCAAAGTGGAGTCATGTTAACCAGAACTCTCAAATCTGCACAAGCCTTCCAGCCTTTGCTTCAAATGAGCAAATGCATGCACAGGGCCAAATGATGTGCTTTGCCCCTTTTATATCATGATCCTCATGTTAATAAAGATAGCCACTTACTATATTAAAACAATGGTTAATTAGTTAGGATGTGAATATTATTTTTCAGCCTATTCTTTAGTTTTAAACTATTTTTTTTCACCGGCTTCACCGGCTTCTCCTCCCTTTATCCCTTTGTCTGTTCGACTTAAGGAAGCTGCGAGAGGTAATACTGGTCGGGGTCTTAGAGCATTGGCACACCCAAAGGATTTGACTTAATGTTAATCTTATCCCTTAATGTTCGTGGTCTAGGGGGCAAGACCAAAACACTCAGCCTCCGTTCTCTCATTTCTTCTCTTAAACCTGATTTCATTCTTTTACAGGAGACTATGTGTAGTGCTCATCCTGCACTCTTTGCTTTTTCAAAAATTCTCCCCTCCTGGGAGTTCTGTGCCATTAGTGCCCATGGTTTATCAGGGGGTTTACTGTCTGCTTGGAATCCTCTAAAAGCCAAATGCAGGGCTTTCCATACTTGTGCTGGTATATTGCTGGAAGCATCCATCAGAGGATCACCTGTGCCCTTACATATACTAAATTTTTATGGTCCATATCGTGATAGGGTTGGTTTCTGGGATAAATCTCTTCGTGGGGGTTTACTTAACCTTCCTGGTCTGATTATAGGAGGTGATCTAAATCTTACTATGCATACCTCTGAGATTTGGGGCTTAAAAGCTTTACGGGATCCACTCTCTGACTACTTTATTTCACTCTTTGAATCTGTGGGGCTTGTTGATGTGGCTCCTCTGGTGGCTGGTCCCACTTGGAGAAATGGACGTATTGGGAATGATGGTATTTGTAAACGTTTGGATCGATTTCTTATAGCTTCTTCTCTTCTCCCCTCCTTGGGATCCTATAAGACATGGACTAAAAGTCATGAGATCTCTGATCATTCCCCGGTATGCTTTGAATGGTGTACTCTCAGAGGTCCTTTTAATTATCCGTATAAGTTCAATCGCTCATGGTTAGAGGACATTGATTTCCTTAATTGGTTCTCTCATTGGTGGTCTTCTCTCTCGAATTTGGACTCTCTTTCTAATATTGAGGACTTCTGTCACATTTTGCGCAATCTTAAGAATGCTACCAAAAGATGGACTAAAAATAAAACGGACAGTATGACATCGGCTACTTTTAAGATTGATCTTGCAATTGAGAAGTTTCTGGGGGGTCCATCATATGGTATTCTTACAAGAGAACAAGCTGCACAGCTATCACTGTTGATCATGGAGAAACAAAAAATCTTAAGACATGTTCAGCTTACATGGCAACTTAAGAGCAGAACTAATTGGGATATACAAGGTGACTCAAATACAAAAAATTTTCATGCTGTTGCTTCTGGTAGAAGGTTACACAATATGATTTGGTCACTTGAAGACTCTGAGGGTAATTCTATTAAGGAGGAATCTACCCTTAAAGAGATGGGTAAAAATCACTTTTCCTTAATTTTCAATGATGATGGGGGCACTGATCTGATCCAACAACTTAAAGTGGTTTCTCTTTTTAAAAGACTTATTCCACTAGACCAATCCTACACACTTAGCTGCTCGGTTAATTTAAAAGAGATTGAGCTCTCACTTCAATCTTTTAAGAAGGATCGTAGTCCTGGACCTGATGGATGGCCTGTGGAGTTTTATTTGCATTTTTTTGACCTCCTGGGACCGGTTTTATTGAATACTGTCGATCAAACTAGACTGACGGGATTTATACCCCCTTCCCTGAACTCTACTTTCCTTGCTCTTATCCCTAAGAATGATAAGCCCCGTACTTTCGCTGACTTCAGGCCCATCTCTTTGTGTAACCTGCTCTACAAGCTTATCTCTAAGGTGATTGCTGGGAGGTTAAAACCCTTTTTGGATCAGGGTATTTCATACGAACAATTTGGCTTCCTAAAAGATTGCCTTATCTCTGAACCTATTGGAATTGTGCAGGAAGTACTTCACTCTGTGAAAACACAAAATCTTTGTGCTTTTGTTCTAAAATTGGATCTTTCAAAGGCTTTTGATAGGGTGGATTGGACTTATGTCAGATTGATTCTGATTCAAATTGGTGTTCCTCTCATCACTGTTAACTGGATCATGAGCTGTCTTTCCACTGCTAATTTCGCGGTTCTGATTAATGGAACCCCTTCCAATTTCTTCTCCGCTTCTAGAGGTATTCGTCAAGGTTGTCCTTTATCTCCGCTCCTTTTTATACTTGTTATTGAGGGCCTCAGTTTACTAATTAAGGATGCAAAAGCTAATGGTCTGATTAAAGGAATTAAACTCTCTCCCTCACTTTCCCTCACCCACCTTCTTTTTGTTGATGATGTGATACTTATGGGATCTGGTACTCTACTTGACTGGTCAGCTTTTGAGGTAATATTGGAGACCTTCTGTAAAGCCTCAGGAATGAAGATCAATTTTGATAAATCTTGTTTATTATATTACAATCTTTCTGATGACTGTCTGAATTGGTTTATTGGTAACCTGCCTTATAAACTGCAGCCATTACATACTGGTCTAACTTATTTGGGCTTTTTTTTGAAGCCCCTCAGTTATAGAGTAATGGATTGGAATTGGATTATTAAAAAACTTGAAAAAAGAATCAGTCATTGGACCAACAAATTGCTTTCGATTGGGGGAAGATTGATTCTAGTTCAATCGGTCCTTTCCAGTATTCCTGTGTACTGGATGGGTCTAGCACCAATACCTGCTTCCACTTTACAAACTATTAGAAGGGTAATGTTCAATTACCTGTGGGGTTCAACCAGCACTAATAAAAAATATCATCTGGCTAATTGGATGGACCTTTCCTGACCCAAGGAGTTTGGAGGATGGGGCATTAAAAATTTAATATGGTTCAGTATTGCTTTGAGAATAAAAAATTTCTGGCGAATTCTTCAATCTAAGGGCCTTTGGTTTCAGGTTCTTTATGCTAAATATATTAAAAAGGGATCTGTTGTTGACTGGCTCAGAACTAAAAAATTCTGCAGAAGAAATGTATCAGTCATTTGGAGAGGTTTGTTATTTACTTTACCATGGATTGGCACGTATTTGGCATGGCAGGTTGGTAAGGGTTCTGATGTTATTATTGGGATTGACCCAATTGTAGGATCTAGCACTGGTTTCTATCTGCCAGATGACCTAAGAACTTATTTGCAGGATTTAGATATTTGCACATTAGCGCAGGCACATAATACTCAACCTGATGCACAGGGTTACTGGTACACGGCCGAGGAATTAAATTTGGGAGGTTATTTCTATAATTTATGGACAGATTATACAGCTGGATTAATTGGTGCAGGCATTCGCATTACTGATATCGATGATAAATTGATATGGGACTTTAAAAAGAAACAGGGCTCTTTATCTGCTAGAAACGCGTATGACTGTATTGTCTCTTCATCACAGGGAATGGTATCATCTCCAATTGACAAATATCTGTGGAATAATTCACTTCCAAATAAAATCTCATGCTTCATTTGGCTAGCTGTCAGATATAAAATTCTCACTTGGGAGAATTTACAGAGAAAAGGAAAACAGGGTCCTGGTATATGTGTTTTGTGCAAAGCTGAAAATGAAACTGTTGATCATCTTTTCATAAACTGTACAGTGTGGAAATTAGTGGTTGAACAGGTATGTAAACATTTAAATTTACATGGTTTCTCAGCTCATCTTTCATTGGTAGATATGTTACTCGATTGGCTGGGGAAGATATCAAAAAGTTCGACTTTCTATCGGCTGCCTTTCTACATGATGTGGACTCTGTGGAAGGTACGAAATAAAATGATTTTTGAAGATGAAAAAAGAAATATCTTAAGTATTGTATATCAGGTCATTTCAGCTGTTCAGTATCTTTCTAACTTGCCTGTTAACAAGAGAAAATCTGGCAGAGTATTGGGGAATTCTCCTCCCATGATTTACCCCTGTGGCTTCATAGATGGTGCATCTAATTGTAAGGTTGCTGGTGCTGGTTTTTGCATTTATATAAATGACTGTCACCACTTGGATTTCATGATGGGGGTCGGACAAGGAACCAATACTAAAGCAGAATTGCTCAGTTTATGGGCAGTTCTTCATACTTCCCAAATGATGGGGATCCCCCTATCCCAGATATATGGTGATTCACTTGTAATCATCAATTGGGTGAAGGGATCGACTGCTCTCTCCCCCACTGATTTAGTTCATTGGTGTCGGGAGACAAAAAAACTTTTTACAAGCTTCCAGGCATTGTCTATCACCCACATCTATCGAGAGCACAATCGGTTGGCTGACCGACTCTCTAAAGATGCACTCTTTTTTCCACAAGGAAAAGGTAGTTTCAAAGAATTTTATGAGGATCAATTGGTCTCACAGGATCTATTTCAGCTCTATTGAGTTTTATTATGGGAGTTTCTCCCCTGGTGATGATTTGTTTTGTATAGAGTCATCTTTTTTAGACTGTAGAGCAGTGCCTGTTGGCACTCGCTAGATGTGGATGAGTGACGATCCTCATATGATGAGACAGTTTACTGATGGGTTTTTATAAGTATTTGTGTTCCTTTCCCCTCGGTTGAACTCCAAGATGTAGTGACATGATGTAACCCATTTTGTGGGATGATTGTTGAGATGCCCTTTGATTCTAATAAAGAATAACAAGGTCAGGCTTTTTTCTTCCTGAAAAAAAAAAAAAAAACTATTTTTTTTCATTTTTAGAAAGTTTATATTATATCAATTTAGTTTATTAATATTATATATGTAAACTAAAGTCATTTAATTTATTGACAATTTTTTTAAATAATTAAAATTTAGTTATATATACTTCAAAACATCAAGAACATTATTCCACCATATATACATGAATCTGATATTATGGTAAAATTAAACTTATATATAAAAACTCTATCAAATTTGTAGTTGAAAATATAAATTTAGCTTACTTCTTTCTTCGTACTCTTTTATCTAATTATAACTTTCTTTAATCATAACTTTATTGCATAGACACATCAATCCAAAAAAAATCCACATCATTTTGAGAATCGAATATTTATAGAGACAATAACATCACTTTCGTCGACCTTGGAAGTTTTTTTTACATGCTCATTTACATCTAATTTTTGGAAATTTAAATAATTTTTAATAAAGTTAATAATAACCCAATTGTAGTGATTCGAAATTTTTTCTCACGAATAAAAGTTTAGATATCTATAAAGTATAATGTAAGATTGGTATAATGTAAACCTTTAAATATTCCAATCATTTACACTATTGTAAAAAATAATTTTTATTACACAATCAAAATCAAAATTTTAACTTTCAAAAAATCAATTAAAAAAATATTATATAATTTGAATTTTTGGGGGTCTTCGTTGTGACACTTTCCTAGGATATTTTGAAGTGTATTATGGGGAATTTGTTTTTTTGGTCTTCGTTGTGACATTTTCTTAGGATATTTTGAAGTGTATTATGGGGAAGAAAGCTTCTATCACGGAGAATACATTTCTTATGATAATCATATTAGATGATTAAGTTGAGTTAAAATAATGTGATAAATTTTTTTATTTTATAATATTAATAATAATAATTTATTTTTTAAAGTAATGGGTAAAGGAAATATTAATTTGGTATATGAGATTCTTGTTTATGGAATAAGGGATTTTTTCACATTGATGTAATTGTTAAAGTCTACAAAGGTATACATATCCTACTCCATTTAGATTTGAACTTATGACTTTTTAGGAAGAAACACATGTTCTTAACCCTTAGGCCCACTCAAGCATAGTAAAGATATGGTGAATTACGATTATTATTATAAGAATCTTCTTAAGAAAATTTAGACAAGTGAAGTAGATATGGAATCATCTATAGTGATGATATGTCTCGTCTTGTTTATAAACTCAAACAGCCCAAAGTTATTGTCAAGGACTGGGAAAAGAAGCAGAAATTCAAAAGAAGTAGTCTATTGGCCGAATTTGACAAGGATATCTATTCCCTCCTTACATCTTGTCCCTCTGTAATTCTCTCCGAGGCTGAAGCTGTGATTCTAACATCTTTGAAAGGTCGTAACAAGAAGTATCTATCCCACGAAGTTCTGACATGGAAATTGAAAAGCACAATAAACTAGATTGAGCAAGGGGATGCAAACACAAAATTCTTCCATAGTTTTGCATCAACTCGTAGAAACTTCAATGATATCTGGGCTCTACAAAATGAAAACAGTATGATGGTGGATTAAGAAATCCAACTCAAATGCATGGGGGAAAAACACTTCTCAGAGATGTTCAAAGATGATGTGAAGAATAACATAGGGAATTAACTGAAGGTTATTAAGTTATTTTCTTCTTTCATCCTAAAGGTGGATGTTGTTGTCTTCACATCAGAAGTCACATTAGCTGAAGTTGAAGGTGCGTTTAAAGGATTTAAAAGGGACAAGAGCCCTGGCCCTCACAGATGGCAAATTGAATTCTTTCTTTGGTTCTTTGACTTAGTCAGTAGGGATCTACTTAGAGTTGTTGAACTATTACGAATAGAGGGTAAGGTTATCAAGTCCATAAACTCTATTTTTTTTACTCTTATTCCCAAGTGCGAAAAGCATCAAACGTTTGCAGACTTTCAATCTATTTCTCTTTGCAACTTGATCTATAAACTTATCTCAAAGATAACGGCCAACCACCTAGAGCCTTTTCTGGATAAGGCCATTTCAGCTAAACAGTTCAGATTCCTAAAAAATAGGCAAATCCTCGAACCGATGGGTATCACTCAGGAAATACTTCACTCCATCAAAACTAAAAAGATGAAAGCTTTGGTTCTCAAACTGGATCTTGTCAAATATTTTGATAGAGTTAACTGGACTTTTCTGAGGCTTATACTATTACAAATTAGAGTCCCAGTGGATGGGGTAAATTGGATCATGGGTTGTATCAATTCTTAATTTTTTTTTGTTATGATCAATGGTACACCAACAGGTTTCTTTGCTGCCTCCCGCGGCATTCGCTAAGGTTTCCCTCTTTCTCCTGGTGATTGAAGGAATCGATCTCCTTATAAAGGATGCTCAGAGAAAAGGAAAAATTAAAGGTATTAAAGTCTCCTCCTTACTTGCAGTATCTCACTTACTCTTTGTCGATGATGTGGTTCTATTTGGTATTGGGAATCTGTAAGAATGACAGGCCTTTGATGATACTCTGAATCTCTTTTCTTTACAATGTAGTTGATCGTGATCATTATCGTCATCTTTGTCATTGTCATCATGATTATTACAATAGTCATTAGCATCGTGTTGTGCCCTGGCTCAACAGCCTTTAAAAAACATTATTTTATCTAACAAAATCCTATTTTGTTTGATGAAATGTTCGAATTTCTCAGTGCAAAATAAAGAAGAATTACAGCTACTGAAACAATGCCATTTTTCCAACTACTGAATTGGGGAAATTCGTTGTTTTTAAAGCAACCTTTACAACTATAGAATATTTAACAAAATCATCACTAATGAGTTATTATTTGTTTTTGGGGTTTGCAATTAAGGGATAAATATTAATGATTTCTATATCCTTCGTCTTATCCTAATCTAGAAATTAATCCAAAACATTACGAATTGATTTTGTTGATTTTGTTATTATAATTATTACTAGGGTTGAAATATTATCAATGGTTGGTTCGCGGTGACTTTGGTCAAAACCTAGAGTACGTAAGCCAAATGTGTTACAAGCCATTTCTGACATATCCTAAGTTCACAAACCATGGTTGACATTACCTCAAATATCTATGCCGATCATTATTATATGGTATGTTTTGCAAAGTCGATTCTTGATTTAATGGTTTGTAATTATGTTTTATTATCCGCCACCTTTCAAGGGTAAGTCGAAGCTAAGGTAGGGGGATATGCATTATGGTTCAACGTCAGATCAAAAACTATGTCGTAGCCTCCACCCTGATCCATTCGCTGCGAAGTCGATATGCAATCATGACAATGGTAATGAAACCTGTCCTTCGCATTTAAGTCTAAGTACTTGTCCTCTGCTGTGGCTGCCTGTCAATTGGACACTTTTTCTGGGTACTGCGAAGGGTCATGTATCATTAACGTCGGTTGAATAATGATAACATGACTTACCTGGGGTCTTCTACCGTCATTCCTTGTTAATCAATAACCTCTTGCAGTGATGATGCTCTCGTCCATGCCGAAATTACAGGGGCGCACTCCGCGTTCGTTCATGGCTTATTTTCCTTATCATGGGTCTGAGTTTCATTTCTCATTCTTGCTCAGGCTTTATCCCGAGTGCTCATTATCTGGTTTGTTGTCGTTTGCCGAGCTGTGGTACTTCTTTTGTGTGCGTTTACGTGCCTTGACATGGCCGTTCATGGCGCTTGTGGTGAGGGTAGAGCCGTGCGAAACGAAACTGCTAGATTCAGACCCTGAACTGTCAGCAAAAGTTCAGGCCATTGGGTGGATGCCATTCATAAGGAGGTTCTCTGATTCGAACCCCGAAGTTACAAGGGTTTTCGCTCTCTCCCTGGACGATTATCAAGTTGAAGTGGGTGACCTCTATTTTCGGGTTGATGAAAGATCAGTGGCGCTTGCTACAGGGTTGTCACTAGAAGGTGAGCGATGGTTTAAATATAAATGCATGGATATAACAGAGTGGCGGCAGCTGCTTAAAAACCCCTGCCAGGATGTTTCATTTCGAACCGGGGTAGCTCGCAAGTACTTCAAGAAAGAGTGGCGTCCTGTTCTTGACTTGATCCACCGATACCTCACTTGCGAAGGCCACTTGTCATCAGCGTACGTATATCATCTCAGACTTATGTCTGTATTCATAGGTTTCCCACTGAACTTACCTTATTATCTTTTGCATAGTCTGTTTAAGATGTCTAATGCGATCAAAAGGGGTCCTAAAAATGTCAGTCACAGTCTCTTCCACCATGGTTTAGTCCGTATCTTATTCGATAGAGAGTTGTCGAAGTCGAACCGCTCTTGGGATGAATTCGTTGAGGCCAATGGTTTTTCCTCGTTCTGTCATTGTATGTTTGACAATCCTGATGAGTGCAACAAGCACAAAGAGCCGAGTTCAGTTGCGGTCTCTCCTTCATGTAAACCCTTGTCAAGCCTTGGCCGTATGAGCCCTCAACCTTGCAAAGATCCTATGCCTACTCCAACAAGAAGTGCTGATACTCCGTCGGGTTTGAAGCGCGTAAGGAAGTCCCCCTCCCTGTCACTGATTACGCCACACAACGATACAGATAAAATTTGTAATCGTGGCCGAGATAGACCAAAGGCCAAATCGGCAGGTAGATTTACCAGAAGCATGGCAAAAGGGAATACTGTCAAAACCCGCGTGTCTGGTAATGCTCGTATTGATACTGTGGTGATTGATGATGAAGCCGAAGACCTGCCTGTGAATGATCAGTCTGTTGACCATGAGTTCAATTTGAACTTTGACCATGATAACCCTCCTTCGGTTGATAAGAAAGTTCAGGTAAATCCTGTCATTGGTCATCCAACTGAAGAGAATCCTGTAGAGTTAAGCTCACCTGGCTCTTACTGCATTGATGGTATGATGCATCCTCTGTTCATTAACTGTCTTTTAGACAAGATTCGTAGAATAGAGGAAAGGGTAAAAGAAGTAGCAGCAAATCGTGATTCGATGAAGGCTGATAATGTTGAGTTAAAGGAGAAAATGGTTTTCAATGATAAGCAGCTCTTATGCTTGAGAAATCATAAGAATAAGTTAATCAGACGAGTTCTTAAACTGTAGTCCGAGAATGACAAAAACGAAGAGAAGCTTCGATAGCTCAATGCTCAGATTGCACTCATGCAGTTTAAGGGACAGCCACCAAACCCGTCAAGTGGTGTGAATATCCAGGTCTTTAATGCTCCAGTAAATTTGTAATGTTTTGGCGGTGCGTTTATTTTGATATCAAGTTTGAAGCTTTTGATGATCAAGTTTTATTTTCAGGTATTTGATTGGTGTGAAAATGTTTATTAATTATTTTATTTGTTTTTCTATTTTAATTACATTTTAATTATGTTTCTCTCTTGTATTGCATCGCAGGTGGTATCATGGATATTTTCCTCCCCCGATTTTGATGATTTCGGTTGAATGGATGATCCCTGTATATGTGGAAGCAAATCGATCTTGCAGGGACCGTTTTCCAGGTGTCGTTACTTTATCTATGTCCTCGATCTCCTGTTATGGACTGAATATTTCCGCGTATGCTGAAAAATGACATGTTCACACTTGTCATTTTTATGGAAATCAGTTAAGGATTTCAATTTTGATTATCTCCAGATCTTAGAATATTTTATTTCGGGAGATTAAAATGTATTTATAGGGAGATAGCATAGGGGATTAGGGGGTCGATAGTTTGGGAAAGGGAGGACAAGACCGCTGTTCGATCTATCTGTGACTCAAGATAATTAACTGTCAGTAGCTACGACGTTTGAACTGGTGATATTTAATACATATTTACAGTTTTTTATACTTTACATATGATTTGGGATATCTCTTGGTTTTGTCACTCGTTTCCATATTATAAATGTTTGTGATAATTTCTTTGAAGAATTGCTCAAATATTATTTATAAGTATCGACTGTTACTGTTTTCGATCTTGCTGATATGTCATGTTTTTGTAATTAATGATTGATATCATTGTTATATAATATGTAAAGATTTCTGTATGGTTTTGCTAATGTTTAAATTTCTTTAAATATTATCAAGTGTCTTCATGCAGTGTTCTTATCAGCATAAATCGATTGCAGGTTAAATTTTCCATTGCTCCTGATCAGGATAGAGTGTAGATTAGGATAATATGCGTTTAAGTTTTTATTGATTATATTATTCAAAAAATCTATTTGAATCAGATCCTTTTATAGGAATTACAAATATTCAGATTATTTCTTTTGTAATTACTGTACACTGTGTATATTATACATCCCTATAGGGCATTAACTCTATTAATTTTTATTTTTCTATTCTTGTGTTTATAATTAACTGCTTTAAGTAGGTTAAATATAACAGTTTGTCATCCTGTAATATATAACATGAATTAACCTTGGTAATCATAAGTGTAGGACTGATTAGCAATCAATAGCATTAGTTTTAACCTTTAGACTTTTAAACTTCCAGGCTAACAGAGCCTTTAAACCTGTCGGGAACAACCATCCCAAACAGCTTGGAGCCTGATCTAAGGATCCTGGTCTGGGTTGTCTTCCCTCATTGCGGGCTTAGTCAAATATGCCCGTCAACAATGGCACTAGAAGGAGGGCCAGCCTAGGCAAATGGCTAATGAAAACAACCCTGTAAACAAAGTTAATCAGCCTATCACCCCTCAAATACAATCAACTGCACAACCACTCTCTCACCGTTCATCACGAGTGAATGAAACCCCAGTGAGCGACTCTGTTCGAAATCTGATCTCTCAGTTCAACTCTCCCGGTATTCACTTACCGGAAGAAATAGACCAGTACTAGCAAGCCATAAACGAATCTCGTAGAATTTTAACTAGGGCTTATTCGAATCTCACCGGGCGCCAGCCCACTGAATTACCTCTTCCGCAGATTACACATCCTCGTACTCGTCATCCTGAATCTATTTTGGGAGAACAAGAACAGCCTTTAGGTGCCCATCCCGATCCTCACATACAACAATCTCTTACAGGCACCAACCAGCCTTCCTCTTCTTCAGGACTACCTGCTTCAGGAGGGACTGGACAACCACCATCGTCGCCTCGATCGCCTCCTCGTGTTTTACAAACACCACCTTCACCGCCTCCAACTCGAAGAAACATGGCAGGTGCAAACCCTCCAAACCCCAATGCTAATATGCCATGGTTAGCTCAGGATGCAATGGCCATCCCCGGCGTTCAACACCCTTTACCTAAACACCCTGAGAAATTACTGCCTAAGTTCAACCTTGAGTCGAAAGAGCCAGCGGAAGATCATGTCAAGAATTTTATGTTGGCAGTTCGACTCCTGGATGTTGAACATGAAGATGTGGTCTGTCGGCTTTTCCCTTATACATTTGAAGGAAAAGCATCGACGTGGCATTTTTCACTTACAACTGGTTCCATTACTAGCTGGAACGAATTCGACCTTGCATTTATGAACAAGTTCGGAGATGACAAAACTCCAGCAGTATTAGTATTAGAACTGTCTAAGATCCGCATGGAACCTAAGGAAAGGGTCAAAGATTTTAACCAGCGTTTTTTAACTCTAAGGAACAGAATCCCTGCTACTTCAAGGCCGACTGAGGATGTCACCGTTGAATTTTACACTTCAGCCCTGCCTGGAAAAATAGCCATGTTTGTCAGACAAAAGGCCAAACTCACCCTCGCTGAAAACTTTGAAGAGGCAATTAAAGTCGAAAAAGATGTGACTGCCACAAATGCAAATCCCGGAGTAGATACCGATTCAACATCTTCTTCTCCGAAGAAGACTGACAGTCCTGCCAAAACTGCAGCAAGCTCTGACAAAAAAGGCCAAGATGCCTTAGATCTAGACAGTCTCCAAAGAGTTATTAAAAAACTATCTAATGAAATCATTGATTTAAAAAAGGGTACTCCTGAAAACACCCCAAACAAAGAATTACCCAAACCATTCTTCAGGAGACCTTTTCAAAATCCAGCTGTGAAACAAACTCCACCCTCTGAAGCCAACAGCATTGAGGAACTTAATAGTTTCCTCAAATTGATAGTTTCAGATCTTGAAACATCTACTGAAAATGAAACTCAGTCCACCGGACAGAGTTCTCAAGATAACCAAAACACAGATGATAGCAATGACAATAAACCACCTCATGTCATCAGTCATTTCTGGGACACCTCAGAATTGATTGATGACGAGGATGTGGCTGTTGTAAATGTAAATCAACACCAGTACAACACCAGAAGTAAGAAGGATCAGCCCCCAGGTGAACCTTCTACAACTGCTGCAGATAATACTTCCGCTGTCAAAAACAAAGATCAGCCCGCAAATATTAAATCTGCCCATTCCCTCGAGTTAGAATACGACCTGATTGAAGATTTAAAGAAAAGCAGAGCCAACATCTCGCTCTATGAGCTTCTCAAGCTACCCCTGATTCGAGATAAAGTGATGCAAGGAGTTTCCCCAAGTAAAACTGGTAAGACTCCTTCCAATCAAAATAGTTCTGTCAATATTAAGGATAGCTTAAAAAAATCTTCAGTCAATGCATCATCCATAGGCAAGAAATCTGATTCTTCAACCCCGCCATTTTTACTTACATTTGAAATTTTTAATCGTAAAGTACATAACTATATGATAGACTCAGGGGCCTCCAAGAATGTAATGCCGTACTCTCTATGTAAAAAAATTAATGCTGTCCCTAAACCTTGTGATACGAGTATTGTACAGCTTGATCGTTCAAACGTAAAAGTAATAGGTAAGTTGAAGCAAGTGCTGATAAGGTTAGCTTCGAATCCTCAAGTTCACTTTATAATCGATATAATCGTTGCAGACATCCCAGAAGCATATGGTCTATTTCTGAGCAGGGATTGGTCAGAAAAACTCAAGGGGTATTTCGCGACAGACTGGTCACATCTATGGATATCTCATAACGACCGCCCAAATAAGATCAGGATCGATCGAGAATGGTATATGAAACATACTATAACCGAACTCGATGATTCAAATGAACCGGTTTTGTTCACTGATACCATTATGGGGAACTATATGGTTGACTCTTTCTTTGGTGATCTCGAAGCTGAGACTTCATCGGTTCAGAACTCAGGGCAGCGGTCTGAAATTATCCATTTTTCTCAAATCCCAGATGAAGTTCCAGTTCTGAACACTGTGCATACAGATCTGGATGATGATCTCTGGTCTCTTTATTTTGACGGTTCTAAGTCAAAGGAAGGGGCTAGGGCCGGTTGTTTACTAATCGACCCTCATGGAAGAAGGTATTTCATTTCTTGTAGGCTAGAATTCGATTGCACCAATAAAATTGCAGAATATGAAGCTCTCATACAAGGGCTGAAAAAAGCAGTCGACTTGGGAGCTAAAGCTTTGGTGGTCTTAGGAGACCATAAATTATTGTTCGGCAGGTACACAATACTATACATTGTATTGCTGGACACCTGAGAAATTATCAAATAGAGGTATGGAATCTGCTATTATCATTTGAAGCCTTCAATATCAGTTCTATTCCACGATATTTAAATCAAGAGGCTGATTTGTTAGCTAATGTGGCTTCGAGATTAATTCTTTCTGAAGAAATTCTTGTTGATGCATTCTCAGTTGAATTGCTCTTCAGGCCATCTATACCCGACAACATAATCAATTGGAGAGTTTTCGACGATGACCAGCAGCTGATTGCTTTTCTAACAATGAAGGACACTTTCAAGGATGCGGTCATCGACGAAAGGACCCATGACGAAGACCTGTATAACTTTGCAGTAATCCATAAGCCTTGTTCAATTGAGGAATCTCTCGATCAGGTCAGCACTCTTCCCAGATCTGTGATTAAACTGGAAAATTTTTATGATTTAAAGGATAAATTCAAAGCTGCAAGGAACTGTAAAACTAACAGTTCTGTCATGCAATCTAAAATTGTAAATATAGGTACTGAAGCTAACCCCCAATGTGTTAATCTGGGCAGTACATGTACTGCTCAGAAAAAAACAGCCTTCATTAAAATCTTCAATGAGTTCAAAGAAATATTTGCATGGACGTATGACGACCTAAAAACATTTGATCCAAATATAATGCAACACGTCATACCCATGAAACAAGAGGCTAAACCTTTTCAACAGAAGTTGAGGAAAATGCATCCTAGCCTAGAACCAGCCATTAAGAAAGAATTGAATAAACTCCTTGCAGCTAGAATAATTTTCCCAGTACGACATTCCCAATGGGTAGCAAACCTTGTTCCCGTAAGAAAGAAGAATGGTGATATCAGGCTGTGCGTCGATTTCTGAAATCTGAATAGGGTTTCTGAAAAAGACAATTATCATGTCCCTCCAATGGAAAAAATATTACAGCAGGTCTCCGGATCTGAAATGTTTTCATTGCTAGATGGTTTTTTAGGATACAACCAAGTGTTGGTATCCAAAGCAGACCAATTGAAAACAACTTTTAGAACTCCTTGGGGAACCTACGCCTATAGAAAAATGCCATTTGGTCTGATTAATGCCGGGGCAACGCTCCAAAGGGCAATGGACATTGCATTTAGAGGTCTGATTGGTAAATTTGTTGTCATTTATCTTGATGATGTTACTGTCTTCTCAAAAGACAGATCTGATCATTTAATCCATCTCAGGAAAGTCTTTGAGCGCTGCAGGAAATATGGAATTTCGCTAAATCCAAAGAAATCAGTTTTTGCGGTAACCGAAGGTAAGTTACTGGGTTTTGTAGTGTCTAAACAAGGCATTAATATTGACCCTGAACATACCCATGCTATATCCCAGATTTCCATGCCTTATTCGAAGAAGTCCATGCAGTCTTTTCTTGGGAAGATCAATTTTGTTTCTAGATTCATTCCTGGGTTTACTGAAATTGTTAGGCCGCTTCAGAAAATGATTAGAAAAGATGCTGATTTTAAATGGTCTACTGATGAGAAGCAATCTTTTCATGACATCTTAAAAGCTATTGTTGAAGCTCCTACTCTAACTAGTCCAGATTTTTCCAAACCTTTCATTTTGTATACGTTTGCTTCTGATTCTTCGTATGCTGTTGTTCTGACACAGAAGAACCAGGAAAATAACGAAGCTCCTATTGCTTTTACCAGCTCTGGTTTGAATGGTGCAGAATTGAACTATCCGGAAGTAGACAAACAGGCGTTCACTGTTTTCAAATCTGTCAAACATTTCAGGCCTTACTTACTGAAGTCCCACACCAAAGTCATTGTACCATATTCTGCAGTAAGAAATCTCTTGGTACAAAAGGATCTTGGTGAAAAAAGAGCACACTGGGTCACAGCGCTTCAGGAGTATGACCTGGAGATAAAACCATTAAAGATTGTTAGAGGACAAGGACTCTGCAAGCTAGCAGCTGGGTCTGCTGACAGTTATGAATCTGATCTGCACTTCTTTAGTGAACCTGCTTTATTTGAAAGGAAAGTTTTTCCGATCTCTACTCCTTCTGACTCTTGGTATAATGATATTAAGTTCTTTTTATTGCATGGGAATGCACCTGAACATTTGGACCCACGTAATAAAATAGATTTGAGATTGAGATCTGCTCCTTATCAGCTTATTGATAACATTTTGTTTAGAAAGAATTTCGAAGGAGTCCTCCTTCGTTGTCTTGAAAGAAGTGAGGCTGATAATGTGTTATCTCAATTACATGCAGGACCAGCCGGAGGACACTTTAGCGAGAAACCACCGCACATAAGATACTTAAAGCTGGTTATTATTGGCCCATGTTGTTCAAAGACGCATATGCTTTTTCCAAGAAGTGTCAAGAGTGCCAGAGAATAGGGGGAAGACTGAAGAAGGCAGCATTACCACTTCAGCCGGTCATAATCGAAGTCCCATTTCAGCAATGGGGTCTGGATATTGTTGGCCCGATCACACCGGCATCTTCTCAGCAGCATAAATATATCATGACAGCCACAGACTACTGCACTAGATGGGTTGAATCCATCCCCTTACGAGTAGTCAACTCGAAACAGGTGATATCTTTCCTTGATTCTTTTATTATCACTCGGTTCGGTGTTCCTGAATCTTTGATTTTTGACAATGCAACTTATTTTTCTTCTGTAAAATTAACTGAGTATGCATTGGAAAGAGGCATTAAGTTGAAATATTCAGCCAATTATTATCCTCAGGGTAATGGATTAGCCGAGTCTTCCAACAAAAACCTGATCAAGATTCTGAAATGTACGGTAGCTGATCATCATAGGAACTGGCACACTGCCTTATCAAATGCCCTGTGGGCTGACAGGGTAACTCCCAAAGCTGCTATAGGAAACTCTCCCTTTTTCCTGGTGTATGGTAAAGAATCCATCTTACCCCCTCATTTGTTCTTACCCTCCTTACAGCTTGCCCAGTCAGTGCAGGAGGTACCATGTTCTGCCATGGAGCATCGAATTAACACCTTGCAAAAACTGGAGGAAGATAGGGAGTTGGCTAGAAAAAAAATTGAAAAACACCAGCAGACTGTGAAGCGTTGGTTTGACCTCAAAAATTCAGTTAGTCGGGATTTGGAAGTAGGTGACCTAGTCCTGAGATGGGACAAGGAACATGAAGACAAAGGAAAACATACGAAGTTCCAATGCCTGTGGCTAGGACCATTTATTATTACAGAAAAACTTGGTCCTAGCACTTTCAGGTTACAAACACTGGAAGGAGACATTGACAACCTTCCAGTAAATGGTCACCTGATTAAGAGATATTTTTTCTGATCCCCCTCAAGGGATCATCCTGTATATACCTGTGTGGTGTGTTTTCTTGATGCATTTTATTTCGTTGTCCTTTTGATTTATTTGTGTGTTATGAACCTGGTAAATTCATCAAACCTCGAACTGATGGCTCATTTTAAGTTATGTTATTTATCTGTAAGTTGTGCATGAAGACATTATTATCCTGGAAAATGTCATTCTGTTTTGCTTCTTGAACAGAGAATGGTGTTTTCATCGTTCTAGATTTTACCAAAAAAGCTCAAACCATGTTAATATTAATTAAGTATATCAGTCTCTGCAAAGATTTGCCCAAAGGGATTGGGACAGTACTTGGTAAAGTTATCTATTTAAATATTTTACGCCATCCCTTCTCGTAAAGAGGATCAGATTCGCCTCCCTATCTGCTAAGATAATCTCATTTGAGATTAATAATAATTACGTTCTGGACAAGGAGGGACTTGAACATATGCAAAAATATGAAGGACAGAAGGTCTCATCACGAGCTGATCTACTCAGGATCATAGGTTTGCTTCCAGTAACATTGTCGTCTCCGGTCACCAAGCCTGGGAAATGACCCTTGGATGGAAAACTCTGAGGGGTGAAAGGTCTCATCACAAGCCGATTCATTTTACTATAATGCAGACTGGTGACTGACATGGTTACTATCTGGTTACCAAGCCTGAACCATGCCCTTCATGAGGAATAAAATTAAAAGAAAATAGTGATAACAGTTTCTCCCGACCAGAATTGTATATGTATAACTAGCAGATAGGATACTGGTGTTCTGAGGGTTTCGAAGCAACCCTGTCGAGGCTATGAACGACTGCTGGTAGCAGGGCCATGCTTGTGGTATTGAGATTTTATCCTTAAAACTAAGCCATTTACTGTCTTACTCTTTAAGGACTAATTTCTGTTAGAGACCTGATTTTATCAAACATATGACTGAAACTGTAATTTTCTGGTAAGTTTTAGAACTGTGAAATACTTGAATTTGTTTGAGATGTTAAAATAGTGATCTTTGTATAATGGCTTGTATTAAGGATTTAATTTCTTTATGTGCATGATTTCAGGTTAAGTGGCAGAGATAACTGTTCCGCCCAGCTTGTCGCCATCTGTTGTGCCCTGGCTCAACAGCCTTTAAAAAAACATTATTTCATCTAACAAAATCCTATTTTGTTTGATGAAATGTTCGAATTTCTCAGTGCAAAATAAAGAAGAATTACAGCTACTGAAACAATGCCATTTTGCCAGCTACTGAATTGGGGAAATTCGTTGTTTTTAAAGCAACCTTTACAACTATAGAATATTTAACAAAATCATCACTAATGAGTTATTATTTTTTTTTGGGGTTTGCAATTAAGGGATAAATATTAATGATTTCTATATCCTTCCTCTTATCCTAATCTAGAAATTAATCCAAAACATTATGAATTGATTTCGTTGATTTTGTTATTATAATTATTACTAGGGTTGAAATATTATCAATGGTTGGTTCGCGGTGACTTTGGTCAAAACCTAGAGTACGTAAGACAAATGTGTTACAAGCCATTTCTGACATATCCTAAGTTCACAAACCATGGTTGACATTACCTCAAATATCTATGCCGATCATTATTATATGGTATGTTTTGCAAAGTCGATTCTTGATTTAATGGTTTGTAATTATGTTTTATTATCTGCCACCTTTCAAGGGTAAGTCGAAGCTAAGGTAGGGGGATATGCATTATGGTTCAACGTCAGATCAAAAACTATGTCGTAGCCTCCACCCTGATCCATTCGCTGCGAAGTCGATATGCAATCATGACAATGGTAATGAAACCTGTCCTTCGCGTTTAAGTCTAAGTACTTGTCCTCTGCCGTGGCTGCCTGTCAATTGGACACTTTTTCTGGGTACTGCGAAGGGTCATGTATCATTAACGTCGGTTGAATAATGATAACATGACTTACCTGGGGTCTTCTACCGTCATTCCTTGTTAATCAATAACCTCTTGCAGTGATGATGCTCTCGTCCATGCCGGAATTACAGGGGCGCACTCCGCGTTCGTTCATGGCTTATTTTCCTTATCATGGGTCTGAGTTTCATTTCTCGTTCTTGCTCAGGCTTTATCCCGAGTGCTCATTATCTGGTTTGCTGTCATTTTCCGAGCTGTGGTACTTCTTTTGTGTGCGTTTACGTGCCTTGACACGGCCGTTCATGGCGCCTGTGGTGAAGGTAGAGCCGTGCGAAATGAAACTGCTAGATTCGGACCCTGAACTATCAGCAAAAGTTCAGGCCATTGGGTGGATTCAATTCATAAGGAGGTTCTCTGATTCAAACCCCGAAGTTACAAGGGTTTTCGCTCTCTCCCTGGCCGATTATCAAGTTGAAGTGGGTGACCTCTGTTTTCGGGTTGATGAAAGATCAGTGGCGCTTGCTACAGGTCTGTCACTAGAAGGTGAGCGATGGTTTAAATATAAACGCATGGATATAACAGAGTGGCGGCAGCTGCTTAAAAACCCCTGCCAGGATGTTTCATTTTGAACCGGGGTAGCTCACAAGTACTTCAAGAAAGAGTGGTGTCCTGTTCTTGACTTGATCCACCGATACCTCACTTGCGAAGGCCGCTTGTCATCAACGTACGTATATCATCTCAGACTTATGTCTGTATTCATAGGTTTCCCACTGAACTTACCTTATTATCTTTTGCATAGTCTATTTAAGATGTCTAATGCGATCAAAAGGGGTCCTAAAAATGTCAGTCACAGTCTCTTCCACCATGGTTTAGTCTGTATCTTAATCGATAGAGAGTTATCGAAGTCGAACCGGTCTTGGGATGAATTCGTTGAGGCCAATGGTTTTTCCTCGTTCTGTCATTGTATGTTTTACAATCTTGATGAGTGCAACAAGCACAAAGAGCCGAGTTCAGTTGCGGTCTCTCCTTCATGTAAACCCTTGTCAAGCCTTGGCCATATGAGCCCTCAACCTTGCAAATATCCTATGCCTACTCCAGCAAGAAGTGCTGATACTCCGTCGGGTTTGAAGCGCATAAGGAAGTCCCCCTCCCTGTCACCGATTACGCCACACAACGATACAGATAAAATTCGTAATCGTGGCCGAGATAGACCAAAGGCCAAATCGGCAGGTAGATTTACCAGAAGCATGGCAAAAGGGAATACTGTCAAAACCCTCATGTCTGGTAATGCTCATATTGATACTGTGGTGATTGATGATGAAGCCGAAGACCTGCCTGTGAATGATCAGTCTGCTGACCATGAGTTCAATTTGAACTTTGACCATGATAACCCTCCTCCGGTTGATAAGAAAGTTCAAGTAAATCCTGTCATTGGTCATCCAACTGAAGAGAAGCCTGTAGAGTTAAGCTCACCTGGCTCTTACTGCATTGATGGTATGATGCATCCTCTGTTCATTAACTGTCTTTTAGACAAGATTCGTAGAATGGAGGAAAGGGTAAAAGAAGTAGCAGCAAATCGTGATTCGATGAAGGTTGATAATGTTGAGTTAAAGGAGAAAATGGTTTTCAATGATAAGCAGCTCTTACGCTTGAGAAATCATAAGAATAAGTTAATCAGACGAGTTCTTAAACTGCAGTCCGAGAATGACAAAAACGAAGAGAAGCTTCGAGAGCTCAATGCTCAGATTGCACTCATGCAGTTTAAGAGACAGCCACCAAACCCGTCAAGTGGTGTGAATATCCAGGTCTTTAATGCTCTAGTAAATTTGTAATGTTTTGGCGGTGCGTTTATTTTGATATCAGGTTTGAAGTTTTTGATGATCAAGTTTTATTTTCAGGTATTTGATTGGTGTGAAAATGTTTATTAATTATTTTATTTGTTTTTCTATTTTAATTACATTTTAATTATGTTTCTCTCTTGTATTGCATCGCAGGTGGTATCATGGATATTTTCCTCCCTCGATTTTGATGATTTCGGTTGAATGGATGATCCTTGTATATGTGGAAGCAAATCGATCTTGCAGGGACTGTTTTCCAGGTGTCGTTACTTTATCTATGTCCTCGATCTCCTGTTATGGACTGAATATTTCCGCGTATGCTGAAAAATGACATGTTCACACTTGTCATTTTTATGGAAATCAGTTAAGGATTTCAATTTTGATTATCTCCAGATCTTAGAAGATTTTATTTCGGGAGATTAAAATGTATTTATAGGGAGATAGCATAGGGGATTAGGGGGTCGATAGTTTGGGAAAGGGAGGACAAGACCGTTGTTCGATCTATCTGTGACTCAAGATAGTTAACTGTCAGTAGCTACGGCGTTTGAACTGGTGATATTTAATACATATTTACAGTTTTTTATACTTTACATATGATTTGGGATATCTCTCGGTTTTGTCACTCGTTTCCATATTATAAATGTTTGTGATAATTTCTTTGAAGAATTGCTCAAATATTATTTATAAGTATCGACTGTTATTGTTTTCGATCTTACTGATATGTCATGTTTTTGTAATTAATGATTGATATCATTGTTATATAATATGTAAAGATTTCTGTATGGTTTTGCTAATGTTTAAATTTCTTTAAATATTATCAAGTGTCTTCATGCAGTGTTCTTATCATCATAAATCGATTGCAGGTTAAATTTTCCATTGCTCCTGATCAGGATAGAGTGTAGATTAGGATAATATGCATTTAAGTTTTTATTGATTATATTATTCAAAAAATCTATTTGAATAAGATCCTTTTATAGGAATTACAAATATTCAGATTATTTCTGTTGTAATTACCGTACACTGTGTATATTATACATCCCTATAGGGCATTAACTCTATTAATTTTTATTTTTCTATTCTTGTGTTTATAATTAACTGCATTAAGTAGGTTAAATATAACAGTTTGTCATCCTGTAATATATAACATGAATTAACCTTGGTAATCATAAGTGTAGGACTGATTAGCAATCAGTAGCATTAGTTTTAACCTTTAGACTTTTAAACTTCCAGGCTAACAGAGCCTTTAAACCTGTCGGGAACAACCATCCCAAACAACTTGGAGCCTGATCTAAGGATCCTGGTCTGGGTTGTCTTCCCCCGTTGCGGGCTTAGTCAAATACGCCCGTCAACACATCGGCATAATCATCATCCATGTCATCATCATCAACGTTGTCCTTGACATCATCATCAACATGATTATTGACATTTTCATTAGTTATTCATCATTACCTTTGGCATAAGAAATAGCATCAACCCAAAATATGTGATTAGTGGAAAAGGGTCATGGAGGACACACATGATTTATGCATGACAAATAACAACTTATTTTTTAAGATGATCAACATCATCATTCTCATTGTATTCATCATCACCATCATCATCATTCATTTCATTGCCATCATAATCATCGACAATGTCATCATTTCCATTATCCTCATCATCATCATCATTATAATCGGCATCATCATCATCATTGTCATCGTTCTCCTCATTATCAACAACATTATCATCATCATCATCATAACAATTCTCAATATCATAATCATTATCCTCATTTTCAACTTCAACATCTGGGTGTAAAACTGGATGCAAAAGTGGATAAAAACATGGATGCAAACATAGATGCAACAAAAGTAGGCACAAAAGTGGGCGCATAATGGGGTGCACCAAAAATGGATGCAAAAGGTGATGCAAAAGTGGATGCAAAAAATGATGCAACAAAAGTAGGCACAAAAGTGGGCGCATAATGGGGTGCACCAAAAATGGATGCAAAAGGTGATGCAAAAGTGGATGCAAAAAATGATGCAATCATGGAAGCAAAACATGATGAAACTTAGTGGCGTGAAAGTGGATACAACCATGGATGTAAAATTGGATACAAAATTGGATGCGGAAGTGGATGCAACAAAAGTAGATGCAAAAGTAGTCGTAACACCCAACGCAAAACCCAATGCAAAAGTGGATACAAAAATGGATGCATAAAGGGATGCAATAACTGATGTCAAATTGGATGCAAAAGTTGAAGCAAAAGTAGGTGTAAAAGTAAGCACAAAATGGGTGTGAATTGGGACGCGACAAAAGTGGATGCAATAGTAGATGCAAAAAAAGACATAAACATGGACACAAAATGGGATGCAAAAAGGGATGAAAATGTGGGTGCAAAAGTGGAAAAAAATATGGATGCAAAAATGGCTGAAACAAAACGAGACACAAAACTAGACTCAAAATAAGATGTAAACTTAGATGCAAAACTTAGCGCACGAAGGGATGCAAAAAAAGAAGCAGAAGTGGATGCAAAAGTGGGTGTAAAAAATGATGCAAAAGTGGATGAAAACAAGGGTGTAAAAGTTGAGGAAAACATGGGCGTAAAAGGGGCCGCAACAAGAGTAGATGTACAAACTAGGCACAAAATTAGGTGCAAAACTAGGCTCAAAACCTGTCGCAAAACTTGGCGCATAACCAGGTGCAAAACTTGGTGCAAATTACGCCGCAATTTGCGCCAGGTTTAGAAAAAGGATGCAAAAAATGCCTAAAATAGCACCAACCTGTGAAATTGCACCATTTTGTCACAAAAATGAAGAAAAATACATTGAAAGTTGGTATAGACGCAAAAAAGGATGCAAAAAGAGACGCTAAATCCAGTTTTTGTTGTAGTGTAGTGTGGATTAGGAAGTTGTTTGCGAGATTGTTCGATGAGAATATTGAGCCTACAATTATTAAGTGTGACAATTAGAGTTACATCAATATTTCTAAAAATTTGGTGTTTCATGACAAGCCAAAACACATTTAAATGAATTATCACTTAATTCGATACATGGTCCAAAAAGATACATTGAAACTTCAGTACATTGCTACTAATGAGTAGATTGTAGATGTGTTAAAAAAGCCTTTGTCAGTGATGAAGTTCAAGTACTTCTTAGGCAAGATTAGTATGGAAGAGAATTCCCCCCTTGCTGAGAGGGAGTGTTATATGTACAAATTCATGAGTCATTCTTGAAGTCAATCTTGTGCATCCAGGATTGGGCCTCATGTGTTGAGGTAGAGAGGAGGAGTTGGATGAAGTAACTTGGAGTAGATTCTTAGGTTGGACCTAAGGATGACTAAGCCTTCAATTATAAAGCTTATTCCTCATGTGTTGAGGTGAATGATTTGATTTATCAAAGTGATGATGTTGTAAAGTATTGTTGGATAAGGCTCCAGACTTGTATGTGTCAAGTCATGATTCTCATATGGAACTCCGGTTGTAGTAGGTAACTATGGGGTGTACCTCTAGTTATAGAAGTAGTTGATTATCATGTGGACCTCCAGTTATAGTAGGTTCCCGTGAGTGGTCATCAAGTTATATAGGTGGATTCTTTGCATCTCGAAGCATCAAATGTTGTGTGATGTATTTCTAACCATGGTCATCTATTGCTATTAAGTCTCCTTTAGAGATTATATACCTCTGGATTGAATTACTTTAGCATATGATCATTTGGCCTAAAGTGATATAATATGATCACAACATTAGAAAAATATTTGGCCTAAAGTGATTCTTAGGTTGGACCTAAGGATGACTAAGCCTTCAATTATAAAGGTTATTCCTCATGTGTTGAGGTGAATGATTTGATTTATCAAAGTGATGATGTTGTAAAGTATTGTTGGATAAGGCTCTAGACTTGTATGTGTCAAGTCATGATTCTCATATGGAACTCCGGTTGTAGTAGGTAATTATGGGGTGTACCTCCAGTTATAGAAGTAGTTGATTATCATGTGGACCTCCAGTTATAGTAGGTGCCCGTGAGTGGTCATCAAGTATATAGGTGGATTCTTTGCATCTTGAAGCGTCAAATGTTGTGTGATGTATTTCTAACCATGGTCATCTATTGCTATTAAGTCTCTTTTAGAGATTATATACCTCTAGAGTGAATTACTTTAGCATATGATCATTTGGCCTAAAGTGATATAATATGATCACAACATTAGAAAAATATTTTGAGTATAATATGATATGATAGATAATTAAAGTTAACACATATTGACCATGCATTAAAGCTAAAAGATAGATATATAATGCATGGAGAAAAATATAATTTGAATATCCCATTTGATGACTAAGTGAACTTGAATTTGCGATCTTCAATTAAAGCCACAATGTATGCTTCAGTTAATTAAAGAACTCACAATGATCACTCCAAAGTAAATAAACCAGTATTATTCAGTTAATAATAGTTAACTAAGTGTTAATAAGAAAGGACTAGTTAACTAAAATATTTATGATTTAGTTAAACTAAAAGATGACACTTAAGTTAATCAAACTCTTACACTTCAGTTGATAAATTGTTTGCATGACAACACTTCAGTTAATGTATTATGACACTCAAGTTAACATCCTAACTAAGTGGTCTTACATTTAGTTAGATGGTGAGTTCACTCTGGATTCACTTAAGCATCGTTAATGTTAAAGATGAAAGGCATGGCACATATGTTATGCATTATGAAGAATCCAGTGTACCAGATTATGCTCCATGAAGGAAGTTAATAGTTTTGGTGTATGTAGTGCATAATTCACATTTGCTATTTTTTGCATGGAAGTGATTTTGACTTGTTATTAATGTGTTGGGCACATGGAAAGTTCATACAGTTTATATGTATTATTTATTGCTCAGTGTTCTCTATTATCTAGCACTCGTGGTGCCAAAAGACAATCCGCGATTGTATAAAATACATTCTCTACAATTTATCATATTATACTCTGAATATTTTCCGGGGTTATTCATCCTCATTTTTTTGAGGGTTTTCCCCAGGGTACATATTGTGTTGTGGATGAATGATTTTTGAGATTGAATGTTCTATTGATTCCAGTGTTCACTAATTCTGCAATTAAAGTTTTAAAGTTCAAATATCATCATATTTTCCCAAGAATTTAACAATAACTATCTTCAAGTTCATTGAATTTTAGTCCTCATTGAATATACTAGGAAAATATGGAAACAAATCCTAACATGTAACTTTGTTCAATTCTTAGAATTTTTACCTTTAATTGCATAAATATACATATGTGTATATATATTATAATTTGACAAACATTTACCACAACACCAAAGTCATAAACATTAATGTAAAAGAGGAAGAAGAAGTCATAAGTGACTATCAATTAGCAATTTAACATGCCGACACTATAAGGTACATTCATAGCCATAGTCAATACAATATCCTTATGCTATCAAGAAAACATTGTAAACTTAGAAGTTATTAAATGTTCAAATAAAAAAGAATTGGACAATTGAAAGAGCCATCACCAGTGATGCATCACAAACAACACAACAATCGACATCTTAAGGAAAAGTATTTATGCAATTTCGCATTCTGTTAATGAAAACATAGATATGATAATTTACCTAAATAATATTTACAACCATTAGTTTTAGCTCAAAGGAAATAAAAGTGAGTACAAGTGGTGCACCATAAACAATTGAAAACAACAACTAAGAAGATATGCCTAATTTGATTCATACTATAATGACTGTGAATGCTTATCATCTTTTTTACTATATGACCAATTCTTCCATTTAGATACAAAGTATATAACCCCAACATTGTACCAATTGAAGACCTCAACAATCACAGAATTGGAAAATTTTTCACTTGCGACAACATGCATGTCGTATATACTACATCCTTAGATAAAGCACGCAAAGAATGATAAATATTATGTGCTGATATAATTGATGAAAAATGAATCATAAAAATTACATTGAATGTACCAACACAACTTGTTTAATGTCAGCAACAAAAATTCATAGCCGGCAATGGAATCCGCATAGCAAATATCAAAATATTTCCAAAAACAAATTATTACCATGGGTATTGCAACTGTGTCATATATTTGATTGAAACAAGTACCATAGAAACAATTCATCCAGTTTGCAATGAATATAGTTTCATACCAAATGTTATATATCAAATTGACACTTCTCCATCTATGCCAACAATTCAAAAATAGGACACTTAAAGTGTCACTATACGTTCATAAAACGAACATTTATGGATGGAAGAGCCTATGATTTGAATCTTATTTGGTGGCCCTAAGCATTAGAAGTGAACTAGGGAATATTTTAAGAACCCCCCTAAATTTATATGTATAATAAATGGGTGAATCCATGTGTTACATGGGAAAGTGTGAAGGCTATTTATTAATAATATAATACGTATATATAATTCCTTGGTAAAATTTTTATGAAATTATAGAATATTGTAAAATATGGGCTAATTTTTCATAGAATTATAAATCCTTGTAAATTTCTTGGAGAATTTTTTTTAAGAATAATTTTCACACAATATTGTAAAATATTGACAATTCATTGGATGAATTGTAAAACCTTGTAAAGTCTTGGTAAATTGGATGAAATTTGACTTGATAAAATTTCCTAGATGATTTTGTATTCAGTTTGGATTGAACACCTTCTAAATAAAATCAAATATAGTTTTCTAACTTTAATCATATCAAATATTTGTATATTGGTACTAATTTAAAACTTACTTAAAGAATTTTAGGAATGGTTTAGCACATTTTAGGAGGCAAATTCTAGCTAGGATCACTCAGGGACAACTCAACTAGTCTAAATTTTGTACCTTCCAAATGACCTCAAAGGATATCGAATTATCAATATAATACACCTGAGATCATCATTAGAGTGTTAACTAAATCTAGTAATATAAATAATTAGAATTCATTATGAAGAAGTTCATTTATTGAGAGTTTATTGAAGACTAGTCAATTTCTATGTGAATCTAGGAAGGGTCTTGGAAACAACTAGAGAAAGGCCAACTCCTTTATTGATAAAAATTCAGAATTGAAATAAATAGTTCATAATCAGACATAAAATAATCTGGTATTCTCTAAGGCTTCGTTATTATATCATATGTTTGACTGCTACACATAAGAATTGAGAATAATAAGAAATAATAAGAGGAATATGAAGATTTGATATGTGGCTTGAATTGTCTTTTTCTGAGCTTCAAACTTGTTTGTTGACTTCTTCAAAACCTGAAATAAATATCTATGGCAATGTTTGAGTGCGATCATCCTCTCAATAGTAGGGGCACATCTCCCAACTTGGACTAGGGGAACATATTCCAAGTTAGAGAAGCATAATGCTTTCAATTCAATTCACAAACTGTCAAAAGATGGGCTAGTGGTGTGCACTCCTTCTTTTATAGACTGGGGATGACTTGTTGAGAAAGTTGGAGAGGATAATGTGCCCTCATGGATGGATAAAACTTCCTTTCTTTCATGCTTTAATTTTTTCCTTCTTGCTTTAAATTTTGTTGTTTTGCTCTCATGCTTTACATTTTTCTTTCTTGCTTTAGATTTTCCTGGTTTTGCTCTGCCTTTCACTACTTTTTCAGCTTTTCAGCTTTATCCTGCTTTATTATGTTTTCTTCCTTATCCTACTTTATTCTGCTTTACTGCCCTGACATTCTTTCTACTTTTATCCCTGCTTTCATAGTTTTATCCTCTTTTTTGCTTTCTTCCATCTTTTCTTCTTTAATCTTACTTTCCCAAATTTTCTTGCCTTAATTGTTTTATTCCTTCTTTTCTCAACTTTCTTATCTTTCACTGTTGTTGGCTTTTCCTTCTTGGTCAAGCTATATTTTAGTCAACATTTCCTCCAATGCGCCCTTGAGGAGTATTTCTCTTTTGTTTCATACATAAAATAGTGATTTATGAATTTAACTCCTAATAAATTCCTCTTTAAACTTTATTAAGGAAATTTGATACCTCCTAATTAATTAATACTTTGAACCTTCAAAATTAATCCCAATACATTTGATTGAATTTCCTCTTAAAACCATATGGACTAATTGGATAATAGACTGATTCATATGTCACCAAAATGGGGACATGACACTAGTGGACATGCCATTTTTCTCTTTTCTTAGCAACTTAAAGCTTATTCCATTTTTAATACCAACATATATTTTCAAAGAAAATATCTAGGCATCAAGGGCATAGAACCCATAGTAATTCCCATTAGGTTTTAGGGCAACATACAAGGCTTCAAACCACCACTCATGACCCTAGGTGTATCACCTAATTTATATAGGAATTCTACTAAGATATATGTTTGATAGGAATTGACCACACCATATCAATTTTTTATTCTTCACATTGATTGAGGGAAAAAATCAAGTGCCTAAGGTTCTAGAGAATGATCATTATGCTTAAGGGACATGGGTGAAGCATCAAACTACTATACATGGCCTCTAGATGGGATATATGTACTCCCATTAAAAAATATAAGCATTATTAGGAGGTATTGTCCACCACACACATGCATCTAAAAGGCCATGGAAATGGGAGGATGGAATCAAGAGTCTTGTGCTTTAATTTATGCTTCAAAATGTCCATTAACAAGGCCTCGACCCACCACACATGACTTTTTTTGGGATCTTTGACCTCCAACTAAAAACTAAAAATTAATGCTATTTTAATGATCTTTAACCTACAACATAAAATTAAATAATCAAACTTTCCATTATATTAATGCCCCTCAAATGTGAGTGCATTGCATATTTCATGATTTGAAGCCTTATTCACTCTAATATTTTATAAAAATATAAAAGTATCATATTTTTTTTAAAAGATAACATTATAATATATAAAATTCACATAAATTTATAAATAAAGACAATAAATTAACCATTTTTTTTCAAACAAAAAAACATGATTGAGTGCATTGCATATTTCATGATTTGAAACCTTACTTTAATATTTTATAAAAATATAAAAGTATCATATTTTTTTTTAAAGATAACATTATAATATATAAAATTTACATAAATTTATTAATAAAGACAATAAATTAACCATTTTTTTTCAAACAAAAAAAAAACATGTTTCAATAGTCATTAAAATAAATAAAAAACATTTTTTTTACATCAATTCAAAAGTTATTCAGAAAACTCACAAACAATCATATAGTGATAATGATGTATAAACATATATTTAAAAAATAATATATATATATTATTTTTTACATTTTATATTTTTATAAATTTTAAAATTAAAAAAAAAATTATATTTTTAATTTTACACAAAAACTAACCAAATTAAAAAATTCTTAACTAAAATAATTATCAAATTGATGAAATACTTACATTAAACTTTAACTCAAGTTACTCTATAGATAAAGATATAATATAATATGAGATATTTTCTCCATAAAAAACATAAATATTATACTCAAACACAAAGATATATTATAACATGAAATATTTTCTCAAATTTGTCCATAAGAATAATAAGAGTGTATTGGTATGATATTTATTATGTTTGAACAACCATTTATCATATAAAATGAAATATGAAATAGACGTGAGTGAGTCATTAAAGCCTTATATATAATAAATATATTAGCACTTCTAATGGAATAGGAATTAAATTACAACACTAAGTTTTGATAAGAGTACACTTCCATTTTCAATGTCGTTTTTATTTGTTTGAAATACCAGTTATCAAAATGGGAATGATTGAAAGTATGGTGAATATGGAGAAAGGGAACTGATTGGAATTTATTGTTGAATATAATAAGAGATCGGTGGCACCATCAAAACAAGCAAATATGCTCATTCAAAACACCCCAAAAGTGAAAAGGTCCAATGGAGTCAATATAACCTAACAACGTTGACTCTTTAAAAAAATGGTTGAATAAAAGATGATTCATGGCTCATTTGATCGACAATGAAGACATAACTCATTTGTGAAGCTTATTTGTGACAATGGTTTTTGTCTGTTCATATATGTTTTCTTGGTTTCCTCTTGAAGTTTATTTAAAGAACTTTCACAGGTAAAAATGGTTGAATAAAAGATGATTGAAAGTATGGTGAAGATGGAGAAAGGGGACTGATTGGAATTTATTATTGAATATAATAAGAGATTGGTGGCACCATCAAAACAAGCAAATATGCTCATTCAAAACACCCCAAAAATGAAAAGGTCCAATGGAGTCAATATAACCTAACAACGTTGACTCTTTAAAAAAATGGTTGAATAAAAGATGATTCATGGCTCATTTGATCGACAATGAAGACATAACTCATTTGTGAAGCTTATTTGTGACAATGGTTTTTGTTTGTTCATATATGTTCGCTTGGTTTCCTCTTGAAGTTTATTTAAAGAACTTTCACAGGTAAAAATGGTTGAATAAAAGATGATTCATGGCTCATTTGATCGACAATGAAGACATAACTCATTTGTGAAGCTTATTTGTGACAATGGTTCTTGTTTGTTCATCTATGTTCGTAAAGCTTATTTGTGACAATGGTTCTTGTTTGTTCATCTATGTTCGCTTGGTTTCCTCTCAAAGTTTATTTAAAGAACTTTCACAAGTATTTGTTGGTTTTTTATTTAATTATTATTGCGAGGAACCCTCAAATTATGCACTGACCCGGTAGCTTTTGGATCATATTCAATAACACATTTTTATAATGCATACCCAATTACTCAATGTACTCACAAAACGAAAGTAAATTAGTCTGAAAAGAAAGCCAAGGAAGGAGTTATGGAACTAGTGACACCATTAACAAGGACACAAATGAGTCTTTAGAATAATTAACTTCCAAAATATTTAAAATGTCATTGTTTTTGTGCATTGCATATTTTCTCAATGTAAGCAGATCATGATAGTATATGTTGCATGGATTTTTATGAACTCTCTAACCGTTGAGAATTGGAGTTGATTTTATACACTATATTTTTTTGAGGACTGGACTTGGTTTTATACACTATATTTTTTGAGGTCCATTTATATCGTTGACATTTGCTTTTCTAAGTTAATCACAAGAACATTATTGATCAGAGCATGCTTCCTCTATTTTTAGATCAAGCAATGATCTTAGTATAGATCACTAAGATGTAACCTACAATATTTAACGTATTTTTATTTTCAAGAGTTATTGGCATGACTTCGGCCAAAAACTCATATAGGAACAACTATGATAAAAAATTGCTCTAGGATCTTTCATTTTCTTCAAAATTGCCTTAGTGGATTCTTATTGGATTGAGAAAACCATGTAAACCGCTGGAAAATTCTTGTCTTGAAAGTTTTCTTCAGTATTGTTGCAGTTGGGGCTGATGCTGTAATGGGATGTCAAAATGACATTTTTATTCCCGAAGATTGAATACTTCATCTATGTGAGCAAGGTAAGTGTAATCTTAACATGTTTGTAGATCCAATGACTACTATTGTACATGGAGACAAGGACAACTTCATGAGACACTACCGAATACGAAATAAATAACTAGTGTGCTTTCCAAAGAAGGAAATAAATATAAATAAACCGAATGTGGCCATCTAAATATGTATCCAATATTGGTTCCCACAAAATCAGTAAACTAAGAGAATGGTTATAAAAAAACCCAATAGAAACACCAAATAAATCGTGTAACTCTAAAACTAGTAGTTATTATTAGATTTGTGGGTGGTATACCTTCTCAGTAGCCATCAAAATTCTTATAATGGACACCCATTTGGATTCAAATCACCTAGAGAATCCACCTAGGAATTTTTTTATATGGGATTCTAATTGCAAAACTCAAGTGTTGTAAAGAACCATACTACCAAAAAAATATTAACAAGCCTGATATGAAACTAACACAATATGAACAAACTTGGTCTTGAACGAATTAAATGGTTGGTATGCACAAAAAATTATGGAGACTACCAAGATCTGAATCAAGTGTGAATGATGAGCAATCAAGAATTTGAAGAAAAAAACAAAGCAAATCCCATCACAAAAATTCCACCAAACATCACATGAATAAAATTACATTAAGATTATGAACATGGATCTACTAAATCTAATCTATTATGGTGTATGCAACTTCAAAGGTCAAATGAGAACTTGTTCAAACCCATGGAAATGCAAGAATTTCAAAATGATCAAACCAAGATCTATAACAAAGAACTCATTAGAAAAACAAAAAAATGACTAAATGATACTAAAAGAAACCATATATCTAATACCTAAAAATGATAGGTAAAAAGTAGAAAATTGTTTTGAATGTGAATATAAATTTTGATTTATAGAAAGGATAGTGGGCCAAATAAGTATTTTTAGGAATTGAATAGGGATTCTAGAAACTACCGTTGTTGGAAATGGTGAATGAGGATGTAAAAACCACCAAGGTTGGAAATCAACGACCAATGAGGATCTAAAAACTACTATTGTTATAAACCATGGGCTAATAGGGCTCTAAAAATTACTATTCCTATAAACTAGGAGTGAATGTATTAGGGCTCTAAAAATTACTATTCCTATAAAATAGGAGCAAATGTAGTTGGAGGGAAAAATTTAAGTGAGATAAAACCATTTTTTTCTATTATTTTTTTGGGCTAAGCATTCTTCTGATAATTTTTTTTAAATAAATGGTGGGCTAATTAACAATAACTATCATAAACCCTTCTATGTAAACAATTCTCCCATTGAAAATTTTAAGCCCCCAAATTCCCCCCATGGGGAGATTTTATTTTTTATTTTTTATGAAGTGAACCCTAGCTCCTTCCCATTCATTGAAGAGTTTCAATCTTAAAAAGAGTAATTCACACCCTCTGAAGTATCAAGGAGTGTTCCATTCACTCCCTATCCTTGAGAACGATGTGAATTTGCATGTTTCCTTTGCTTTATGTGTGAATTCCCTCAAAAAAACATAAAAAATAAATAAAAATTTGAAAATGAGGGAATTTAGGAAGTTACAGAAACTAACTTGCTCGGTTGTAACTCCTCCACTTCAGTCATAAAAAGGAATGGAATGGAACAAGAGAGGGGACACCCAAGAAAGTATATTCATGCTCAAGGAATCAATCGTCACATCCATTTTCTCCTTCCATCAGTAGCCCTTGTCCTCGAACCCCTATATCCTTACATACTGAAACTACTTTCCTCATGTAGTTTCCTCGTTTTATGTGTTCAGTGGAGTGGAGTGGAATTATGGGAGTGCAATAGCATAAGAGACATAATCTTAAGGTTCGTTAAGGTTTCGAAGTAGAGAAGAGGTATATATTGTACTTTGTTTCACCTTTTTATAGAGATTTGACATCTTTCCCTTCCCCTTATTCTAAGTCAATTTTGTCATTGATAATTGGCATAAAGATATTACTGTTTTTCATATTGAAGTTGATTAGTAATCTTATGTTTTTTTCATTCTTCAATTAACAATATTCTTTATTTTTTGTCAAATTGGTTTGACAAAGGTTGGTTCTATCTATTTTGCAAGTTGAAGGTCAAGAAATCGAGAACATATCATAAAAGTACAAGGAGCGGCTTGGATCAACCATCGTAAAAGGGTGCACACGCTTTATTCTCCTAATCTTCACTTAATTTAGATTTTCTTATAATCAGTTTGTATGTGGTCTTATACATGAGTATGTGTCTTTTCTACCTGTCAATAGATATTTATATGGCAATCTCCTTTTATTCAATATGTTGGTGATCTTACCCTAATCATAGGATCAATTTTCGTAAAACATAACTAGTGACTCCAGTGGGGAGAAACCAACTTATGTGGGGCCTTATCAAGTGTTTTCTCTACCCTTTATTGGGAATTAGAGTCTCTGTTAGGATTAGACATACCCATAACACCCTAAAATTTTAGTATTTTCAAAGTTTCCCGAGTTTTTAACCTTTTAGTCCACTATAGGATCCATTCTCTAGCAATTATACTTGTAGAATACAATGGTAGGGTGTATTTGCACCTAATTATTTAGATAGGTGCAAATCGTATGCAAGCAACCTTATACACAAAAGCGAATGCCTTGTGTTTGAGAGAATTTTTAATTTTTTCCCTTCTTTTTTGAAAACTCCAGGTTTGTTTGGATTATTTGAGTTGTGTAGGCATCTTTTTGGCCTTCCCATAAGATTTTGGGTTGTGTTTCAGTGTGTTTAACCTAAGTTTGAGTTAAACATTTATAAAAAAAAATTGAAATTGTTGTTTTTTGATATCTTTTCATATTTTAATGTGATTGATAAGCGTGGAGTGAGAAATCCCAGAGCATAATCTCATTTTTTGTGCTCCTGGTTGCTTTACTTTTGAGCAAAATTGGCTTCAAAAACCTTCTCACCTAGTAGACATATTATCTTGTTTGAGTCTAAGAACTTGTTTCTTCTTGAACTTGGCTTTGCCTTGTGGTTGAAGATTCTAGTGTTAGAATATGTTTTCATCGAAGTGATAGGCATATCTTTTCATTTTTTTTCTTACATTTGTTTGAGTTTTTGTTCAAAAGTTTTATTCTCATAAAATTGTATTTGGGTTTAAAAAATTAAAAAAAATGGTAGATGGCATTTGCATTGAAAGAGTTGATTCTATGCTTTGAAAAGTGCTTCATATTTCATTTTAAAAAGTGTGAACGAACACATTTTAATTTGGAAATATTTAGTTGCACTTAATTTTTCTTCATATTTTATTTTAAAGAGTGCAAACAAGTACATTTGCATTTGAAAATATTTAGTTGTACTTAATTTCTCATTTTTTGAAAAGTATCTAAAAATGTTGTTTTTGAAGAGCAGAAAGCATTATAAGGAATCTAGAAGATTTTGTTTTGATAGAAACTCATCTAATAGTCTAGGTTTCTAGGACCTTGTTGTTGATGTATTTGTAACTTCAGAATGTATTCTCTTGTATATTTATTATTATATTTCATTATACCCTGATGAATATGTTTGTTCCTCTGATCGGGAGAGTCATTAATATAATAAAGTCATGAAAATTCATTGAGGTTAACCCTCCATTGTAAGTCAGGGCAATAGTCGCCACAGCTAAGGGGTATTAGGTTATTAGACTCTCCTAGTGAGGTTGGCCATGTAAGAGTAAAAGTCAAGTGGAAAACATGTATAAATAGATATTGAGACTCTCTATTTGTAACACACACTCACTCAACTGTAGCGCATGAGTGAGAGAAGAGGAGCTCGCACAAGTGAGAGAGAGAACAACTGTCGGATATCATCTTTGTGTTTTTGGGTTTTACTTTTGCTATTGGTGCTCATTCTATATTTCAGGAAGTTGTGGGGTTTTATCCTTTATGGTTTCCCCGAGGAAAACTCTTTGTGTCTCTTTTCTCTTGTGATTATTGTTGTGCATGTTATTCTCTCAGATAAGATCTTAGATCATATTGTTTAAATGATAAAAATCTAACATGGTATCAGAGATAACCTGAGAAGAAGACACTGTGCAGTTGCAGAAGCTAGGGATTATTACTTTTTGGGTCTCCCTACACAAATCATCAACAAAAAGAGGCTAGGATAACTCTCCATTGAAGGGTGCATGTTTCTGTCGAAGCAGAATTTGATTCTGAGCATTTTCAGTTTTTGACCTGTCACTACTGTGGGAAATTAGGGCTTTTCACAGAAGAGGAATTGTTGAGTGAGATTGGGATAGGATTTCTCTCCTCCTAAAAATCTAAATTTAGAGACCAAGATGGAAATTTTTGGTTGGGTAAAACTCTGGGAAATTCAAACCCTAATTTGACTCCAGACCAGAAAACCCTAAAAGACTAAAACTAGTCATTTTGGTGCATTCACTATATCTTGATATTGGAGAAGGATCAGGAGCCAAAACATTTACAGGATGAATATAAATTCCTAATGTTCCCCTTGTAAAAGTGTCAGCTTCATATTATCTATATTCTGGGAGATATGATTCCTCCAAATCAGGGTTCCAGCCTCTCCCAGGATTCATCCGTAAAAAGGACACCTTGGGAAAATTGCTATATCTCGGGATACGAAGGTCCAAATGAAATTTTGCAATATTTTACAAATAGGGAATGGACTGTACTTTATTTGGTAAACCTTTCAGACCCTGAAGGTCAAACAGTGACACATGGCAGTCTATACAAGTTTGCTATGCTGAACAATCCTGAAATAAGTCACCTTGGGAAAAATCTCATAAGTCCCAATTGGCGAAACAAATTCTGCTCAAACATGTGTTGTTGGAAAGAGAACAGGCGAGGATACCTTAGTACACAGTTTCATACATAGAGGATGAGTACTTTCGAAGATACTGCAAAAACAATATCATGAATTTCTACAGAAGAAATTGGAAAACTAGGGCTTCCTATTCCGGGAGATTCCCTCCACCGTTTTCAGAAAAGGAATACATTGGATAGCTTGCCTTGAAGAGGCACATATTTCTATCCAGTCAAAAGTTTTAAATTCCAAGTTTTGAAAATTAGGGTTTCTATGACAAACCTTAGATCAACGAGCTCTAGAACCAGGATGAACACCTAAAATCGTAAGAAAGATCTAGGAGCCAGAGGGAGATAAGGATAAGGCCATAGCCAAGAGAATAATTGCATATTCTATTAAATATCATCTCATCACTCATGTGACACCAAAAGGAAGTTTTCGATTCTATGATGAAGCAATCGAAGAAGAATAAGATATTGTTATAACCACCTTGAATGGACTCCCAGGATCATGGGATTCATTCATTCAAGGAATGTGTGCCATAAGGAAGTGATTACCTTCAGCAGACTCTGGGAAGAGTGCACACAAGAATAATATTGACTCATAATAAGAGAAGAGAATACAGGAGCAACTAAAGATCAATCTCTCATGATTCAAAGAAGGTCCCTCAAGCGATGAGGAATATGAAGGACTCAATTCTTGAATAACCTCTTATCCATATTAGCATTTGGATAAGAAAACATGATGTTATGAATGAAGAAGATGATGAAGCTGAAGGTTCAAGAAGGATTCTACCCACAAAACAAATAAAGATAAGTATTGGAATTGTCTTTTCCCATATAACTAGTTGTTTATATGACATTGTTTAGTTGTGAAATTTATTATGCATGATAGAATCATGAACAGTATACTACTAATATGAATTTGATGGGTAAGTATCCCATGGTGCTATGCTACACTCCATTGCTACTTATCTAGAATGAAACCTCTTTGCTGACGTATTGGATTAGTGCATAATCTCAATGATGTCATGGTAGAGATGGAAGGCATCTAGAAAGTTTTCGTGAGATATGGATGAATGTTGTATTGGCTAAAATAGTTGCATGATTATATCTTTATGCATAAAGAATTTGACATTATGAATATGACTTATGAAATGTTTTTAACCATACAATTGGTGCATTTGAATTGTAGGAAAGAACACGTACAATCGCCTACAAGAAAAGAAGGATGAGACTTGTTCCGAAGAACTAGTGACGACAGTTCAAGAAATAATCCAAAATGAAGAAAAGTATGACGAGACTTCAAGAGGCCTAAGAAACACTCTAGTTATGTGACACTGTTGAGTGAAATCATTGATGTAGAGTCTTCCATCTATGAAGAAGTAGCCAAAAATAAAGTGAAGGAGAGTACCGGTTCAAGAAGAATGATGTCTAGGATGTGGTATCGAGACTTGAAGGGAAGTCCGTAGTATATTCCATATGGATCTACAAGATCCAACATGTAGTAGATGGTGACATCATGGGATACAAGGAAATATTCATAGCACGAGGCCTCTCACAGAAAGAAGGCATAGAATATGAAGAGACATTTGCATCCACTGGAAGCTAAGACACATGACAGGCAGACTCATGTGTGAAAATTAAAGAAGGCCTTGTACGAGCTCAGAAGGCACCCATGGGATAACACATACATGAGGAGCTTGAAGATCACCTAGAGTGATGAATATCTTAACCTTTGCTACAAGGTTGAAGATGAAAGTCTATAGAGGATGACAAGCTCATAGATGGGTGCGAGAAGAACTTTTGAAAAGGTTCAAGATAGAGGAGCTTGGTATCCAGTGACCCTAGATGGATACATAGAATATTAGTAGCAGAGGAAGCTACTTGTCACTCCTGTACATAATGTTTCAATGCATATAGTACAAAAGGAAGAGGAAGAATGATGCTCCACTTCAAAGGGAGTGACTGCAGAAGATCCCGAGGTTCGACATGGTACGACAATATGGACAAATTACTGATGGCTCTAGGATTTACTGAGAGTAAAGAAGATTCCAACCTTTACTTCAAGGTTGAAGGCGGAAGACCAGTGATGCTTCTATTATATGACCTGTTCCTGACAGGAAAAGAGGAACTCATTCTAGATGCAAGAATGAGACTTGTTGTCGAGTTCGAGATAAAGCACTTGGGTATGATGCACTACTTTCTAGGCATGGAGGTGTGGAAGAGTGTGGATGGAATATTCCTTGGACAAGGGAAGTATGCAGTAGAGATCTTGAAAAGGTTTAGGATGATAGACTGCAAGGCCATGGACAGACCTATGGCATTGAACCTGAAGCTATTGAGTGATGCTTCATCAAAGACGGTTGATGCCACGATGTATCGTCAGATGTTTTGTTCATAGATGTTCCTGACGGATCCGAGACATGCTCACCTAGTTGCAAAGCATGCAGTGAGGTACCTGAAGGGTACAGTTGAATGTGGGCTCAAGAAGAATAAACTGCATGGTTATGTTGATTCAGATTGGTAGCGCCAATGAGAAGAAGAGCACCTTGGGATGCTTCTTCAGTTTGATATCCAGTATGGGTTACTGGTTTGGCAGGATGGAGTCTTGCATGGCGCTGAGCATAGACGAGGAAAAATATGTTTCCACTTGCTCGGCTATTTGTGAGGTAGTATGTTTATTTTGAAAGCTACTATTTGATTTGATTGATGTGACTTGAATTTTTGTATGATGCAGAGAGGAGCAGTGAAGCTCCATTTTGTGATCCAGATCGAGATCTCTCAAAAGAGGGAGTTCTAGCATAGTTGGTGAGACAGGTTGTCTGAGCATAAAATACTGGTGAAGCTTGTAGGTTGCTCAGACATAATCAATCCTATAGGTTGTGCTCGGATGTAATCAGTCCTGGCGAAGCTCGCAGGTTATCCTTGGACGTAATCAGCCCTAATGTGATTCTATGCTAGAAATGGCTAGAGTGAAGTTTTCGTACTTCAGGGAGAATATTGGTGCTCTCCATATCGAGGTTCCTTCCAAGGGGAAGAGATGAGTCCGTGAGCATTTCTGGCATGGTGGTAGGTGGGGCCTCCCATGGTCAGATGTAAGTGTTGTGCCTTTCTGACATGGTGGCAGGATTGGTTCCTCCCATGGTCAGATGTAAGTGTTGTGCCTTTCTAACATGGTGGCAGGATTGGTTGCTCCCATGGTCAGATATAAGTGTTGTGCCTTTCTAACATGGTGGCAGGATTGGTTCCTCCCATGTTCAGATGTAAGTTTTGTTCCTTTCTAACATGGTGGCAGGATTGGTTCCTCCCATGGTCAGATGTAAGTGTTGTGCCTTTCTGACATGGTGTTAGGATTGGTTCCTCCCATGGTTAGATGTAAGTTCTATGCCTTTTTGACATGGTGGTAGGATTGGTTCCTCCCATGGTCAGATGTAAGTGTTGTGCATTTTCTGACATGGTGCCAGGATTGGTTCCTCCCATGGTCAGATGTAAGTGTTGTTCCTTTTTGACATGGTAGCAGGATTGGTTCCTCCCATGGTCAGATGTAAGTGTTGTGCCTTTCTGACATGGTGGTAGGATTGGTTCCTCCCATGGTTAGATGTAAGTGTTGTTCCTTTCTAACATGGTGGTAGTATTGGTTCCTCCCATGGTTAGATGTAACTGATGTGCCTTTCTGACATGGTGGTAGGACTGGTTCCTCCCATGGTCATATGTAAGTGTTGTGCCTTTCTGACATGGTGGCAACATTGGTTCCTCCCATGATCAGATATAAGTGTTGTGCCTTTCTGACATGGTGGATGGATTGGTTCCTCCCATGTTCAGATATACGTGATGAAGATGTGAAGATGTGCATGGAGGCTAGGCCTACATCCACCAAGGTTGGCTCTGTAGAACTTCCTATGATGAGTAGAATTGAGAGATAGCACCATTTGCTCGAGATAGTGGAAGCAGTGATGATGATGATCCAACTTTGATGATGATACAGTAATGAAGACTTGTGTTGATGAATTGTGTCAAGAGAATACTTTCCTAGTTAAGAGGGCATGTTGATGTATTTGTAACTTCGGAATGTATTCACTTGTATATTTATTATTATATTTCATTATACCCTGACATAGATGTTTGTTCCTCCGATTGAGAGAGTCATTGATATAATAAAGTCATGTAAATTCATTGAGCTTAACCCTCCGTTGTAAGTCGGGGAAATAGTCCCCACAATTGAGTTAAGTTTAACCCTTTGTTGTAAGTCGAGGAAATAGTCCCCATAGTTGAGGGGTATTAGAGTTATTAGACTCTCCTAGTGAGGTTGGCCCTATAAGAGTAAAATTCAAGTGGAAAACAAGTATAAATAGAGAGTGAGACTCTCTATTTGTAACACACACTCACTCAACTGTAGCGCATGAGTGAGAGAAGAGGAGCTCCCATAAGTGAGATAGAGAACAACTGTCGAAGATCATCTTTGTGTTTTTGGGTTTTACTTTTGCTATTGGTGCTCATTCTATCTCTAAGGAAGTTGTGGGGTTTTATCCTTTATGGTTTCTCTAAGGAAAACTCTTTGTCTCTTTTGTCTATTGTGATTATTGTTGTGCATGTTAGTCTCTCAGATAAGATCCTAGATCATATTGTTTAAATGATAAAAATATAACACTTGCATATAGGTGTTGTAAGTTAACTCCTGTAATGCCACATAAGATGGAGACGAGGAACACTTAAAGAGTGCTAAATCCATTGGTAGAATTAAGTACTTGTTGGGAAAGCGCCTCTCAAACAAGAGTCAAATGATAGGTAAAAATATTCCAAGTGGGTATATTGCCCCTTGTTTCTTGAATTAGTGGGGTTATGTGAGTATGGGAGTTTTTTAGGCATGGAAAGTCCTCGGGGTGACACCACTTGTCACTAACAAATTTGGGTCTAGGACTTGTGTCCTACATCCCATGACCATTCACATAAGATCTTTTCAACAATAATTATGCCTGAATACCTAACATGAAGTGGTAACCTTAGTTTCCTTTCCAACGATCCTCACAGGTTTCTGTAAGGGAATACTTGTGGCACCTGATACAGATGTAGAATATCTGTCTAAGATCCTTAGGAGGGTATTTGTCGAAGGAAATTGCTTGCACCCCTGATTATTGATATGTGAATATTAGGGTAACTATCTCTTGATCTTGGTTGGTTGGACTTGAGACCTAATCATCCCAGGATGACCTCCAGAAAACTCTTAATTGTGGATCTTCACTTAATGGAATTTGGTCCTAAACAACCAAGTGCTAATCATTGAAAGAGTATTTATGCTTGTGTAAATATTTTCATGAACTTTTTAGTGTGTGATCATTAGAGGAAATTTGGGGTCTAAAATGGGCCTTATAAGAAAACGTGCCAAAATAAGTTTTTGTGAGTTGGAATTCAAGAACCAATAGAATTTCAATAAAATAAGTCAACCATAATGGTTGAATTGACATATTTGTCATTAAAAAAAACTACTTTTTTTGTTCGTATTTTCGACATATCTCATTGTGTTTTTTCGACATATGTCATCATCACGTTTTTTCAGGTATTTCTTGTTTTTGGGATAGCGGGGTCCGTCAAAAGTATGCAGTGTGGGTACTCGTTGGATGCGGAATCAAATTCCACATCCAACGAGCTCTCCCGATCGAAATTTGAGTAAAAACACAGGGAGATATGTCGAAAATACGAACACAAAATGTAGTTTTTTTCTTTCTTCCTCCAAAATTAATCAATATTATTTTATTATTTTAACTATTATTTTATTATTTTCCTTAGGAGGCCAATTTTATACCCCAAAATTCCTCTAATGGTTTGTTTTATTTCTTAATTTTGTAATATTCCTCCTTTATGTATTTTGAGAGCCATCGTGGTCAATCAACCTTTGTGTAGGTACATAAAGATTTAAGGAAACTCTCCTGGATAGAAAACATTCCATGTGCTGATGAAAATATTGGATTATAATAATCCACCCCCTCATGGACAGAGGAAGAAAATTAAAAACCAGATATAGAACATGAAGATGAAGAAAACAATTATAGTTCTAGTGATTCTAAGAGTTCATATGAGGAAGGAAATCTTAGTGACACTAAGGTTCAATTGAATAACCCCCGCAGAGTCTCTTCTCCTCATCCTGAGGAGAACCTATGTCCTATTTCTATAAAGGATATTTTATACCTTGAAGGGTCATTAAATCCACCATAGAATCCAAAGTTTGTGCACAATTGAGAAATTGGGTTACATATCCCTAGAGTAAATAATCCACCAGTTGAGTGGTCTAGTAAGGAAAACAAAATGGAGATACTTGTAACTAGAGAGGTTACAACTCCGGTTATTTCGGTTCACATAGGATAAGGAAACTTAAATACGTCACTGTAGAAGCATCTAGATGGTTCTCACTATCTGCAATGGTGCTTACTAGAGGGGTTTCATTTATGTCATAAATCTCTAATCCTTTTTCCTTTAGGATGAATTTTCCATGTTTCCAACTTGTGAATGCCATATTCCTTCCATTGCAACAAATACTACTACCCCTGGAAACAGTCCATAGATTCCATCCTATGTTTTCCCACTTTATAGTGGACAAATGTCCATGCCTAACCCTTCCATAGTGACCGGGGCCATTCCTGGATCTATCCTACCTTATATGAGCATACCTTTCCAAGGAATAGGAGGTATGAGTGCTAGTTTTCCTTTAGGACAAAATATGCTACAAAGAAATAAAATTAATATTGAAACAGTTTGCACTAGTACTGAATTCCCCTTGGTGCATTATATGCACCAAGGAAATGTTCCTTCATTTGGGGCAAGAGGGATACGCATGGTCACTAGTGTAAATGTTAATACTTCCCAAAGAATCCAACCATTCATGGGGGGGAATACCTAGAAGGAATATGAATCCTTTTGTAAAAAAATTAGTTCAATCAAACTCAAAACTTTGGAAAAAATAATCAACCTTTCATGAATCCCAAGAATTCCTATATACTAAGTCAATATTTTTTTAATACAAACCAATGAGCAAAAAATTCTCATGGGGATTGTAATTCTATGGAACAAACAAATTTACCTTTCTTGGCTACCTTAAACCTGCCAAATATGATGAAGCTAACCAATGAACCAGTGTTACAAGATCCTAGATGGCCCCCTATCCCTACCAAAATTCCTTCAGACATACCTAAGTTTGAGGGGAATTCTAAAGAAGATTCAACAAACCATGTGATGACTTTCCATCTTTGGTGTTCTTTGAACTCTTTGATGGATTATTCTATTAGGTTGTGTCTCTTCCAAAGTACCTTAACAAGGGTAGTAGCGAAGTGGTATATTGAGTTACCATGAGCTTCATTTGAGGATTTCAATTCAATTGCATTGGAATCATTAAACCATTTCTAGTTACCAATCCATTATGAGACTGGCATAGAACTCCTAAATTCGTTTTGGTAGGATAAGTCCACACACATATCCAATAACATTCATGAATGGAGAAGGATACATAATTTAATAAAATGACAAATTCCTGATGAGTTCTCTATTCATTGGTTCATTAAATCATTGCAACATTTCATTGTAAAGGATGTGGCCCTCTATGGAGTGAAAAAAAAGATAAGTCCGTCATTAAGGCTCAAAAACTTGATTTGGTTTATTCCCAGTCAAGAATGTTGTATGATATTCTATCCACTGCCCCTAGATCATATACCAATCCAACCAAACCAACCCTAATGCCTCATTATGATGGCATTATTGGTTCAGTTGAGAATGTTGTGGCATGTCAAGGTAGCAACCAGAATGCTCCTAAAGACAAAAAGAACAATAACAAAAACCACAAACCCAACCCTCTGACAAATTTTCTATCAGGAAAAACAACTAATACTAAGGGAAAACAATATCCTGGAGGGAAAAATAATAAGAATAAGAAATATGGGAATCAGGGAAACAATAATGAAAAAAACAATAACAATATTAAGGGTGAGGAAATAAAGGACAAAGGAAAATGAAGTTTCCATGCTAGTTGTGCATTGAAGATCACTTAACTGAAAATTTCCCCTAGTTAGAGATTGCTCAACGATTATTAGCACAACAAGAAGCTACCAAGTAACCACCCATGCTAACTAATCCTTTCCCTCCACATAATAAACAAATGATTGGGGCTACTAAATTGAACCATGTAGCCTCGCAAGGGGTAAACTAGGGTGCATATTCAAAAGGGGGAAATCCAAGCCAAAGCAAAGTATTCATGTGTCACCTAGAAACATACCTACAAACAAGGAATAAAAATGATTAGTCAACCACATCCGAATGTAAAGGAAAAGAAAACCAAACTGAAGCAACTCAACCATTACACATAGAGAAACCAACGAATGACATTATTCCCACAATACTAAAACATGTTCTAAAAAAAAATCCACGTACAATTTAAATGTTCACATGGCTCAAAATTATAGCATAGTGGATTATCTGGTCCAATATCTTGTGCAATGTCCACTATTGAAGTCCTCCATAGTTTTCCTACTCAACGAAATACCTTGGTTTCAGATATAGGGGCCATGGATCCTTTGGACAATCATTTATTGACATTCGATTTAGACAATTGGAAGCTATGTTTTCCTAACCATGCAAATTTTCATATTCAAGTTTTGATTGGAAGGTCAAACATCAACCGAACTATTGTTGATGAGGGACCATCCACCTGTATAATGTCCTTATCATGTTGGAAATCCATCGGGTCACCCAAAGTAGATCCCGTGGTAACCATGCTAAAGGATTTTGATGGTCACTTATTCCAACCCCATGGAATCATCCTATCTCTCCCAATAGAGCTAGGGGGAAGACAATTAATGTAGAAGTGGAAGTTGTTGATGCTCCACTTGACTACAATGTGTTACTATATAGGAGTTGGATTCATGACATGATGGATGTGGCATCTTTGATATTTCAAGTGATTAAATTTCCCCACTAAGGAAATATAGTTACCATCAATCAATTATGTTTCCACATAAATGAGTCTACACTTAACTCTAGGATGAATATGCCCCTAGTAAGCTATTCCAGGAAGGACCGTGAAAACGTAGGTGTGGGAATTTACCTTACCCTAATGGGAACTTACCCCCACCCAACCCAAGTGACAATGTAGCTCTGATACATGCAATATCATCTGTCGCTATTACTTCATGAAGAATGTCTATCGATTTATAACCTCATGTTTTGAAGATCCTTGGATAATGCAGAACAGACACAAGGAACTGGGTGTAGGAAATCCCGATTGTTTTTGTTTGTAGACGAGATATCTTATCAAGCTATATCTTTAGAGAAGGTAGACTAGGAACATCATCCCATCCAAATGGAAGTTGATGATTAGTATTCCACACTTACTGAGTGTGAAATCTCATCTTTCTAAATCTAGCTATCGATCTCTTACCAAAGACTACCCATTTATAAGAACGTTTAGTATACTTGGAAAATTTGGATGAGCATAGAAGGGATGGAACTGATGCTAACGAAACACACAAGAAATGTGTGAGGGCTCAAAATATAAAATTTGTCCATTCTTGTGTTTTCTATGAATGAGACATGGTTCTTGTCTATGACCATGAGCATGGCAGTCTTGGACTTGGTAAATTCAAGTAAATGTTGCTTGGTCCTTACATTATAAAGCGAGTGGATACGGGAACTTAAGAGATAAAATATTTTGAAGGGAACTTTCTAGGGTATAGAAATGGGTTCTATCTAAAGAGGTATTATCCATAGACCCTTTTTCTTGGACATAATTTGCTTGTAATTATTGTATTATAAGTAGGTTTGGTTGATTTTACTTCTTCTTCATAATATTTAAAAAATACAAAAGATCCTGTGAGAGCCTACTCTGAATTGGTCTAGAGGGATACGAAGAGCATGTATCCAATGTCAGAGGGTGTACTACGATCGAACAATGAGTCTGTTTCTCAACTCCAATGAAATGTACTAAGAGAGGGGACACCTAAGAAAGTATAATCACATTGGAGGAATCCCTCGCATTCCATGCTCATTTTTCCCTTCCATCAGTAACCCTTGTTGTTGAACCCTTGTATCCCTGCATACTAAAACTGCTTCCCTCTAGTAGTTTATTTCTTTTATGTGTTCAGTGGATTGCAGTGGAATTGTGAGAGTGCATGAGAATAAGAGACTAGAATCTTCAGTTTCAATAAAGTGCCAAAGCAGAGAAGAGGTATATCTTATACTTTATTTCATTGTTTCGATAGATATTTAACATTTTTCCCTTCCCCAAATTCGGAGTCAATTTTGAGATTGATAATTGGCATAAAGAAATTATTGTTTTTCATATTCAAGTGGATTAGTAATCTTATGTTCTTTTCATTCTTCAATTCAACAATATTCTTTACTTTTTTTTCAAATTGGTTTGAGGAAGGTTGGTTCTATCTATTTTGCAGGTTTAAGGTTGGGAAATAAAGAGAGAATATTGAGAAAGGATAAGGAGTAGCTTGGATCAACCGTTGTAAAAAGTTGCACAATATTTCTTCTCATCGTCTTTACTTAATTTAGATTTTCTTATTATCAATTTGTACATGGTATTATGCATGGGTATGAGTCTTTTCTTCATGCCAATAGAGCCTTATATGGAAGTCTCATTTTATTCAGTATGTTAGTGATCTCACCCTAATCATAGGATTAATTTACGTACAACACCAAACACAACCATTAAAAAACTTTTAGACAATACAAATTTCTATCCAATTGGGGCAATTGGCACAATTGTTACAGCCGCCATAAAAATTAGAACACACTATAGTCTACAAATAATGGATGACAAAGACATGACAATATCATGTTTTACAATATATTCCATATCTAGTTATTTTATTTTCAAATGCCATGCTTATATCAATTACAAATCATAACCTTCAAAATTCTTTTAAATAACAACTACAATTGTTATTAACATTTGTACACTTTTTTCACATCAATATAAGAACAATTACAAAAGGGAGAATTCCCTATGATTTTATTCAAGAATATAACAAAGAGAAGAGACTCAAAGATAAAGACATTATGGACAAAACAATTGACATTTATGACAAAACTGAGAATAGAAACACTGTACAACTTGCAAAAAATAGTTATCTCAACAAATGTTGTAAGTAACAATATATTGATTATTAATAATCACAATTCGTGAACAGTTCCAAGGAATATTGGCATCATCAAATGCATACTTAAACTCCATTCAAACCTATTTTCATACAGACACATTTGCATTAATAAAAGACTCAATAATTGCTTGTGCAAAATGCAATAAAAGATACCCTTTCACATATGTACATTGTCTCATTGTTTGTATCAAAACTACAGACAACACTGTTATACACCACATACTTAGAAACCATGTATTGCAAAAACTAATTCCTAGCCTAAAACAAATGTTATATGACAAAAATATATAGAACAAACCAACTACTATATATATATACTACACACAACCATTTTACACTAAATAAAGATACCATAGTCTTACATGTTAGCATAAGAAAATAGTAACATTATGTTGCAATTACTTTCACATATCTCTAAGAGTTAATGCCATTAACCATATTGACACAATTTCTTAACAATATTGTGCCATTAACAATATTGACACAATTTCTTAACAATATTGACACAATTTAGTAAGGAACAAAACTGAAGGAACATAAAATAAGAAAACGACAAGAAATATTACTTAGCATTATTGTTTATGTATATATAATCCTTATTTCTTGTACTTTGTAATTCGCTTACATCTTATCTAATGGTTTTGAATTTAACCGGTTTCCTTTCTCATCTCATTGCTAATGGCTACGTTAACATATTTTCATATTATTAATACGAATTTAAGACAAGGACATCGCCACCAACTTGGCACGTGTTTCATCTGGTTCCCTACATTTGAAAATATGACAAGTCCATGTATATCAATTTTGTCATGACTCAATTGAATCTACAATATTAAAACACAGGGTGCTTTGCAACTTCTGGAAAGACTTGGAGGGTGCTTTGTTCTCCATACTCACAAATGGACAACACCTTAAATGTTACTTTCACTCATCCCAGTCTAAGTTAAACTAAATTATTTTTGCATGAATTTTCTCAATTACTAGAATTAAAACATTCATGTATTTAAACTCTATTTTGAACGAGTCTTTTTAATTACTGAAACTAAAACATATTCTCCGAAAAATTAATTATATTATATGAATTATGTAGGGAATTACAATTTTGTATCATTGTTTTTCTTAATCATGTGTTTGAATTGTATTTGCATGAGTTTTTTCAATTACTGGAACTAAAACATTTTTTTTTTCATTTGTATATTTAAACTATAATTTGAACTAGTCTTTAAGAAGGTATGCTACTTAATTCTAATTCTAGGTCTTTGAAAAATATGGAGATGGTGAATAATGCAAAGAAAACGATGGAGAAGGATCTATACTTAGACTATTATTTCTCCAAGTGCTTCACTTCATGTTTGGATATCAACTTCATCCCCTGTTAGTATTATCTATGTCATTTGCTCGGATTATTTTTTAACACTATAACAACTTTCTACAATTATTGTTGGTAAGGAAAAACCCATAGGCTATGTAGAAGTAGAGGACACATGCCCCGTTTCATAACTCTTAATTAGTGACTATGGGTTGTGCCAATATCCCAACATGATCATTTACTAAAGCTCCCTAAGTAAATGAAATGGATACTATATATGCCTCCAAGTGAAATGATCTCACGTGATTCCAAACCGTGACCAATAAATGCAAAAACTTCCACTCCTAGTCCCTGTGTGCTCCCTTTCCCCAGAAAATTTCCAGCTCAGAGGCATTAACACCAGCTTTGTTGGACCAATTTTTTTTGCAACAAGGTATACCTTTTCACATTCTTTGTTTTACACATCTTTGTTGCGTCCAGTGTAAGCGTTTAGAATTTAATCATCTTTACACATATTTTTCATGATTTAAATTGCATTTAAGCCATGGTCAATATTTATCTCTTCACTTGGACGACTGAAACAATTGACCTAAAATATTCAAATCTCTAACATGTCGGGTTATACTATGTTCTAGAGGACATACTAGAGCACCTGATAGGAGATCATGCCACATCCCCTCCCATCAATTCGATTAGCGGAGGAAGATGAATGATGTATGAGGTGCTAAATTTTTCCCTTATGGCCATATTATGAAATTCATTAGCATCTAAATGTGCTTGCAAATGCATAATAAAACAATGAAATTAAACTCTATCAATGCACACACAACATGCATTTACCAACATGCTCTTCACACACATAACAATAAAATGATGCACAAAGTTAAATTATTCTTTATGCTATCCATAGTCATTCAAAGTTAACAATTCAAACCGGACCATCTCATTCAGTCTGACATAAACAAACAATTACTCACAATACATAAATTTGGCATAATTAGAAACAACAGTGGACACTTATCTTTTTATTGAAATTGCTCGAGCAATTGGCTATGGAAGAGCAACGTTCCACTCAATTGTATTTATTTTTCCAGCCTATAGTATTTCAACTGAGAGACCACCCCTAATCTGGGGATGTGAATATACTAAGGAGGAACTACTCAAGCTCACTCACAACCATAGGCACAAGCACTCATGATAAGATATCCCATAGCTGGGTTTGTCAAGGATGCAGGGAGACATAAAAGGGGAATGCTAAGCCAATGGGATCAACCATAGAGCTACATGCATCTCAATTGATTTCATCTAGCCTTGGCACCCACAATACCTACCACACCCAAGCCAAGGAAGGTCCCCTTCTCTGTTACACAGTCCCTCAAGATCCCCTTCTCTCTAATGCTCTTCAAAGTGGGCATAGAAAGGTCCAAGATGTAAATATTAATAGATTCTTTCCTTTATTAGTTTTATCAAGCAATTCTGACCTCTGATCTCTCTCCAAATTCAATCTACTCTTGGATTTTTTTCTCAATTCTATCCATGTGGCTCTCAATCATGAAATTCAACTTCCAAGCTTGCAAATTTGAGTCTTCCTATGGATTTTCAGGCCTTTGACACTCTCAAATTCCCCCCAGGGTTTATGTTTATGGATTCCCCATTGGATTTCGCCACTCACAGCAAATTTTGAGCATTTTTTACACTCTAAAATGTGGCTTCTTTCTTGGTTGTGATTTCTACAAATTTTCACTATTGGGAATGCATAACGGGCTAATAATTGATGTCTGGTTGTTCCACAATGGAATGGGGATGATGTAAAATGAATTCCCATGAGGTAAGACTTCTAGGTCAAGTAAACTGATCCCATACAATTTTTTGAGTTTTTTCCATGCTCCATTAAATTCATGACCTGATTTATTAGCTACCTTCTTACAACATAATTAAATATCAACAAGGGAAGTCAATATGGGTTCTCAAGATGACACTTGGAAACAATGGATTCAATCCCACAACCCCTCACCTCTCCCTAGTGTATACATACATCCCCCTCATTTTAGTTGCTTCCATAGCCGACTCTTGGAATTTTATTTGCATTATAAATATTTACATGCTCTTACAATTTTACATGGCTTGCTAGCACATGGCTCATAAACTATAAAATACTTGATTTTTAAAATCCAAGCATTCACAATCAGGGCATTGTCTTTGATCTCCATAGTAGGAATCATAATCGCATATACACAATGTTTACATATAAATCCAATACATTCTAAGGGTAAAAAAGGGGGGTATTACATCCCCCCCACTAGAACAACACCGTCCTCGGTGTTCCCAAAACTGAACAAAAATGGGTATTCCTCCTTTATGGAATCCTCCAACTCCCATGTAGCCTCATAAAGACCAAATTACTTCCAGTGCACCTTTACTTGTATTATGGATATGTTCTACAGAAATGTTACCTTCTTGTCTAAGATACACATAGGTTCCACTTGGAACTCTCCCTTCGGTCCCCCCTGTATCAAATTCCAATCAATTATGTGATTAATACGATGTACATACTTATTAAGCAAAGAAACATGAAAAACATTATGAGCTCTCATATTAGTAGGAAATGCAATCCTATATGCAACTAGCCCTATCCTATCAAGGGATTCGAATGACCCACAATATCTTGATGCCATCTAGGACAACTTCCCAACTTTAGGGAAATTTTCCTATATCCTTGGAAGGATATAGCATAATACATTTCTCGATGCTATATCCTTCTTCATTCCATTCCGAAAGTATTTCTTCCTTATGGATGTTCTTATCTTTTGATATCCTGGATGTCTAGAGTATGGCATTTGATAAATTTCATCAATTATTACCTTCTTCAAATCTACACATTTCAGAATATACATTTACCTTTATAAAGAAGAATATCATCTTCTCTGAGATGGTATCCTTCACGCTATCTAATTTTCACTGCTGCAATTTCTCTTTTACTTGAAGGTAAGTTTCATCGCTATTTTGGGATTCAAGGACTCTTATTCTCAAATCTGATTTGCACATACTTAATACCGCTACATGAATTTTTCTTCTAATTAAGGGTGTCTGCAACCTTATTCTCTTTCCTTTTAATGTTTAATTTCAAAATCAAACTCACACAGAAATTCTAGCCATCTAGCTTTCCTAGCATTTAAAATTGGATGATCAAACAAATACTTTAGGCTCATGTGGTCTGTCCTAAGATGGAGTCTTGTTCGCAACAAATAATGTCTCCACATATTGAGAGAATGTACTATGGCTGCTAGTTCTAAATCATGAATTGCATAATTTGTTACAACAATAAAATAGCAAGTAAATAGGTTATAATCATTAGTAATAATAATTAATTCTTATTACTAATGGTTATAACCTATTTACTTGCTATTTTATTGGCATTTTGGTAATCCCTAAGATATTGTGTCTCATTGTCTTATTTATTGTCTTGATCGACTTTGTTGCTCTCATTTTTGTTGACATACTGGGCCAACGTATCTGAGTTGCTGATATGGTTTGTACTAGACCTTAGTTTTTGTAACAATTCCATTATTGTATTCTGGATCTGTGTCATGATGCTCAGGTTTTGTGCCATGGTGTTTATGTTTTGTGTCATCGCACTCATTTTGTCATCTAACTCTTTTTGTTTCTCATTCATGATGTCTAGTTTGTCATCAAGTTTTCTTTCTAGTACTAGAACAACATCGTCTTTGATTTCTTTCTTAAGTGCCTTTTTATTTTTTGTTTCTTCCTTCCATCTTTTTTGGTTGGGAACGAGGGCATTGATGTCCTTCTCCAACTTCTCAATTTTGTCTTTTAATTCCGTTATGGCTTGGGTTCTGGTATGCGGAGGTGTATATTTGGGTGCTATTTTTTCTTATGCATTTGATATGAGAGACAATTTATTGTCTTTAATGATTAAAATATAAAAATCTATAATTATAATAATTATTCAAAATAATATTATTATATTATGAATTTTGTTTTTATTATATGGTTTTGTAATGGAATAAAAAAGGAATAAATATTATTAAAAAATAATAATAATTATAATTATTTTGTTTTGATTTAAAACTTAGGTTTGAATGGATAAGGTAGGCGGTGGCTGGAAGTAAAAGTGAGGAAGGCAGCCACGATGGAGGTTGCAGCGAAGTGAGCAGGAAACGGAAGGTGGTGAGCACAGGCAGTGGGGAACGCACAAGGTTTGGGAGTGTGGTTTTTGGTGCACGAAAGGAGAGGGAAGTGGAGAATGAGTAGGGAGAGGAGATAGAAGAAGACTGAGTGGAGCCGGTGGGAGTTCGTAGCGCAAAGGAGGCAGATCTGGGGGTGGAGGGAGCGTAGAGGAGAACTGGTAGCGTGGGGATGAATGACGAGATGTGAAGGCTAGAAGGTGGGGGTCGCACCATGGTGGTGTATCATGGTAGATGAGGATCACGAAGGTTGCGTGGAGGGAGGAAGGGATGCGGGTGGGTCATTGACAGGGATAAGGAGTGTGCGGGACTGTATAGATGGAGATGAGCGAATGGTAGAAGGGAAGCTCAAGGAGGATCGTGCAGTAGGGGGGAAGTGCGGGGTTGGTGCGTGTTGGATTTGGAAGGACGCAAGGAGAAGGTGTAGAGGATGGTGAAAGGGAGTCGAGAAGGCATAGTAGAGGGAAGAGTGTGGAGCGATATGGAGTGTGGGAGTGGACGAAGAGTGGAGGAGGTTGCACAAGAGCGTGGAGTGGCAGGGACGAAAGTGGGAGAGTTGTATGGATCAACAAGCAGTGGAAGGGAGGATGTGTGAGAGAAATGAAGAATGAAGCGTGAGTGATGGGTGAAAGTATATGGATGAGCCGAATCTAAGCTTAGTACCAGAGGAGTGACATCTCTGGTACCAATGTTACACCGTATCTGAGTGTAATGACCTAGCCCGTATCCACGTTAAGGAAGAAGATGTTCCATCTTTAGAATTTGAGTGTATAAATATATAATAATTGAATGGATGATTGATTACAATGGATATGGCCACCTTAAATGGCCATCGAATATTTGAAGAGACATTTCTCCTCATAACTATATTTAATAATTAATTATTATTATAACCTATTTACTTGCTATTTTATTGTTGTAACATAATTTTTTTCATGCTCTTTTAATTTTCTTGACTCATAGAAAAAAACAAATCCTTCTTGCATAAGAACTCCACCTAGTCCTTCAATGCAAGCATCTGTGCACACTACAAAATCCTTCTTTGGATATGAAATATCCAAAACAAGAGCACTAACAACTTCTTCATCTACTGAAATCTTTCTTCACATTTTTTAGACCATACAAACTTTACATTCTTTATTTGTAGCAATGTAACTGGATGAGCAATCCTTCAATGAAGCTTCTATAGTATCTTGCAAGACCTATAAATTACCTAACATCTACGCCATTCTTTAGAGTAGACCAATCCATTACGACTTCAATATTTTCCAGATCCACTAAGATTCCTTCTTATGAAATAACATGACCCAAAAATAGTACCCTTCTTTGATAAAATTCACACTTTCTTATCTTTTATTACAATTGGTGCTATCTAAGAACTTGCAATGCCATTCTTAAATGTTCCTCATTCTCTTATTCAATCTCGGAATAAAAATGAATTTCATCAAAGAACAATAACACAAACCTGTCCAAATACTTTCTAAAACACTATTCATGAGGCACATGAATGTGGCACGTGCATTGGTAAGACCAAATGACACCATAATGAACTCATAATGGTCATATAGTGTCTAGAAAGTTGTATTGTGAATGTCTGCATCCTATAGCCTCACTTGATGATAACCAAACCTCAATTCAATTTTCAAAAACAGTTTGTATTCCTTCATTATATTGAACAAATCATCAATTCTAGGAAGTGGGTACTTATTCTTGACTATCACTTTATTTATCTTCATGTAATCAATACACATCCTTAAATTCCCATCTTTCTTCTTGACAAATAACACTAGTGCTCCCCATTTGATTATGTCTCAACATTGCCCTCTAGGGGTCCTGAGAATCATTCATGGCTACCATTTTCTTTTGGAGACTCTTTCCCCCTGCATGTTTCCCTCTGGCACAACTATTTAAATCTTATCAACTCCAAATATTGTGCATCATAGAGATATTTATTAGACGTCTTAGTATTATATCCAATATTGACACATAAAAAATGCTATTTTGAATAGAATTAGTCTCATGGAATAATTCATAGGGTTATTAGGTCTTCTTTTTCCTTTGTTCCATTTATGCATTTCTAGAATATTTTTTTTTTTCAATGTGGTTCACCCCCCGGCTTGACCGACGGGCTACATCCATGGAATAATTTCAAGAGGCNCCCCAAGAGCGTCGAGGAGAATGGATCCCGCGACCTCACTTGCCGGGAGGCCTAACTACGGTTGCTCGACCGCTTGAGCTAACTCTTGGGGCTTATGCATTTCTAGAATATACCCTGTTGCAAATTTTATTTTTGTCAATTTAAGGTTATATGCATTTTTCTACTCAAATCCCAGAGACATATAAATCCCTCATTCCAAATATGACAATGCACCATTATTCCCTTCTAGATAAAATTTACAATGCCTATCTTCATGCTCTGTTCATATCTTAGATATGAAATTCATTCTTCAAAAAAATCTATTTTTTCCCAATTATCCAATTTTTCCACAGGTGAAATTAGCTTCAGAGTCCAACTTCAACAACTTGTAGAATAAAATATAGAAATGACTAGAAAAAATTCTTTATCGAGAAAAGTTAGTACATATAACAAGGATCACTTAGAAACTTTCATAGATTAAATATGATTCGCCAATCAACCTCTATTAAATTATGGATTTGACTGTTTTTGACTTTTGCAACCTTTCCCAAACTTTGATTTTTTTTGCAAAAAATACTCCAAAACCAATCATTTATAGGAAAATTTCATCTAATGAAAGTTGTATGTTTTAATGATTAGGTAAGATATCGATTTCAGAAATTTTCCTGGTTTTGACATCTAGGGTCACTTTTACCTCCTGCAAGCTTTTCAAAATCCCTTAAATGTGTTGTAGAATTGTGCATTTTGGCCTTCTTTCACATTCCAAATTCACACGTTTTGGAATTTGGATCCAAGCTTCCATAGTTAGCTATGTTCCTAGTCCATGACGACATTATAAAAATTACATCCCAAATTGAGCTCCCATTGGGACTCTAGACCTCGATCTGTAAAATTCACTAATTCAAAAATTCCATCAAATCAGAGCAAAACGAGCTCAAACCTCTCACTGTTACTTATATGAACTTTATTAATGGCGTCTGAATGCTACAAGTATCATCCCATTTTGATCCAAAATGCTCATTTTATGTCCAAAATTTTCTTGTTCTAGTTGGCGATCCTGACTTTTCCAAGTATTTCTGACTTTTATGATTGGAAATAGGAAATCAGGATGCACAACTGGTCTACAATGAGCCATTCCTGAATTTTTGACTCTAAATACTATCTTTCGTACCTCAAGAATCAGAAGTCAGCACTAAAAAACCAATCTCAACAAACCACTCCCAACTTCCTGACTTCGACTGCTATCTTTCGTGCGTCGGGAGTCAGAATTTAGAAGTTTTAATGGTTTCCAACAATATTACCTTGACTTCTCGACTATGAATACTACCTTCCATACTTCAGGAGTCAAAATTTGAAACCACTAACCTTCAACCTTCCACAAATGCTTCGATGTTGATATCAGCATCAAGACTTCAACGATCCACCATCACCGCTGATTCGAGAGTCGAAAGTTGGAACTCAATTACTACTCTATCATGTAGTCCCAATCCCTAACTTCCACCGTCAGCACCCTAGTGTCATCACTTATGCGTCGACACCACATGACGATCCTTTCATGAACAACCTGCCTATCCTGACATCGCTACTTCAACATCAGCATCTCGACACTATCCAAATAGTAATAATCAATGAACGTTCTGAATTTTTGATCCTGATATTGGAAGTCGGAAGTCAACAATATGACCATGTCATGGCCAACTTATTGTGCTGATATATTTCACATATGGAGTCCATTTTTTATGAAACATGCATCGAAGGAAAAATATTGACAAGCTCTACACAATGATCTGCTCCTGTGCAACATTTGAATCGTTTAATTTTTGTTCACTAATTTAACCCACAATTTCACCAAACACCTATCAACACTCCTTGTGCATTTCTGATTTTCTTTTTGTAAGTTTAGATTCCATCCCAAACAACCTTAGTGTTGCAACCATTCGCTTTGATACCACTCTGTCACATCCCTTCTCATCAATACGACTAGCAAAGGAACATGAACGATGTATAGGGTGCTAAATTTCACCCCCATGGCCATATTATGAAATTCATTAACATCTAAATGCGTGTGCAAATGCATAATAAAATATCAGAATTAAACTCTATCAATGCACACACAACATGCATTTACTAGTATGCTCATCACAGGCATAACAATAAAATCATGCACATAAATAAATTAATTTTTATGCTATCCACAAACATTCAAAGTTAACAATTCAAATTGGATCATCTCATATAGTCTGGCATAAACAAACAATTACTCATAATAGATAAATTTGGCATAATTAGAGACAATGGCGAACACTTATATTTTTATTGAAATTTCCTGAGCAATTGGTTATGAAGAGCAATGTTCCACCCAAATTTAGGTCTTTTTCCAGCCTATAGTATTTCAGGTGAGATACCACCCTAAATCTGTATATATGTATCCACTAAGGAGGAACTACTTAGGTCCACTCACAATGATAGAAACAAACACTCATGCTTAACCATCCCATAAGTAGGTTTTTCAAGCATGCATGGAGACATGGAAGGGGAGTGCTAAGCCAGTGAGATAAACTACAGATCTACATGCATCTCAATTGATTTCATCCAACCTTGGCACCCACAATACCTACCACACCTAATATGAGGAAGGTCCCCTTCTCTGCTACACATTCCCTCAAGCGCTCGTTCCCTGCATCTCTCTTCAAGGTAAGCATAGAAAGGTCCAAATTGATAAATCTTCAGTGATTCTTGCCTTTATTGGTTTTATCAAGCAATTCTGACCTTTGATCTCTCTCCCAATTCAATCCACTCTTTGATTATTTTCCGAATTCTGGCCATGTGATTCTCAATCAAGAAATTCAATTTCTAGGCTTCCAAATTTGATTCTTCCTATGGAATTTCGTTCCTTTGACACTCTCAAATTAACCCTAGGGTTTATGTGTATGGATTCCCCACTAGATTTCGCTGCTCACATCAAATTATGGGCATTTTTGACACTCTAAAACTTGGCTTCTTTCTTGGTTGTGATTTCTCTGATTTTTCACTATTGGGAATGCATAACATGCTGAGAATTGATGTTTAGTTGTTCCACATTGGAATGGGGATTATGGAAAATGAATTTATGGAAATTGACTTCTGGGTCAACTAAAATGAGCTCATACTCGGACATACAAATTTCGGAGTTTTACCCATGCTCCATTAAATTCATGAGTTGATTTCTTAGATACCTTCTTACAACATAATTAACTCTCAGCAAGGGAAGTCGAGATAGGTTCTCAAGATGACACTTGGAAACAATGGATTCATACCCACAACCACTCACCTCTCCCTAGTGGATACAAACCACCCCCTCATTTTTAGTTTCTTCCATATCCAGCTCTTGGAATTTTATTTGCATTATACATATTTACATGCTTTTACAAGTTCCCAAGGCTTGTTAGCACATGACTCGCAAATTAAAAAAAAAGTACTTTCCTTTTAAAATACGAGCATTCACTAACGAGGAATTGACATTGACATTCTAGGAATCATACATCGCATATACACAATGTTTACATGTAAAGGAAATACATTCTAAGGGTCAAAATGGGGGAATTATAGATCATTTCCTCAAGATGTTTGCAGAATTTCCTTCAGGCAGTTATTGACAATTTTCAGTAGCATCTCACATCCTACTCAACGAATTTTGTAAGATCCCCATTTTTTGATGAGTTATAACCATTGAAAGGTGTATGCACTAGACTAGGATTCTAACCACCACATCTATAACTAGTTGCATGGGACGATCACAACACTTTTCCATGATGTCTGCAATGTCTTGTGTTGTTATGCATGTCCATGGAGGCCATCTATTTCCGTTTGTTGTTCCTTATATGTGGCATATCATTTATTCAGGTCACTATCCATCCATCACATTCTAGTTTAGGACAACCACATTCCAAAGGATGCACGGGGAGAGAATGTTCCAATTGCACAATATTTGGAGCTACTATGCTTTTGTGTAGGCTCTCTCCCAACTCCTTAGATTATAAGATGATATTTTATTATTTATTTTATAATAGTGGGAAGGAATTTGTTATCATTAGATGACAAGCTTGAGGAAATGGATGCAATTCTCATAAACATCATTTCTAATTCCCAAACCAATGAATCAATCCTACTTCCTTTTAACTTATGTTTTTGAATGTATAGAGAGCCCCAATGAAATTTATGCATCCCTTTCCTATCTTTCTTATCAATCCTTAATACATGTTTAAGAAACAACGCCCAATTTCTAATACTGAACTAGCTTTAAAAACTTACCTGGATATTTCAATAATATTCCATAGTAGTAACAGTTAGACATTAGTCATGGATATATCGATTAAAAATTAATCATGGATATATCGTAGTAGTAACAATGACTTTAAATTATATTTAGAAACTAATGATATCACATATTATGTTTATACATATTTTGTTGTTTAGTAGATGAGTTTTACAAAATTAAACGAGGGAAAATAAATTCCATACTAAAAATGGATAATTGTTTTGTGTGCTTGATTTTATCCTTAGTTGATGTGGTCATCTATGTACATCACCTTTAGCATAGTCTATTCAACTTTTCATTTTTAATTGTATTATCACTCAAATGAATGTACAATCTCAGTAGAAATTAATTAATCAAATTATTTTTCAATGTACCAAATCATTTTATAGTGCATTGTCATTGATATATTTTTAGTAAAGCTTATAATGAAATATTTTACTTTAAGTTAACATTGAAATATTTTATTTATGGCATGCATTAAAATGATTTTTTGTTATTATTATTCTTATTTTTAATTCTCACTTCTCAACTCCACGTTAAGCATGAAAGGAATTACACATATTGGGTCCTTACAACACAACACATTAGTGTTTTATTATTATTATTTTCAATTACTTTATATATAGATAGATGTATATTTCATATAAAGTGAATAATTAAATATTTACTATAGACGAACCTAAAATATTTTATTTATTGCCAACATTGAAATATATATATATATATATTATGCCATGTGTCAACTCCATGTTGAGCATGGAAGGAATTACACATATCCTCCATAGTGGTTGTAGAAACTGCCTCTTAATACAAAAATGATTAATATTGTGATATCAATGGTGGGGTTTAAAAATTTAGACTTAAAACTGTAAAATCAATGGTGAGGGTTAGAAATTTAGTAACGAATCATTGACTTCAATGGTGGAGATTGAAAAATTTAATAACTAGTTAATTCATTGGATATTTTTATTATCAAACATATTAAGAAGGTAGTGGATAATTGTTAATAGAGAATTGATTTCTAGTTTTTTTTTATTTGAGCACAAATCATGAATTTATAATTTCTCTTCCATACCACTTACCCTAATGGGGCAAAGGATTGCAATTATCCTTAGTAAAATTGTTTTCATTCACCACCCTAAACCCACCCTTCCAGTGGTGAAGGTGTGGAATTACCATTTAATACAAATGCATCCTTTCACATCCCTGCCATGAACCTTCTTCTCATAACAAATGCAACTTTTTTTATTTATGTAAGTTAGAGAGAGTTGTATTAATTTATAAGAAAAAATGTATAAAGCATGGATTGTATGGTCTGCCACGAAGGAAACTAGACCAACAAAAAAATAGAAGGTTTTCATTAATGAACAATTTAACTTTATAGTTTGGAGTGACCAAAAAACTTAAACATAAACTAGTCTTAGACCTGCTAAACATAATCATGCTAAAAATATAATAACATGATAAGTTATAACAAAAGACTAACTGAGATCAGATTAGATAACTATATCTTCATTTGAAAATGATATTACAAGAACCTTTTTGGAAGGATTAGCCTTGGGATCATTTTTAGCAAATTTTAGACTGGTATTGTCCTTGAGGATGAGGCTGAGCTTGGAATATTGGTGCTAAATATGGTCTTGAGCCTCATCCACCTAAAACAATAATTCTTGGTTCTCAGGAAAATGACTTGAAATATTTCATATCTCTAGACCTAGTTGAGATGGCATCTTGAACCCAGGGGCTCATTTCATTTTCAATACATGGTGAGTATACTCCATCTTTGTTTTCACATAGGACTAATTTCATCCAATTCCATTTCAGATGACAATGGGGCATGCTTATAGTAAATAATTTTGCTTCATTTGATTCTTTCATATCTTGAGTTTAACAACTAACCTTGTTTCCCTTGGTACCCCTTTAGCTTCCTAAAACTCTACTTGTCACCACTCGAAACTTGGAAAGGATATGCACTAAACACACAAAACATGGTAATTCGAATAGGAGAAGAATTGAGGGGGACTAGGCTACAAGACAAAGTCAGTGGATGTGATTAACCATAATATTGACTTAGTTCCCTCTCCCAACATTGAGACAAGTCTAAACCCTCCTTATATAGCAAGAATGAGCAAAAAATGATCCAGTTGAGCATAAAACCTTAGAATAAACTCATGTGAATTGGGAATTGATTATGTTAGATTCCACATATATAGATAGACCTAACCCAGAATTTTCTAGTTGTGAATGCATTCATGTTACCATTATCTCCCATTGACTACAATAACCATCTATGTATCATCATCATGGAAAAAACCATTAAAGAAGAAGCCTTATTACTAGAGACTGATTCAAATGGTCTCCTAGCATGATGATGGAGGAATACCATGATTTGGGTAGCACCAAACCTCATCGAACACAACATACCCTTTTCCCCATTATCTTTTCCTTTCTTAGACATGTGCCATCAAAAGGCTTCATGCGAGAGAGGACCTAACAAACCTTGACCTTGTTATGGACATCAAGTGGCCCCATTATGCATCCCTACCAACCCATTCGAGGTAACATAAATGCACCCTTCACATGTGCATAATAGTATCATTTTGGATGAATGTATGATTTTGTGCAATAGAAACAATTTTCTACTAGTAATTATCAAACAATTATTTTAGGGTAAAGGGTGAAGGTGTGCAATTGGGTTATACAAATGCATTCCTTCATACCTAACCACCCATATTCCTTGGAATGCAGGCGTGTATTTATGTGACAAATAATAACACCCCCATGAATCATAATTCGATACTTGTGGTGTGATAGATATGATAGAACACTTCCTTCCTTAGTTATTCAACATTGCCAAGATGACGGGTTGGTATATGGTATAGGGTTTGTAAGTTAGAGGGTGTATGGTATGAAATGATGAATGAAACATGTGATTAATTTCAGTGATTCAAAACATATTTTTGTAATCATGTCAAGAGAAGGATGGAAAAGTCACAAGTCGTCATCTATCATGATTACTACGCATGATGTGATGAGATCCAAACTAGGAAATATAATCAATTTAGGATGTGGTAATTTATTGTAGGAAATCAATTCCGATGAAAGGATAAGATGAGATTATGTGATTGGAAGTCTAGGGACATGTCACATTGCATACGAATTGGAGATATTTATAAATAAGACATCTTATAAATTCCCAAGTTAATGAAAAAAAGTAGATTAAGAAAACATTTACCTCTAATTACCCATTCATGCTAATTATAATTACTGGATTTTAGAAAAGTGAAGCTTTTGAGAAAGAGGGTACAAATATTTGAAAATTGAGTCTGACATATCTCTCATTGATAATGAAAATTAAGTAATCTTCTGGTTGTTGATGCTAGATCATAGGTCCAAAATAAAACAATCTAGGACAAGATTCCTATCTTGCTATAGAATTTGACCTTTATGGATTGGAACAAGGATATCTGAGTTACCTTAGAATCTAGGACACTGAATTTGAACAAGTCACCAAGGGATCAAACCCCCACTAATTAAATGTAGCCTGGAATGATGATGAGAAGAATTATGGTAATAACTAGCTTGTTACCGGAAATATGGAAACTGTCGAATGCTACACGAAATCCAGTAACAAATAGCTTGTCACAGGAATTTTGGTAACACTTTATGACCATTTCAAATTATCATGGATGGACCTACTAGTCATCCTAAAACCAAATATCTTGAAAATAATACATCATACTAGAACCTGAATCATGTTGTTGTTTATTTTGGCTATATGAACAAAGGGTGAAATATGGAATTGGAAAATATATACCCTCTTATTGCTGAGACTGATATAAGTATCCTATTGATCTGCTACTAGAATTTAACTTGTTACTATGAGAGATGAATTGAACATTGTTGCAAGGAATAATATGCAAGAACTATGTTGAAAGAAAATTAATTGCTTATTTGGTGAATGATAAACTTGTTTAACTTAACCATTAACATTCCCTTTGTATTTTTAAAAAATGGAGAATATGCAAGCTAATGTAAGTCTTCATACATAACTAAAATTTTGTACAACTATGTCCATGTGAATAATTTTTTTGGAGTTGAACATGAAAATAATTCATTGGATTACTGATCATTAATGAATATCGTTAACCAACATGACACAACTCACCGTTAATGAAATGAGTGCCAAGGTATTGTAGTATATTTTGACAAGAATGTATAGATGCGTTTAGTCAAGTCACCTGTATAAGTTGTCAATCATGAGATATTGATTAATTCCCACCATTGATAGTGAAGATACATGCCATTAAAGTATGCAAGTCCCAAGGTACTATAAAATGTTTTCAATATTGGTCCTAGATAAGTTGTTAAAATTGATGGGACAATTTTTGTTTGAAGGAGGGCCTTAGGGAATCCCACATCATCCAAAACTTGCATAAAAAAATGGTTTTAAGAACCATACATGAAATATTGAATCATCATTGTTCATAATATCACTATGAACTTTCAGAGAAAAAAAAAAAAACTTGGTTTTGAAGTAAAGTTCGTGTCCAATTGTGCTAGAATATTGGTTTTCAAAGTTGGACTTATTTTTACATTTACTATTTTATTTATTTATTTATTATTATAAAATATCATACTCTACTTAGAAAATAATCATTTTTCTCAAGTGTAGGAATATTTCCAATGCTTCCATCTAAGTAATTAGTTCAGAAGTAGACTCATATCCAAGTTTGAAAAATATACCTCAATGGATGCAGGATATGATAAACTGATTACTTTGATTGATATGGTTCCAAGTAATGTTAAAGAATGGGGTACTGGGGGATAATAATTGTATGGAATCAAGATTCAATATAGTCATTGTTCCTTTGAATTTATTGTTCATTGACGATAGATTGTATGTATTCTTTTATCATGCCATGCAAAATTTCTGATATTTTTCCATTGTACTCTTGAATGCACATGGAATCTAATGGAAAACATGCAATAAATTACTCAATCTTTGGTTCCAATATTTTATCCATCTATTGTTGTCCATGAATTTTTGAACTCCTCTATAGTTTTTCAAGAATGGATAAGGAAGGCCTCTGGATCTTTTTTATGTAGTTGTTCATGGATCCTCTTCTCTTTTTGAAATGCAAATTTGTCTTTAGTTATACCTTTGAATATGGAACAAGGATTTAATAAATTCCTTGTAGTGATAAGCCCTTATTTTCTCAACAAATTATTCATCATCTTATTTTTGTTGGTTGATAGTTCATGTCTTGCAACATGGATTAGTGTATAGGTTTCTTACAACATCTAAAATAATTGAAACTTCTTTACCTATCCTTTAATAATTCCACCTTATTACTAAAAATATGAATGAAACGCACCACACTCAAAGCAAACTTAATCAATGTTAGTAATGATCATATACTTGAATACCTCATGCTAATAAGACCCTACAATCACCAATTTATATTTTAACATAACTTAGGCTCTTCTTTCCATGAATTATTACTCATATTTTTAGAAAGATTCATAAGGAAACACAGTGTTACATACAATATCAACTTGACAAAGCTTTGCATAAAATCACTGAAGTGGATGCATCGAAGTATTATGCCACATAAATTCTGTTGTTAGGTCATCTTTGCATCTTATTGTTTCCACTCCTATTCATCAAAAATGTTAGTGCAACAAAATCATATGTAGAAAAAAAGAAAAAAATGAAAGAACTAAAGAACCAAACTATCAATGCTCTAATCCCTTTAGCATATCCCTAGAAATGAAACCAAAAAATGTCAGCCAATTTATATGCTAAGTTCTATTACATTTTAATTATCAATTCGATAAGTAGGCTTATAAGTTATGAGATGCAAACACAATATGTGCAGGATTAGATCCTAGTTTAACAAGAAGTGTAAACCAACTAAGTAATACATGAATTCATCACTTGTCTTGACATCTACATGAATTGAACTTATACAAGTCACCCATCATAATATTTCGCTTTTTCCATAAGGTTATAGGTTTCATGCAACACTTGTCTATTCAAATATTTAGATATCAATATAAGTGGACATGTATATTGTATTCACAAGTGAGGAAAGAAACCATAACATCTAAATGTAGAGTAGCTCAATAATATTTCCAATTACTTGATAACTATTAGAACTGCGATTACTCAACACATGTTACAATATTTAATTTTCTACATAAACAAAATTGTTCATGGAACAATATTTATGCAATTCAGTTAATTAATAAGTAACAATGAACATTCCTGTAGCTTTGGTATAACACCACACTTCTCAACTGAAATCATACAAAAGGAAAGCAATGAATCTAAGGAAAATATAACACAATAAATAAACTAACTAATGAAAACATGAAACACATACCAAAGAGACACTACAAAAAATCCTTGTTATTAGCATCTATTTTAGATCCCTTTTTGAAATCTGCCAACACTTTTAGAGTATTTTTTCATGTTCTAGGAAAAGTTGATGCTATTTCAAAAGATGGTGCTTCTTCTGGCATTTTTGCATCTTTTTTTTAAAATAGGACCTAAACTAGACACTAATTCTGTCCACTTGAGCGCCCAGAATAGTGCCAACAATAACACCTAGTTTTTCTTCCTTTTGCACCAAAAATAGCGTCTTCCATAGTGACAAGGTTAGCACCAAGTTTAGATTCCTCTTGTATGCCAAGAATTGCACTAGTATTTAAGCCAACAACTGTTTCTAGTTTGGCTCCATATGTTGCACCAAGATTGAAACTAGGCTTAACACCATGTTTAGTTCCTAATTTAGCCCTAATTGTTAATAGGTTTAGCTCCAAGTTTTTTTTCTACAATAACATCTAGTATAGAATCTAGTTTTTCTCCCAAAGTAGCACCATGTTTTTTCCCCTAGTATTGTTCCTTGTTTTGTGCCTATATTTACTCCTAGAATAGCGTCAACTTTTTCTCCTAGAATTTATTCTAGTTCAAAATATGAGTTACTTAATAGATATGATAGAGGCTATTGGTTATAGGAGTCGAGGGTTAGATTTGGGACATAGGAGGCTTGTGTTAGGCATTGATGTTAATGTCTATATGATAACGACGATGATAATGACAATGATGATGTTGATGACAATGATGCATGCTATTTCACTATTTGATATTGAGTTATCCTAATGGAACTTCTAAACTAAGAGACCCTAATTAATCCTAAATGACCCTAATTGAATCCGAGTGGCCCTAACAACATTTGAGTGACACTAACAACATGACAACGATTATGATACATCCTAACAATGACAAATATGACATTGAAGTTTTGTATGATGTTGACCAAGATGATGATGACCGAGACGATGTCAATGTCAATAATGATGATGTAGGTGATCATAACACTATTTGTACTTAATTGATCCTAATGGAACCTAAATGACCCTAATGGAATTTGAGTGACCCTAATAGCACCTAAATGACCCTAATGGAATTTTATTATCCCTAAAATAATGAGGATGATGTTGATGATGCATGATGACAATTATGATGGTGTTGGTGATGGTTTGATTACAAGATGATAACACTAAAAATTGTGACAACTACATCGATAATGACAATGACGGTGACTATGGTGATAATGTCGATCTCTATGAAAATGGCAATGATGATAAATGTGGTGATGACGATGACAACGAGGATCGTGATTATGTCTATGTCAATGACGATTATGCATGTGATAGCACTATTGGATCTCGATTGATCCTAATGGAACCTAAATGACCCTAATGTCACCAAAATAACCCTAATGGCATCCGAGTTTTCCTAAGAACATTTGAGTGATCCTAATGGAATATGAATGACCATAATAGCATGACAACAAAGGCAATGATGCATCATGACAAATATGATGGTGTTTATGATGATTTGATAATAATATGATAACAATGACAATCGATGCCTACATTCCCAATCAAAAGAAAAATCTCTTTTACATAACTCATTTCATTAATAGGTGGTTAGATGACTTTTTCATCATTATATTTATGATTGTAATTATGACATTGACTTTGATGATATATGATGATGACAATGATGATTACTATGGTGACAATGTCGATGTATATGATGATGGAGATGATGAAAATGACGGTGATGATGATGTTAGTGAAGATCATGACAAATACTAATTATTAAGACCCATAAACCCATTAGGTCAGGGAAAATGTACTTTATGAAATTCTTGAAAGGTAGTAGGGTACCTTGATCATCATCACAATGTTTATGACATGAATGTATATAATCACAATGATATATGACGATGAAAATGGTGATGATGATGATGTTGATGTGTTTTTTTATGTTGACGATGATGTCAATGTCATTGTTGATTATGCATGTGATAGAAATTTTAGGTATTGATTGATCTTAATGGCACTTAAATGAGTGTAATGGCATCTGAGTGACCCTAATGTCACCTAAATTTATCTAATTGAATTCGAGTGTTCCTAAAAACATTTGAGAGACCCTAATGGCATATTATTCACCATAACAACATGATGATGATGCATTATGAAAATTATTATGGACCTAATTATTATTTGATAATTATAAGATGATATGGATTGCAATTGATTCCTACATTCACACTCAGAGCCCAAATCTCTTTTAGGAAACTCATGTAATTAGGTTTTTTGATGTCTTTATTGTTATCACAATGATGATCATGACATTGACTGTGTTGATAGTATATGATGATGACTATGGTGATAATTTGATGTTTACGATGACGATGATAATGATATCGATGATGAGGAGGAAGATCATGAAAATTAATAACTAGTAAGACGCATCGAGCCAATTAAGAAAGGGAAAGAATCCTTTATGAAATTCTTGTAAGGTAGTAGGATTCCTTGTTCATCATTACAATGTTGATGACTTGAATTACTATCATGATGATATATGACTATGAAAATGAAGATGTTGATGATGATGATTGACTGTATGATGTTGATGATGATGATGTACTATATCATGTTGATGATGATGATCACAACAATTTCAACGCCAATCATGTTGTTGATGCATGTGATAGCATTTCTGGATTCTGATTGATACTAACAGAACCTAAATGACTGTAATAGAATCTTAGTGACCCTAATGCCAGCTAAATGCATCTAATGGCATTCGAGTGTCCCTAATAACATATGAGTGACCCTAATGTCATATAAATGAATCTAACAAAATGCCGGTGACGCATTATGACCATTTTGATGATGTTGATGATGATTTTATAATTATAAGATGATATCAATCACAATTGATGCCTACATTCCCACTCAAAGCCGAAATCTCTTTTATGAAACTCATGTAATTAATTAGGTAATTTCATGTCTTTATCATTATAACAATGATGATGACGATGATGATGATGATATTGACATTGATTGTGATGATCATGATATATGATGATGATATTGACATTGATTGTGATGATCGTTATATATGATGATGACTATGGTGATTTTAATGTTGATGATGATCATTATAATAACGATGATGATTATAATGATATTAATATTGATGTCTATGGTGATGGAGTTCCTTACAAAAATGATGATGATGATGATTATGATTATGATAATGAAGATGATGAGTATAATGATGATGCCGATGACAATGATGCCGATGAGGATGATGCATGTTATTACAAAATTTGACCATGAGTGACCCTAATGGAACCTAAATGACCCTTTTGGAAATTAAGAGACCCTAATGGCACCTAAATGACCCTAATGTCATTAGAGTGTCCCTAAAGAAATCTGAGTGACCCTAATGACATGACAACAACGACGATGATAATGCTTCATAAAAATGACAAATATGGAACTGATGATTTGTATAATGTGGACGACAATGATTATGATAATGGTGATGCTCCTAACAACATTTGAGTGGCACTAATGAATCTAAGTTACCCTACATTCAATTCCCAATAGGTTCACTTTGATTCCATTAGGATCACTCTAATCAATTTGGTTTGATGAAAATTTGATCACACTATCAAAAGATATTATCTCTTCAATCCACGTGACCATCACTTAAAAAATAAACCTAAAAGTAGTTTATTTCAAATCAGTTATGATGTTGATGTTAATGTTGATGATGCATGTGATAGCACTTATAGATCTTGATTGATCCTAATGGAACCTAAATGATTATAATGGTTTTTGAGTGACTCTAATGTCCCCTAAATGAATCTAATGAAATTTGAGTGTCCCTAACAATATTTGGGAGACCCTAATGGAATATGAATGACCCTAACAACATGGCAATGATGCATTATGAACGTTGATGGAATTGATAATAAGTTGATAATTATAAGATGATATCAAACACAATTGATTCCAACATGGGTTGTGATTATGATATATGATTATTTTCAATTATTTTAGGTATATTAACAACCATACTGACCTTTGGGAATAGTCACCATAGATCGATACCCATAAAAGAAGACTCAAGCATTCAAGAAAAAACAAATTAAAAATATTTACAAATATACTTTTGAATGGACAAGTAGGTTAAATAATTAATTCACTTAGGTACAAATGTTTGATGAAGATCAAAATCCATCTGAATGTAGGTGATCTAATATTTCTTCCAAATCTACAAGAGAAAACCTGAACGCAAACAAAGATATAACAGAGAGAAGTAACTGTGGTAAATATTGGAAATACAAACAAAAATATAGAATACTGCAATTTCAAATTTCATCAATTAAAAATTGTATTTTCACACTTGAAATGGACAAAAACAAAGAAATTTTATATATTAAAGAAAAAATGATACAAAATATAAACATACCACCTGATTCTCACTGAATTCTGATTCTTCAACTTGTTACGGAGATAGGTTCCTATGGCTTGGGGTAGACCACAAAAGGTAGGATGACACTAGAAATAAACCCATTTCAAAGCATGCTAAATATATAAATTAAACTAATACTAAAGGATAATAAGTGTACGCTATTCTAGAAATTTGAAGTAGATCCCCGTTGACCTTTCAATCAAAATTGTCTCTATACATTGTCCTCAACAATAAGAAGATATACAAGCATGGTATATGTAAAGTGTTAGAGTCTAATCTAGCATATTCAATCCCAACATGTAAATAGAGTAATTACATCCATGGATAAAAATATTCGTACTTAAACATGTAATGGATGAGAAATGGATATTTATATTAATATGAACATAGATACAAATGACAAACCCTGTCGGCACCTTGTCGAAATCAAGAAACCAAGTCCCTCCACCTGGAATTCCACCACTTCATTCCTCCATACAAAGGAAAACTCATAAAGATAAAAGAAATATTGGGAAAGAGAATTGATGGCCACTGCAAGTATAAAGGGATGAGAATCAAGCATATAAGAATGGAGCACAATTTCACTATAATATATTTGCTCTCCAAAGTTCTCCTCCTCTAATGCTTCATAGTAGATCAGTATATAGCCCCTCAATGGGAAGTGAAGGGTCGAATCAGAGTGTTTCCTGACATATGGAAGGCCAAGGATTAAGTCATTCATTACTTGATGGTGAAAAATCCAAATATTTTTATTTTTTGAGAATAATTATCGATGTACACAGGTGAAAGTGGTGTAAGATGTGTATACACGGGTTGTAGACCCGTGACTCGTGTATATATTCAAAAATGTCTTTTTAAGGGTTCCACTGGAGCATCAAGGTAATGGTGAGCAAAATGGGGTAAAATGAGTTTGTATAGGGACATGGATAACCCATCAAAGCATGATGTATTGGGTGTGGAAAATCATGCTATAACATATCCCCCCTAATGTTTAAGTTCAAAGCGATACACGATGGCAAAAATACATTATAATAATCCCAGGAGTGGATTAATGAAGGCCCAAGAAGAAACAATTGGTCACTCACCAATATAATACAATGATAGTTCTCTACACATGACTGCAAATATGAATTATACATAGTAGTCTCAGATATATAATAGTATAATGGCCATGAATAAGCATAATATGTATATGTCATGAGTGGTCATCGCCATGTATAATGTACAGTGAAATAAGGTCTCCATATTGAATGAAGACATCAAATGGTACACTGGAGTCTGGTCATGAGAGATGAAATTTAATCGATACTAGAACAATTAAGGAGGTAGCATATATGGAATGCCATAAAACTCAGAAGTATTCTACACAAATTGCCTTTAGTACACGTCCCATCACATGAATAAAGGTTTCAAAGTTTAACATGATGGGCCATTGTCTAAAACCAAAAAATTCCAGTCAATTTATATGCCAAGTTCTATTACATTTTAATTATCTATTCGATAAGTAGGCTTAAAAGTTATGAGATGTAAACAAAATATGTGCAGGATTAGATCCTACTTTAATAAGAAGTGTAAACCAGTTAACTAAGTAATACATGAATTCGTCACTTGTATTGACATCTACATGAATTAACTTATAAAATCCAACCATCATAAAGGTTATAGGTTTCATGCAACACTTGTCTATTCAAATATTTAGATATCAATATAAGTGGCCATGTCTATTGTATTCATAAGTGAGGAAAGAAAACATAACATCTAAATGTAAAGTAGCTCATTAATATTTCCAATTACTTGATAACTATTAGAACTGCACTTACTCAACACATGTTACAATCTTTGATTTTCTACACAAACAAAAATGTTCATGGACCAATATTTATGCAATTCATTTAATTAATAAGTAACAATGAACATTCTTGTAGCTTTGGTATAACACCACACTTCCCAACTAAAATCATATAAAAGGAAAGAAATGAATCCAAGGAAAATATAACACAATAAATAAACTAACTAATGAAAACATGAAACACATACCAAAGAGACACTACAATAAAACCTTGTCATTAGCATCTATTTTAGCTCCCTTTTTGACATATACTAACACTTTTAGAGTATTTTTTTATTTTGTAGGAAACATTGATGCTATTTCACGAGACGATGCTTCTTCTGGCATTTTTGCATCTTTTTTGAACATAGGACCTAAACTAGACACTAATTCTGTCCACTTGAGTGCCAGGAATAATGGCAACAATAACGCCTAGTTTTTAATCCTTTTAGACCAAAAATAGCATCTTCCATAGTGACAAGGTTAGCACCAAGTTTAAATTCCTCTTGTATGCCAGGAATCGTACTAATATTTAAGCCAACAATTGTGTCTAGTTTGGATCCATATGTTGCACCAAGATTGAAACTAGGATTAACACCATGTTTAGTTCCTAATTTAGCTTCCTAATTGTCAATAGGTTTAGCATCAACGTTTTTTTCTACAATAACATCTAGTATAGCATCTAGTTTTTCTCCCAAAGTAGCACCATTGTTTTTCTCCTAGTATTGTTCCTTGTTTTGTGCCTATATTTACTCCTAGAACAATGTCATGTTTTTCTCCTAGAATTGATTCTAGTTCAACATATGAATAACTTAATAGATAGGATAGATGTTATTGGTTATAGGAGTTGAGGGTGAGATTTGGGACTTAGGAGTTGTGTTAGGAATTGATGTTGATGTCTATGTGATAACGACGATGATAAGGACAATGATTATGTTGATGCATGTTATTCAATATTTGATCTTGAGTGATCCTAATGGAACTTGTCAACTAAGAGACCCTAATTAATCCTAAATGAGTCTAATTGAATCCGAATGGCCCTAACAATAATTGAGTGACACTAACAACATGACGACGATGATGATACATCCTAACAATGACAAATATGGAATTGATTATTTGTATGATGTTGACTAGGACGATGATGACCGAGATGATTTCAATGTCAATAATGATGATCTAAGTGATCATAGCACTATTTGGCCTTAATTGATCCTAATGGAACCTAAATGACCCTAATGGAATTTGAGTGACCCTAATAGCACCTAAATGACCCTAATGGAATTTGATTATCCCTAAAATAATGAGGATGATTTTGATGATGCATGATGAAAATTATTATGGTGTTGGTGATGGTTTGATTACAAGATGATAAGACTGAAAATTGTGAGAACTACATAGATAATGACAATGACGATGACTATTGTGATAATGTCGATCTCTACGACAATGGCAATGATGATAAATATGGTGATGACGATGACAATGGGGATCATGATTATGTCTATGTAAATGATGATGATGCAAGTGATAGCACTATCTGATTTTGATTGATCATAATGGCACGTAAATGATCCTAATGTCACCGAAATGACCCTAATGGTATCTAAATATTCCTAAAAAAATTTGAGTGATCCTAATGGCATATGAATGACCATAATAGCATGACAACGAAGGCGGTGATGAATCATGAAAAAGATGATGGTGTTTATTTTGATTTAATAATAAGATGATAACAATGAAAATCGATGCCTACATTCCCAATAAAAGGGAAAATAGCTTTTACATTTAACTCATTTCATTAATAGAGGGTTGGATGCCTTTTTCATCAATATATTGATGATTATAATTATGACATTTACTGTGATGATATATGATGATGACAATGATGATTACTATGGTGATCATGTCGATGTCTAGGATGACGGAGATGATGACAATGGTGATGACGATGATGTTAGTGAGGATCATAACAAATACTAATAATTAAGACCCATCAACCCAGTTAGGTCAGGGAAAATGTACTTTATGAAATTCTTGAAAGGTAGTAGGGTGCCTTGTTCAGCATCACAATGTTTATGACATGAATGTATATGATCAGAATGATATATGATGATGAAAATGGTGATGATGATGATGTTGATGTATTTTTTGTGTTGATAATGATGATGACAATGATGTCAATGCCATTGTTGATTATGAATGTGATAGAAATTATGGATATTGATTGATCCTAATGGCACTTAAATGATTGTAATGGCATCTGAGTGACCCTAATGTCACCCAAACGTATATAATTGAATTCGAGTGTTCCTAAAAACATTCGAGAGACCCTAATGGCATATGATTGACCATAACAACATGATGATGATGCAATATGAAAATCATTATGGACCTAACTATTATTTGATAATTATAAGATGATATCGATTGCAATTGATTCCTACATTCCCACTCAGAGCCGAAATATCTTTTAGGAAACTCGTGTAATTAGGTGTTTTGATGTCTTTATCGTTATTATAATGATGATCATGACATTAACTTTGCTGATCGTATATGATGATGACTATGGTGATAATTTGATGTTTACGATGATGACAATAATGATATTGATGATGAGGAGGAGGATCATGAAAACTAATAACTATTAAAACCCATCGAGGTAGTTAAGAAAGGGAAAACATCCTTTATGAAATTCTTGTAAGGTAGTAGGATTCCTTGTTCATCATTACAATGTTGATGACTTAAGTTACTATCATGACAATATATGACAATGAAAATGATGATGTTGTTGATGATGATGACAACATTTTCAATGCCAATCATGTTGATGATGCATGTGATAGCATTTATCGATTCTGATTGATACTAATGGAACCTAAATGACTATAATGGCATATTAGTGACCCTAATGTTAGCTAAATGACTCTAATGGCATTTGAGTGTCCCTAACAACATATGAGAGACCCTAATGGCATCTCAATGACCCTAACAATATGCCAATGATGCACTATGACAGTTTTGATGATGATGATTTTATAATTATAAGATGATATCAATCACAATTGATGACTACATTCCCACTAAAACCCCAAATTATGAAACTCATGTAATTAATTAGGTAATTTGATGTCCTTATGATTATCACAATGGCAATGATTATGATGATGATGATGATGGTGATGGTTATGATATTGACATTGATTGGGATGATCATGATATATGATGTTGATGATGATGATGGCATTGACATTGACATTGATTGTTATGATCATGATATATGATGATGAAAACGATGATGACTATGGTGATGTTAATGTTGATGTCTATGATGATGACGATCATTATAATGATGATGATGATTATGATGATATTAATATTTATGTCTATGGTGATGGAGATCCTTATAAAAATGATGATGATGTTGATGATGTAATTGATGATAATGATATGATTATGATAATGGTGATGATGATGTTTCACCAATATTTAAATCGGGATTAGAACCATGTTTAGCACCTAATTTTTCTTCCTAAATTTTGATAGTTTAGAACGAAGTTTTGTGTTTACAATAACATCTAGTTTTTCTCCTAGAATTGAGCCTAATTTAGAATATGAGTTACTCAATGGCTGAGATAGAGGCTATTGATTATAGGAGTTGAGTGTTGGACGTGACAGGGTTATGTTAGACATTCCAGTTGATGTCTATGATGATAATGATGATGATAAGGAAGATGATGAATATAATGATGATGTCGATGATAATGATGACAATGAGGATGATGCATGTTATTACGATATTTAACATTGAGTGACCCTAATGGAACCTAAATGACCCTTTTGGAAATTAAGAGAGCCTAATGGAACCTAAATGACCCTAATGGAGTTAGAGTGTCCCTAAAGACATTTGAGTGACCCTAATGACATGACAATGACGACAACGATGATGCTTCATAACAATGAAAAATATGGAATTGATGATTTGTATGATGTGGATGACAATGACTATGATGATGATGATAATGAAAATGATGATGTGCCTAACAACATTTGAGTGACACTAATGGAATCTAAGTTACACTAGAAACATTCAAGTCCCTATAGTTTCACTCTGATTCCATTAGGATCACTCTACTCAAGTTGGTTTGATGAAAATTTGATCACACTATCAAAATATATTAGCTCTTCAATCCACATGACCATCACTTAAAAAAGAAACCTAAAAATACTTTATTTCAAATCAGTGATGATGTTGATGTTAATGTTGATGATGCATGTGATAGCACTTCTAGATATTGATTGATCCTAATGGAACCTAAATGACTATAATGGCGTTTGAGTGACCCTAATGTCACCTAAATGACTCTAATGGAATTTGAGTTTCCATAACAAAATTTGAGAGACCCTAATGGTATATGAATGACCCTAATAGCATGGAAATGATGCATTATGACAACGTTGATGGAATTGATAATGAGTTGATAATTATGATATATGATTATTTAAATTGATGCCAACATTGGTCGTGATTATGATATATGATTATTTAAATTGTTTTAGGTATATTAACAACCATAGTGACCTTTGGGCATAGTCACCATAGATAGATACCCATAAAAGAAGACTCAAGCATTCAAGCAAAAACAAATTAACAATATTTACAAACACACTTTTGAATGGACAAGTAGGTTAAATAATTAATTCAACTAGATCCAAGTGTTTGATGAAGAATCGGAATCCATCCGGATGTACGTGCTCCAATATTTATTCCAAAAATCTAAGAGAAAACCTGAATGCAAACAAAGATATAACATAGAGAAGAAATTGTGGTAAAGATTGAAAATAAAAACAAAAATATAGAATGCTGCAATTTCAAATTTCATCAATTAAAAATTGTATTTTCACACTTGAAATGGACAAAGAACAAAGAGATTTTATATATTAAAGACAAAAAGATACAAAATATAAACATACAACCTGATTCTCACCGAGGCACTATTCGGAAACTAAAGATTGAGTTCTTCCACTTGTTATGGAGAAACATTCCTATGGCTTGGGGTGGACCACAACAGATAGGATGACACTGGAAATAAACCAATTTCAAAGCATGGTAAATAGATAAACGAAACTAATACTAAGGGATAATAAGTGTACCTTATTCCATACATTCGGAGTAGATCCCTGTTGAGATTTCAATCAAACTTTTCTCTATACATTGTCTACAACAACAACAAGATATACAAGCATGATATATGTAAATTGTTAGAGTCTAAGATAGCATATTCAATCCCAACATGTAAATATAGTAATTACATCCATGGATAAAAATATTCATAATTACACATGTAATGGATATTTATATTAATATGAATATAGACACAAATGACAAACTTTGTCAGAACCTCATCGAAATCGAGAAACTGAGTCTCTCCACCTGGGATTCCACCACTTCAATCCTCTATACAAAGGCAAGCTCACAAAGATAAAACAAATATTGGGAAAGAGCACTAATGGCTACTTCAAGTACAAAGGGACGAGAATCAAGCATATAAGAATGGGGCATAATTTCACTATAATATCTTTTCTCTCCAAAGTTACCCCCACTCTAATGCTTCATTGTAGCTCAATATATATCCCCTAAATGGGAAGGGAAGGGTTGAATTAGAGTGTTTCCTGGAATATGGAAGGATAAGGATCAAATCTTTCATTACTTGATGGGAAAAACTCCAAATAATTTTATTTTTTGAGCATAATTCTCGATGTACGCAGATGGAAGTGGTGTAAGTTGCATATGCGCGGGTTTTAGACTATCTCTATATAACACGAGATTAGACAACACAATTGGATGGTAGTGGTGTAAGCTCATTAAAATTGAAGCAACGAGCTGATGTAAATCTCAATACGAAAAGCAAACGCATGTAATGCAGTTACAACTTGATACAAAATGGGAATCCCTGTGAGATATATCTAGCATAAAGTTTAAGAAATATACGAGGTTCTTGCTCAAAGGCATGGTGAGACTACAAGGAAATCCTAGACCTAAGGGAGGACGCTAAGCATAGGTACCAAATGACAAAGCGGTATATAACTAGGGACCCCATGATTTGGAAGGCTCTACCACTTACAAAATGTCACTTCTAGTAAAAGTATGAAGGTTCTATGACATCATGAAGTGGGTTCGTACCTATGGTTATGATTACATAGTCATAGGATAATGAAAAATGCATGTGGAAAGTGGTCATATCCTATATGCCAGTTTAGTTTTATACCTTCCATGTCCATGAACGAGCTAAATCTCAGTGAGAGTGGACAAAAAAATGGACACTGCACAATTAAATTACTTCAAAAATAGTTGCACATCATCAGTAAAGAGTCCATACTATAGGATACATGCAGGATTGGTCATGAGAAAAGCATTCAAAGGAATCAGTGTCTTAGCACTCCGTTTGAAACAGTCGATTTATGGGCCTGACATAGTTCAAAAGGAACCTATTCATTAGAAAATTATATGAATGTCCTTCAGATTATCAAATGCACATTTTTGATCATTTAAGAGCATCAGATAAAGCAAAGAGCTCGATCCACGGTCGTAGATTCCTCCAGAGGTGAAGGCATGCATAAGCTTAGATGATAGAGAAAGGCATCATAGACCAATGATCTAGGATCACAAGGAAGAAGAGCGACAATAGAGCGTGGTTTAGGCTGAAAGACGCGAGAGAATGGTCAAAGTTTGGCATTTGTAGATTCTGTTAAAACTGGAAAACAATGAAGGGCTAAGATCAAGGTGAAGCCCGATCGATAGCCCAAAATGGTTTCGCTGAGAAACATGCTGGATAGAAGGAACTTTCCCAAATCACAAAATTGGTTAAAGGACGACAGTATCTGATGGCAGGGATGAAAGCATAAGTGGATCTATGGTCCCAGCTGATTTCGCAAGCCAGACTTATGTGGATAAAGTCATGATTCCAAATCATGAAAAGTGGTACCGGCTGCAAAGAATCAACAGTCACGACAAGAGCAGAGGTAGATCTATGGTTGTGGCTCTTTTTTGTGATCTGAACTAGTGCAAACAATGTCAGGATCTTGATTCACGAAGGGGTGATAGGACCCACTCAGATCGATGGTTGCATGAAAAGGTCAATCTAAATCAACGGGTAAGAACACAGGGCGATCTAAAGTTGCTCATTGTATCAAGAGAAGAGAAGTTGGTGGTAGGAGTAATGAAACATGGATGGTGGATGTGAAAGGTTCCCCAAATCAAAGGGATGAGGAAGCCTTAGGGCTGTAAGTGTTGTATCCAATGTGGAGATGACAATGGAGGGGACGTTCATACACATGATCTACCTCCCGGCTGATTAACTGACTCCCCCGATGCCATTTGTGATAGGCCTAAGGCTAAGGTCATGTCCAATGACACTAACTTTCTCAGCTCATAGGTCTGGCACATGGTTCACGTAGAAGAAATAAGTAGAGAAGCAGGTGGTTTGGGTTTTTGAAGCGATGAAATTGGCGTCTACACTAAGCAAAGAGATGTCACGAACTGAATCCACTCAACGTCACCATTGCAGTGAGTGAAAAGGAAAGGAAGGTCAAATCCACATCCTTTGAACCAGTTGGACAGCCATGCAGGAAAGCACTTAAAATCATACCCATATCAGATAAGATAATTAAACACTAAAGGAGAAGATCCCCACTCTTGCATCACACATGCTATTGTCACATCGACCAGTATTCAAGAGTATAGCCATCTCCAAGCCATTTCGGCTTGCCCTGTATAGCGCCATATTCTGAAGTTGTTGAGGTATGGAAATGTACAGATGGTGAGAGGTAAAGGTTGAACTATGAGAAGTGATGAGTTCCTTCATAGATAGCCATGGCTATGTGGTTTGAGAAGTTCGTTCAACAAGGGATACTATTGGTTGGCGAACATAAAATTCTGTTTCTTCATTGTCTTGGTTATCTACACCAGGAAATTGCCAACCACAGGGGCACATATGTTAAACACCTAGGGAGGTTCACCTAATTCCACCAAACCATGCCTTTGGATGCATTGTGCATGGGTTTTTACATCCCAACGATGTCCCTCCAACACTCCCAGTTGCAGTCACAGCCTCTGAATCCCATCACATAGTGGTGGCTGAGCTGTTGGAGCAAATTCTTGCTGTGGGACATTATAGGTTTGAATCCTTCATCACCGCCCCTATAATCTCCACTTCAAAACTTTATCATGGGTGGGGAGGAGGTCAAACATACACCCAGCTACATGGCCTGCAAGAAAACCCTCCTCGTAGGAGGGAGAGAGCGGTACAAGGATGATATGATTCTTAAGATGTCTATCATCATCAAGTGCATGGCCACCCTTTTCCCAGTCCCCTCCTATAACCATGTTACCATAAAAAAGAAGGGCTGGGAAAATGATCGGGCACCGTGGCGTGGGTCTTCTTGTCAGCCTTTGAGCAACATGGTCTGAAAGAAGCAGGTTGTTCAAAGGAGGCAGAAAGGTATGTCTGAAATGGTCCAAGTCGGAAAGTGACCATTAGCAGGCAACATAGGGATCACTTTCATTGTACCAGGATAAAGAAAACTCTGTGCTATCAGTCCGCGTTACCATGTGCTACAGCTCCATGATGTTTATTCACATTTGTAAATCGTGGCAATAGTTCCACTCTCTAGTCTGTTAATGTTTGATTGCAACTGGAAATAATTTTTAGGTTTGTTTTGGGGAGTAATCTCAACTCTAAAATAGTATAAATACACTCCCGATAGAGGGAGATAGGGGTTGGTTGGGAAAACTTTCAAGAGATGAGGCTCTCCATTGTAATTAGTCTCTAGTTTCCGTGTTATGAATAAATTTGCAGAGGAAGGATTGTATTTCAAGGCAGAGATTCCTGTGTCGTTGTTTCTTTCAATATGTAATTTCTTTACGTGAAATGTTCATCCTGTTTCCATTCCAGTTTGTTAATTTCTTTCATGTCTAAAATAAGTGTATAACGGTTTAGAATTCATACATGCTATGCTCTGTCTGTTGTTTCAGATATTCATTTAAGTTTTCTTCTAAATTTACGTAGAATTCATCTTATTGGTGCTCTACGTGATGGACTGTTCCCTCTCATCTACTGATTACCCACTGAATATCTCCTAATTGCAAGATCGATGGCTATCTTGCCTCTATTTGTAAATTTACACCATTATTTACCTCCTGCAATATGTTCCTTAACTGGACCTTTGAATCCATTTCCCAATGGTTCCTTCCTCTGATAGTTGCACCCACATCTCACATTAACGCACTCGTCCTATTCAGGAGTCTGGCCTCTTGACCATTCTTGATCGAATATCCTATGTGAAGTAAACCTGAAAATAAGAGAGAGATCCCTCTCTGACTGTGTAGGGATGGAGGTGCAGTCTAAATCAGTTTTGTTGTTTTCCAGGAGAGAACCCTTTTTCTCCCAACCTATGGGCTCAATCTCGGTGCTAACAAATTGGCGCCGTTGCCGGGGACAAGATTGAAGATCATCCCTAGGAATAACGACATAGTTTTAGATCTAGTTGTTGATGGTGAACAATGATCAGACATCAAGAAGGTTGAGCACTTTTCACTTGGAGACTCCACTCTTGAAGGATTCAGACTTCAGTGATTCCACTGGTGGTTTGACCCAGAAATCAAATTGTCAGGAAAAATGACAGGCTCCACAAGGGAGAATGGACTCCTTGTAAGACCCAAAAATGCATGGTGAAAGGTTAATATACTTGAGTTTACGTTTCTTCCAAGATACCTTGTCTTGTCTTGTAAGTTTGTTCCTATCCTTTCCTAAATTTATCAAAATAGCTATGGTTCAATTCGTTTAGAACAGAGCTATGAATATATTCATGTTTATCCTTCTTTATGAACCAAAAGCATTGCATTGTCTTGTACATTTGATTTTGACCAATATTTTTCTCCTGAAGCTCATGACGTTAAAGGTCACCCCTGTGAACCTCATGAAACCTCGGTTAATAGTGTATCTATTGCACCTAACCTGGTCTCTCCCAGTCTTCCAAGTTGGTACAAATCACTACAATTGCCTCCTATCCTCCATGATTTTCCTGCGAAACATTACAAGTACATCCCCAAATTTGATGGAGAATCCGAAGACTTCACTGCTGAGAAACATTTACAAGCCTTTGAACATTTCTCTGACCTTTTTGAGATAGAACATGATGATGCTTGCATGAGGAATTTTGCCCAGTATTTGCAAGGAAATGCTAAAGAATGGTTCAAAAACTTGCAGCCTAAGTCCATCAATACCTGGGAAGATTTTTCTTGCACCTTTTTAAAGTTTTGGGGTAGGAGAAGGCCACTAGATCAAATACTTTCAGAATTTTATTCCCTAAAGAGGCATGAGGGTGAGGCCATATCTAGATTTAACAGACGATTTACAATCTTTTATTACAACATGCCCAAGGAGGTCCAACCTCTTGAGAATGCTACTAAGATCTATTATGCAGCCACCTTCCCCCTGGAGCTGTCCTTGCTTCTTTTGGAAAGAAAATCAACCAATCTGCAGCATATCTTTACTGATTGTTTGGAGGTTGAGGAAAACCTTAAAATATCCCAAATATTGTTGAGACAAGACAGTGGTGGAGAAATCAAAGGTAATTTAAAATTGGTTGGGCCTTACAAATAGAAGGGGAGAGTCCCTGTTCATCTAAAAGCTTTCACTTGCTAAACAGGAAGATCATTAGCATGATATAGAAACGTATGGTTTTGTAGGCCTGTTTTCTGAAGGTTGCAATCTTCTCAGCATTGGGTCCGTTAATGACGATATTAGAAGGGATTTTGGTGTACCTATGTATGATGAGTATGAGGAGGAGTATCTGGAGGATATACTTGAAGAATAGCTATAGAACCAAGGTCTGCCAATGGAGAAAATCAAGCTGCAATCCAAAGTCAGAAGGTTGAGACATGAAAGGATGGTGAATGTGCTAGAGGTGATAGCCTACCCTTGTGTTATTCCTCTTTGAAATTAATATGGCACATGATTAAATCCTCTAAGAAAAAACAAAAGGTAGAGGAGATGGTGCATTCCAGAAACCTATATGGAAGAGAAGATGATAAAGAGGAACAGTCATGTAATCCCTCTCCGTTTATTGATACGTTGGGAATTTGTGATGAGGTGTTGAGTCATGAAGAAGGAGGAATTAGCCCTCAAATAAATACATTTTTTAATTTTCTACCTTCAGGAATATCACCCGATAAAGGAGGAATATGCCTACTCGGTTCTGTTAAAGAAAAGGAGGACGTTCATATTGAGGCACATGAAGAAAGTGAAGCTCTAGTTTCAGAAATTTTGAGCAAAAGGATGGATGTTTCATTGGAGAAAGATTCGGTGGGCCCTTTTCTAGGATATTCCAAGTATCATCCTAACAAATCAATAGAGGAAGGGAGTCTTAGACAACTTTCCCATGAACAGATGACAGGATATACTAGAGGTTTCCTTGTTTTCTATGACCCCATAGCAGAGTACATGGAAAGGATGGGTAATGGTAATGACTGGTCACATCTCTACTATAAAGATCAGTTTATTTGTTATAGCCTTTTTTCCATTTTGTATTCCATTCCTGTTCATCAAGCACAAAAAGGTAATTAAACTGATAGGAAAGCTGCTTGATTGGCTTCATTGGAAGTCTGATTTCACTTAATCGGACGTGCGCACTAAGTTAGGTAGAGTAGGTAGGAACAAATAAGCTCGAAAATCATCGAGCATTTCCTTCAATGATATTTTAGTTTGTTTTCATTTTCAGTTGTAAGCATAGGTTTGTAGTCACAACTGTTCTCAGTTTCAGAAAATGGCCAAGAGCATGGTTTACAGAGTGACATAAATTCACTAAAGTAGTAGCTCAGAGCAGAATGGAGGTTTCAAAGGAAATATTGGGGATGACCCAATGGATTTGGCACTTGGTCTATGGGGGTTCTTTGCTACCTCACTGGGAGGATATCATCCCTAGTGGAGCCAGCTGTTAGCACTCCGTTTGCAACAGTGGATTTATGGGCTTGACAGAGTTCAAAAGGAGCCTATTCATTAGAAAATTATATGAATGCCCTTCAGATTATCAAATGCAAATTTTCCATCATTTAAGACCGTCAGATAAAGCAGAGAGCTCGATCCACGGTGGTAGATTCCTCTAGAGGTGAAGGCATGCAACAACGTAGATGATAGAGAAAGGCATATTAGACCAACGATCCGGGATCACAAGGAAGAAGAGTGACAATAGAGCATGGTTTTGACTGAAAGACGTGAGAGAATGGTTAAAGTTTGGCACTCGCAAAGTCTGTTAAAACTGGAAAACAATGAAGGGCCAAGATTAAGGCAAATCTTGATTGACGGCCCGAAACGGTTTCGTTGAGCAAACATGCTTGATAGAAGGACCTTTCCCAAATCATGAAACCGATTAAAGGACGACAGTATCTAATGGCAGGGATGAAAGCAGAAGTAGATCTATGGTCCCAGCTAATTTCGCAAGCCAAACTTGTGCGGATAAAGTCGCGATTCCAAATTGCGAAAAGTGGTACTGGCTGCAAAGAATCAACGGTCACGACAAGAGCGGAGGCAGATCTACGGCTGTGGCTCTTTTCATGATCTGAACTAGCACAGACAATGTCAAGATCCTGATTCATGAAGGGGTGATAGGACCCACTCAGATCAATGGTTTCATGGAAAATTCAATCTAAATCAACGGGTAATAACATGTCGCGATCTAAAGCTGCTTGTTGCATCAAGAGAAGAGAATTTGGCGGTAGGAGTACTGAAACGTGGATGGTGGACGTGAAAGGTTCCCAAAATCGAAGGGCTGAGGAAGCCTTAGGGATGTAAGTGTCACATCCAGTGCAGAGATGACAATGGAGGGGACGTTCATACGCGTGATCTGCCTCCCAGCTGATTAACTGATTCCCCTGATGCCATTTGTGATAAGCCTAAGGCTAAGGTCATGTCCAATGATGCTAAATTTCTCGGCTCACAGGTCTGGCACATTGTTCACGTAGAAGAAAGTAGTAGAGAAGCAGGAGGTTCGGGTTTTTGAAGTGACGAAATTGGTGTGTACATGAAGTAAAGAGACGCCGCGAACTGAATCCGCTCGATGCCACCATCGCAGTGAGCGAAAAGGCAAGGAAGGTCAAATCCACATCCTTTGAACCAGCTGGACATCCACGTAGGAAAGCACTTAAAATCCTACCCATATCAGATAAGATAATTAAACACTAAAGGAGAAGATCCCCACTCTAGCATCACACATGCTATTGTCACATCGACCAGTATTCAAGAGTATAGCCATCTCCATGCCATTTCGGCTTTCCCTATATAGCGCCATCTTCTAAAATTGTTGAGGTATGGAAATGTGCAGATGGTGAGAGGTAAAGTTTGAACTACGAGAAGTGTTGAGTTCCTTCATACATAGCCATGGCTGTGTGGTTTGAGAAGTTAGTTCGACAAGGGATACTAATGGTTGGCGAACATAAAATTCTATTTCTTCATCGTCCTAGTTATCTACACCAGGAAATCGCCAACCATTGGGGCACATATCTTAAACACCTAGGGAGGTTCACCCACTTCCACAAAACCATGCCTTTGGATGTGTTGTGCATGGGTTTTTACATCCCAGCGACGTCCCTCTGACACTCCCAGTTGCAGTCACGGCCTCCGAAATCCCATCACATAGTGGTGGCTGAGATGTTGGAGCAAATGCTCGCTCTGGGATAGCATAGGTCCGAAGCCTCCATCACCGCCTTTATAATATCCACTTAATAACTTTATCATGGGTGGGGAGGAGGTCAAACATGCACCCAGCTACATGGCCTACAAGAAAACCCTCCTCGTAGGAGGGAGAGAGTGGTAAAAGGATGATAAGATTCTTAAGAAGTTTATCATCATCAAGTGCATGGCCACCCTTTTCCCAGTCCCCTCCTACAACTGTGTTACCAGATGAAATACGGGTTTGAAAAATGGTCGGGCACCGTGGCGCGGGTCTTCTTGTCAGCCTTTGAGCAACGTGGTCTGAAAGAAGCAGGCTGGTTAAAGGAGGAAGAAAGGTATGGATAAAATGGTCCAAGTTGAAAACTGACCATCAGCAGGCAACATAGGGATCACTTTCATTGTACCAGGATAAAGAAAAATCTGCGCTGTCAGTCTGCGTTACCATGCACTACAACTCCATGATGTTTATTCACATTTGTAAATTGTGGCAATAGTTCCACTCTCTAGACTATTAATGTTTGATTGCAACTGGAAATAGTTTTTAGGTTTGTTTCGGGGAGTAATCTCAACACTGAAATAGTATAAATACACTCCCAATAGAGGGAGATAGGGGTTGGTTGGGAAAAATTTCAAGAGCTGAGGCTCTCCATTGTAATTAGTCTCTAGTTTCCGTGTTATGAATAAATTTGCAGAGGAAGGATTGTATTTCAAGGCAGAGATTCCTGTGTCGTTGTTTCTTTCAATATGTAATTTCTTTATGTGAAATGTTCATCCTGTTTTCATTCCAGTTTGTTAATTTCTTTCATGTCTGAAATAAGTGTATAATATTTTGGAATTCATACATGCTATGCTCCATCTATTGTTTTAGATATTCATTTAAGTTTTCTTCTAAAGTTACGTAGAATTCATCTTGTTAGTGCTCTACATGATGGACTGTTCCCTCTCATCTACTGATTACCCACTGAATATCTCATGATTGCAAGATCGATGACTATCTTGCTTCTGTTTGTAAATTTACACCATTTGTTACCTCCTGTAATATGTTCCCTACCCAGACCTTCGACTCCATTTCCCAATGGTTCCTTCCTCTAATAGTCCCTCCTGCATCTCACATTAATGCACTCATCCTATTTAGGAGTCTGGCCTCCTAACCATTCTTGATTGAATATCCTACGTGAAGTAAACCTGAAAACAAGCAAGAGATACCTCTCTGACTACACAGGGCTGGAGGCATAGTCTAAAGCGGTTCTGCTGTTTCCCGAGAGAGAACCCTTTTCTGCCCAGCCTATGGGCTCAATCCTTACGCTAACATAGTGCAATGCATGATGGGACATAAAAAGGGATGTAAGCTATAGACCCAACATGCACGTATTCACTACCACCCCCAGGGGGATGAACACTAGTGTGAATACTAGATGAAGGAGATGGAAATCCCCTGAAAAATAGAGCAGAAGGAGGAATATGACCACTTCCAAATATATGCGCAAGATAAGGGGTTGTCGTGCCAACCAGTCCAACACCAGTGCCCACACTAGAACTTGGGCGGGTTGTTAGCTGGAATATTTCACCTCCTGTGGATAGTAAGGTGTTCCACTGGTCTGAATAGTTCAGATCTAGAACAAATAGAGGATAGAGGTTGAAGACTCTCCCTAGACCCCGTAGATACCTGGAATGCAATGCTTCTATCGTTACCCTGTGTACCTGCAATAAGCTTCAACACGCAAACAGATCAAGTCAGCCAGAATATAATCTACTGATATATGTTAGTGACTAAGGAATCTAACAACATACATGTGAAATCGAACAACAACAATATATGTGGGATAGAAATCAACTTGCATTAATATAGAAATATGAAGAAGTTTAAAACCAAGCCTTAGTGTTGACATGCATCTCCATGAAACCAAGCATTCTCATCCCCGTAAACTCCGACTCTAGCTCTCTCTATGCTCTCCAATGGTATGGACCAAGTGATGAATCCAACAACATAACAATACCTTAAGAGTTATCCCCTTAACCGGCTATGAGCTTATATTTATAAGGCTTAATGGATAGGGTAGGTTGAGAGATTAGTGGGTGAGGTGGCCTCTAAGATCCTAGGATGAGGGATCTCGAGCTCAACTAACCCACAATAGTAGGGATAAGGGAGGACATGAGGCTTATCTTCTAGAATCCTCGAGAAACTTCTCTTTTTCCCTTTTTACCCAGGGTACCGCATTTTTACTTCAATGACATAGCGGTTTTGGTAAGAAACACTTATGGACAAAGGGCCATAAGCAGTGGCACCACTTGTGGGCAACAGGGGATAGGCAGTGCGAATAAGGTATCGCTCCTGGACAACAGAGGAAGTGTGGTGCTGGGAATTTTCATGGAAGATTGACAATTAGCATGAGTTTCCACTCCAAGAGTTGGGATTCAGGGAAAGTAGGTATGTCAAATGTAATATCACATGATGGTGACATGATTTTGGTATAACAGGATGCCCCCCAAAGCATGAGTCTTAGAGGGATACGATAAACGAGAGCTTTGAGAGAACAAGTCGTCGCCATGAGATGAAAATGTTGGCTCGATCGGAGCATGTCGTCAAGTAGGCATCTGTAGTACGTCAGTATGCTGACTCATAGACACAAGTAACCAAACTCATGGTTGCAGACCAATACAAGGTAGATCCATTGGAGGAATAAACAAGCATGGCTACTAGAATACATCGTAGATCCATGTGATAGAGGACTCAAACTTGGACATAGCTACCAGAAATACAATGTAGATCTATGTCATACAGATGCAAATTTTAGCATAGCCACGACCATACAAATGTTGATCCATGCTAGATATACAAAACTCCAGCGCAACCTGGGGAAAAGCAATGAGCGCTTTAAACAAATACCCAGTGTCTTCATCTCGTCTTCCATAAAGTACGATTCTATCCATGTGATTACAATGATCTAAAGTCGAACATGGTAGAAACCACTTGATTACTGGTCAATGATGTGAACCGTTAAGAAGTGCGAGGGAGATCACCATTAATGTCAATGATTCCTAAGGTATTCTAGTACAATCTACTGAGTGTGAATAGGTGTCCTGATGTCGAACACCCAGTCGATTCTCTTGATCAAAGGTCAATGATGTGAACCTATGTTGAGAGTGAGAGAATCTGTCATTAAGGCATACAGATCTCAAGGTACTAAATTTTGTTTCTAAGACTATTTCCCGGATAATGAGTTGATGTCGACGGGAACAGTCTTGTCGAAGGAGGGCCATGATGAGTCCCACACCAACGACACGAAACTTGGAACATAGTTCTGGAATGATGTGGATGTAGTAACCATATGACTGACTCAAAGATACTGACACAAAGACTGTGTATATTATAGAGGTAAAACTTCTTCAAATCCCCTTTGAACATCAGGCGGCACGACAAAAAGACTTGGCAGCATGACTAGATGGGATAGACACACAATGCGACAGTGGACATGCATTCTTTTGAAAGACTCAAAGGAGTGACATGACTCATGAAAGTGGATCGTCACAGAGATCAGCTGAATATCCAATTGACTGACATGATTGTGCAGACAAGTGCCATGTTCAAAGGTAACGAAAAACAACTGCCATTATTTGCAAAATGATTCCCTTCCCGTTTCCCCCATCATGATTGATGAGTGGCTCTTTTTGGTTTTACAAGTTCAAAGAGGGTAACAAACACTCAATATAGCTTTTCAGAAGACAAGTCCAGACTCATATGTTTTACGAACTTGAGAGAGGAGGGGTCCGTTCCCAAAACGGGCCTCTCATTGTGAGAACCATGTGTGATTAATTATGAGAACCGTGTGTGAATCACAATGTGACAAAGGTTTCCTAGAATTCCTAGTCCTCTTTTGAGGAGGAGGAGGATGGTCACAAGGAAATAATCCTACTAATCATCGAGATAGGTGAGGTGTTAGAAGTTGATTCACAATGACTCCACAAAATGACAAAGAATCAACTAATTATGATCCCTAAAGAAAACTAGTGCACAAAGAGCACACCCCTAAGTAAAACTAAGTTAGATGTAAACAAGCAAACAGGGAGCATAAGTGAGCTCCTGAATGCAGTAGGTATGTCTCACATACACTACAAGCAGAGGTGTGTAACCAATTAGAGTGGCCCTCAGCTTCAGTGCATATAGCGATTGTGTTGTCCGACCCCTACCTGGTCGAGACACTCATAGAATAACATTTACAAGTACCCCCTGCAATACCTAGGTAACCCAACTAAGGTCACCCCAATATAACCAATGCTCTGGTAAACAATTGCAGGAGGGATCCATCGTATGGGCAAGGTGACAAATCTCAAATATCAAAAGCACCAAAGGTACCTCAAAATATCCCAAATACAAATAAGATCTTGGAAATATCTTCGACGCTCAACAGAAAGTAGAAGGGGTCTATCCCCACCACTAATGTGTATGTTTCCTCGTGCTTAACTCACGTGTAAAAGGATCCTTATGAGAACACTAATTATACGAAGGATTTCACTTCTCACCTGGATAGACAACTAGTTGTTTTGTTTCATAGTCTTGGAAAGATTTACTAACGATGCCCTATTCAAAGACTCTACAATCCTAAGCTTGTTGGTGCACCTCTATCAAATAAAAATTGTAATCAATTTTAATTTAAGTGTTAATTTTAATGGCTATGATTACTAAAGGGTAATGAACATGAAACTAGTGATGTTACGACTCAGCAATGAAGTAAATATGCACACCTAAAAAATAATTCCAAGTGCAACTTTGTTTTTAAACATGAAAATGGGGGTATGCCACTACATGCAATGCACAAAATTCCATTCCTTTTCAAATGTAATGCAATCCTTCCTATATGAAAGTCTAAACACTACTCTCAACCAAGCAATCCAATGCAAGTGCCTCCTTAAATGCATATGTGAGATGTAAGTAAGTAAGCAACTATAGAATTATTTTGTATTTTCAATATAAAAGAATGAAAATGCAATAAAATTCATTAAAATTATCAGTCTCTGCAGCAAGAAGAAAATGCACACCAATAAAGACACCGAGACTAAATTAATACTAATGCACTAATGGAAAAATAAAAAAGGAGATAAATCAACTAGAAAAATTTTCCAAAGAAAGAAAATTAATAAAAAGGGTCTTTGGTCACAAAAGGAGAATTCAATAGACAACATTGGTACCCATGAAGACCCAGCCATACTCACAACCCACCCAACTACTTCCCACATAAATAACTCAACGAAAAGGGAGCATGTACACGATTTTTCAAGGAATAGTAGTGTATGTATGGAACTAGGTAGAGCACAGGACATGTACATATGTGACTGTATATTCTATGACACACATATATAGAGAAGAAGGTGGTAAAAATAATTCCAAGGGTCAAACCACTCTAGGGGACTATCAATGAATTCACATACTACCAAATAACACAGAAACTGGGAGAAAAAGAGAGGAAATCGAGCGAAAAAATGCACCCAAAACCCCACCAAAAAGGAAAGTCCCCAGTGCAGTTTCCAATTTTTCTACGGAGAAAATTTCCTATGGATTGGGGTGGACCAAAATAGACATGATGACACCATAAATTAACCCATTTCAAAGCATGCTAAATATATGAATGAAACTAACACTAAGAGATAAGAAGTGTACCTTAATCCGGACGTTCGAAGTAGATCCTTGTTGAGCTTTCAATCAAAATTGTCTCTACACATTGTCCTCAGCAACAACAATTTACAAGTATGATATATGTAAAGTGTTAGAATCTAATCTAGGATATTTAGTCTCGACATGTAAATAGAGTAATTACATCCATGGATAAAAATATTCATAATTACACAAGTAATGGACAAGAAATGGACATTTCTATTAATATGAACAGAGATACAAATGAAAGACTATGTCGGCATCTCGTCGAAATCAAGAAACCAAGTCCCTCGACTTGGGACTCCACCACTTCAATCCTCCATACAAAGGAAATCTCACAAAGATAAAAGCAAGCTTAGGAAAGAGCACTAATGGCTACTTCAAGGACAAAGGGATGCAGACTCAAGAATATAAGAATGGGGCACAATTTCACTATTATATATTTTCTCTCCAAAGTTCTCCTCCTCAAATGCTTCATAGTAGCTCAATATATAGCCTCTCAATGGGAAGTGAAGGGTCGAATCAGAGTATTTCTCAGCATACAGAAGCACAAGGATCAAGTCATTCATTACTTGATGGGGAAAACTCAAAATATTTTTATTTTTTGAGAACAATTCCCAATGTACGTTGGTGACAGAGGTGCAAGTTACGTATACGTGGGTTGTAGACTATGTTCTAGATATGGGGAAGGGGGTTTTTCATATTAGGATAAAAAGGGGATTTTGATCAGATTTCAATTGAACAACATGAGGGTACCATATCCAATGCTTAGTTATTCTTTCCTTCATTTGTGCCTCTTTTATACTGATAGGTAGGGAAGTTGGAGATAATTACTTATGGTATTGTGAAAAATGAGAATGACCAAAACCAATTTTTTTCTCATAAAGTAACTTATTTTTATTTGTTTACCCTTGAACATAAATGTATACATGTTAGACAAATGAGGGTTATGTGTACACAGTCTAACAGTGAAAAGGGAACATACATCGTAAAAATATTGGTTTTTAATAATATTTTATGATGAAGTGTTGTTTAAATTAAGATCATAAGGGATCAAGGAAGTCTTCAAACATAGGAAAAGGGATAAGAGCAGACCATTTGGAGCATCTCTGGGACAAGTGTGACGAAAGATACTATAACATATGCCCCATAATGTGTGATTTTATAGGGCTATATTATGGGTGCAATACATTATAACCATTTCAGAAGTGTGTGTAGAAGTAACCCAAATAAAATTTCTCAAAAAATATACATAAGTAGTACTTGCAACCTAAATGGCCATGAGTGACCCTAATTGAACTTAAATGACCCTTTTGGAAACTAAGAGACCCTAATGGAATTTGAGTGTCCCTAAAGAAATATGAGTGACCCTAACAACGTGATGATGATGACGATGATGCATATTAACAATGAAAAATATGGAATTGATGATTTGTATGATGTGGACGAGGATGGCAATGATGACGTTCCTATCAACATTTGAGTGACACTAGTGACATTTGATTTACCCTAGAAACATTCAAGTGCCACTAGGGTCACTGTGATGTCATTAGGGTCACTCTACTCAAGTTGGTTTGATGAAAATTTGATCACAGTATTGAAATATATTAGCTATTGAATCCACATGACCATCACTTAAAAAAGAAACCTAAAAATAGTTGATTTCAAATCAATGATGATGTTGATGATGCATGTGATAACAATTCTGGATCTTGGTTGATCCTAATGGGACCTGAATGACTATAACGGTATCTGAGTGACCCTAATGTCACTTAAATGACTCTAATGGAATTAGAGTGCCCCTAACAATATTTGAGAGACCCTAATGGCATCTAACTGACCCTAACAACATGTCAATGATGCATTATGACAATCTTGATGGCATTGATAACGAGTTGATAATTATAAAATGATATCAAACACAATTGATGCGAACATTAACTGTGATGATGATATATTATGATTTCAATTGTTTCAAGTATATAACAACCCTACTAACCTCTAGGAATAGTCACTGTAGATCAATTCCCATAAAAGAAGACTCAATATTTCAATTACAAACATAATTTTGAATGGACGAGTAAGTTAAACATTTAACTCACCCAGATCCAAACATTTGATGAAGAATACATCTAGCTGTAGCTACTCTAATATTTCTTCCAAATATCCAAGATAAAACCTGAAAGTAAACAAATTTATAATAGAGAGCAGTCACTGTGGTAATGATTGAAAATACAAATAAAATTTCAGAATGCCACATCCAAATTTCATCAATTAAAAACTGTAATTTAACAATTGAAATGGACTGAAAATAGAGATATTTTATATATTAAAGACAAAGATAAAAAATATAAAGATATAACCTGATTCTCGTCAAGGAACTATTTTGAAACTAAATTCTGATTTTTTCTACTCAGTTATTCACACACTTAACACCCAATCTGGTTTGGAAATATGCTCAAGAGAATCCCTCGAATTCTCTAGCACAATAATGCCTCTCAAGAATGACTGGAAACACTATGTCCCATATATGGGAAATGGGGTTTTGCAGACTGTGATAAAAAGGGGCTTTTGATATGATTTCAGTTGAACAACATGAGGGTACTATATCCAATACTCAAAAAAATTTCCCTTCACATATGCCTCTTTTATACTAATAGGGAGGTATTTAGGGAAGTTGGAGGAAATTACTTATGGTATTGGGACAAATGAGAATGACCAAAAAATAAACTTTATCTGTAAAGTAACTTATTTTTATTTTTTACCCTTTAACATTCATGTACATAGGTTATACAAAGGAGGGCTGCATATACATGGTCTAATAGTAAAAAGGGAATGTATATATTGAAAATATTGGTTTTGAAGAAGCTTTTTCTGATGAAGTGTTGCTCAAAGATCACAAGGGATTAAGGGAGTATGAAGAAAAAGGAAGGGGATAATATCAAACCATCTAGAGCATCTCTAGGTCAAGTGTGACAAAATATGCTATAACATATTCCCCTTAATGTGTGAGGTTAGAGTGTTATATGAAGGCTGAAATACATTATATCCCTTTTAGAAGTAAGTATAGAAGTAACCCGGATAAAATTGCCAATAATAATCCATAGGTGGCACCTGCAATAGATAAAGTAATAACTCTCTCTTCCTTAGGAGGGCATACCCATTCTCAGGAGTAACAAAAGCATGGTCACCAAATCAAGTGCATTTCATGTCTATAAGGTATATAGATGTAGTGATCATGATCATGAAGATACATAGTGGATCCATGTTAAAAATAAATCATATCCATGAAGATACATAGTGGATCTATTACAAAAAGGAGCTCATAGGCAAAAAGATACACAATGGATCTATGTCTGAGAATCAAATGAAGATACTTGGAAATTAGAATGAACAAATCAATATCCATAAGAAACATTTCCAAAATAGGGGTGGATGGAAATCCAATGCAATCCAAGTCATAACATAAATATGTGATTCTATATATGGAATCGATGTATTCAAACCAACCAATATAGGTAGGAGTCTAAACTATGTGAATAGATGTCATAAAGTCCAACATAGTAAGGTATAGTGTGATTACTAGTCATTGATGTATACCGTTAACACATATGAACCAACTCATCGATAATGATATTGAGAGGAAAGGTACCTAGTAAAATATCACAAGTGTAAAAATATGTCTTGACATCGAACACTTGTAGATTCTAATGATCAAGGGAAATTTATGTATTCCAACAGTCGATAGTGAGGAAACTTGCCACTAATGACTGCAATATCTAAGGTACTAAAAGGAATATAGACCATGATAAAAAAACAAATGTTTTGGAGTCGATGGGATGTCATCCACTATAAGGAGGGCATTGAGGAATTCCCCATTATCCAACATGAGGTAGTAGAATAATTCCAAATATTTGGTGTACCAAGATGATTGATTTTGAGATGTACTATACATAGGAAGGATGACATACTAAAGTCAATAGTTCTACAAATTGGCCAAAATAGGATGAAAATGTCCCTTGGTCATAAGCACGAAATCATAAGTGACTAAGGAAAAATTGACTCAAGAATGAACGACATAATTCAATGAAGTATTAGACAACAATGGATTGCTCCATAATGTCTGGGAGATTAACTGATCACTGGAGATAATGCATAAACTAGTTTGGCTTCCTAAATCTAGACTATAACCTAAATTGCAAAGGCAACGACTCAAGACAGTGTTCTATGTTTAAGGGTGATGCAACTTGCTGCCAGAAAAAAATAAGAACATGACTCTTTCCCATTCATATTTTAGGAATATTTGATTTTTTTTCTTTTTTATATGATTAAATTTTGAAAAAGAATAAAATAATGTTATGATATAGTGGAAGAAACAAGTGTTAGGGACATGGGAACTAGTTCCAAGTGCTTGGAATGTACCTGTCCATAATGCAAGGAACATGAGAAGGATATTGACACTTTGGGTGTGTTTCTTCTCGGTAAAAGGGTGTCAACTTGCAAAGGAAAAATGATGCATAACTTAGCGATAATGAAATAAGAGGTGAGTGCCGGTAAAATTATTTGATCAATTGGTTGTACATTAAATTATCGACCGGGACTCATGAAATGATGAGGTGTTAATAAAATTATATACAAAACCAAGATTGATTAATTCTAAGGTAACCTAAATTAATCACACTCAAATAATTTTTTGAGAAAACACTTCCAGAAACCAAGATAAATCCTTGAAATTATATTTTACATGTAAAACATTCACATTTTCATTTCTAAGAATTAAATAGTTCAAACATGATTCAACATCATAAACATATTCAATTAACTTAACAACTCCTATAGCTTACTTAGAGAAAATAAATAAAATCTTCTCAACTAAATAAAACCAAAACAAAAATTAAAATATTAGGAAATCTTGGAGTTGTTGGTCTGAACCTTGTGGCTTCTTAGCCACTTCCTTGATTCATAGCGTTAACTATCCAAGGGATCTGGTCACATTGGGGACCCATTTCAATCCATATATTCACACTTACATTAAATGAAATAATTAAAATGGTTAACTGAATGTTTGAATAAATAATCAAGACGCTAATAATGATCTAGAAATGTAAAAGACACTCACAATAATAAAAGATTTACAAACTCACACATTCATTCAGATACAAAATCTAATGACTAAAATATACAACAACATCCAGTTCAAGGGGCCCTCCTGAATGGGTGTACTGCAGGAATAATAACTCAAAATTGGTTCAAAAGCAAAATAATTTCATTAATGGCTCAAAATTTTACAAAGTACACAAACAAGATTGAGAAATTCCCCTTCTCTCACTTATGATCTCCAACTAAGCTTAATTAAGCTAACATTCTCTACAAAACATTTTACTTTATATAATAGTTCTTGTACAACTAATTACAATAGCAGATATGACGGATATGGATCTCAAACCACTTAATATAAACAATCCTCTTCTTTTGAATGCATACATAAAAGAATATCAAGGATATTATGACACCATATTAATGATTTCATGATTCAACAACATGAAATTGTGGTCAAAGACCCAATCCCAAATATAGCACCTCCAATTTTTTAACCATGGATTCGATCAAAGACAAATGTTGAAGTTCTCATTTTAAAGGAGAGAGAGATAAAATGCATGATATTCCATATCTTCGTTTGGGTCTAAGCATCCAAAAATAACCTAACCAATAAATGACTTACACCTGGAGTTCTAGTACCTGGAGAGTATGATGACAGTATTAAGCAATTACCAGAATTCCTATAGCGTGCTTCTCAAGCATAACTGCTTTGCAGTTTTAATAATCCAAAACACACTTTGGAATTATTTCATACAGTTCCAGTAGCGAATAATCCTCTTTGCGATTTCGATAGTGAATATCCTCCTACAATTCTGGAAGCATATAGTCTTCTCTATTCCAGTAGTATATAGTATTTATGTGGTTCTATTAGTATGAGAGTACCTATAGTTCCAAAAAAATAGAGAATGTTGCATGACATCCCTGAGATAATTAGATAGACTGTATTTAGGTTGAAATGGGTTCCAAACATAGAAAATCATGCAAAATTGGGAATAGTTACCTCATATGATATGATAGTGCTTGGATCATACAAAATGAAAGAAAATATGGAAAAGGAAGGAAAATGGTAACCAACGGAAGATGTCATTATATGGAAAAGGATCACATGATTGAGTACAAAATTGTTCAAATTCAAGGCCTGACGTCTCCTCCACACCCACGTTTTTCATGTCCCCATGCAAATATTATCTGTGAAAACTACACTTGGCCCCTCTGCTTCCCTGCTTATACTTGCTATACTTCTTGGACTAGGATGTTTAGGATGGTGGAGGAGGCTTTTTTTCTCTATGCTTTTGTTCTATATGGATGGTGTACTAGGATGTTCAGGATGGTGGTGTAGTTTAATATTTAGCATCCTATTGTATTTTTTTAGTGTCTCCCTCTAATGATACCACTTTTTATCCTTTTGAATAGAATCTTACATTCAATGTATTTATTCCTTTCCTTTTCCCTTATACATGCACAATTTTCCTTCAGAGTATAATTCTCTTGTTTTATATATGTATCCAACAATTCATATTCCCTTAGCTACCTATTAAGATTTCTTATTTTCTTGCTTCATTTATTTTGTTGTGAAATTTCATCAAGAAATTTTGATATCACATCATGTTTTGGAGAAGGTTCCTCCTTGTATGAATCTGAATAAGGTAGGTATGAATCTGAATAAGGCAGGTTAAGAACATTACCTACTTTAGGTCCCCCAGGCCTAGCCTTCTCAGTCTCCAAGATAGGAAAATCAAGAACACAGTCAGTCATCAATTCAGGTGCTTCAAATATCCTTCTACAAGAGGAGTCTCCATTGCTATTTCATGATGTTCAAATTCCATCTTAATACTCAGTGTCTCCTTAGGCACTTCAAGTTTTGTTTCTTACATAGAAGAGGAGAGTTATTTGGTAGCAGATTGTATATGAGGATTCCTTGAAGTGCTTCCTACTATAGTCACATATTCCTTGTCTTTAGGTTCCTATTCATTCTACCTGAAAATTTATTTATCCCTTCTCCTCATGACTCTAGTATTCACTTCTGAAATTCTAGTGGTTAGTGGCATATCCTCCTTCAGTTCTTCCTCCACTGTAATTTTTTTTTGTTATTTATTTTAACCTTGGTGGAGGATCCCTTATAATTATGAGTTGTTTCTACGTCAACAAGGGTATCTACAGTTTCCATGTAATTTTATTTTTCTAACACATTCCCATAAATGTTCTTCTTCGAAAGTTCCCCTCCTATATCTTTAACGTTCTTCTTAGTGCAATGGGTTTTACATTTAGCAACAGATTATTCTTGTATTTATTCTTCAGTAGTTTCTCTTGTGCACATGATTCATGAATCTCCATTTCCCTCGAAGAATTCCCTTTTTCATTTTCACCCTTTCATTTATTATGAAAAATATTATATTTCTCATATGGTTCTATATGTGGTTTCTCTTCATCGATTTTCCCTTCTGCCACAGGATTTAAAACCTTCTTCTTATCTAATTTTTTTCTTTTTGTAACACCACTATTCCTTTGGATTTTGTATAGGATTATACCTCTTACTCTTACTCAATCACTTCTTCTCCTGCAAAAGAGTCTGACTCTTTCTTCTTACCTGAGGTCTCCCCCTCCACGATGCTGCTCTTATTTTTGCTTTGAGGTGTTTGAGAATTTTCAAGGGATTCCCCTTTAATTTTATTTTAGTAGTTTCCTTCTCTAAGGGAGGCCCTAGTTCAATATCAATATCCATAAATTCATCATCCTTAAGGGAATTTCCCTAATCTTTGTTCTTATTTTTCTTCTTTTGAGAGGTGGATTTTGACTACTGAGAGAGTTTTTCCAATTGTATGGTTATAGGGGATTCAAAATAATTTCCTTTAAATAGTCCCCAGAAAAGGAATTTCTTTAAAGTTTGATTCTTTGCTTTTAATTCCTCTTCTATGATTATCCTAACAAGGCATGATGGAAGAGACTGATTTCCACCTTCTGTAGGTGAATTTGTACATGGGAATCCATCTTGGTTAAGCTTATCCACAAGAATAAGGGGATATTCATATTCTAGGTTCCACTAAAATACAAAAAAAATAGAGGTGATATTGAAACATTATGGCATACCTTTCCTCATATGAGATATAATTTTGAACAATTTACATTACATTCCTCCATTCTTCTCTGATTTAGGCATGGGGGATTCCTTTATCCAATCTAAATCCCAATGCTCATTGACCAAGAACTAGTTGTAATCAAACTCTTTAATGGGTTTTCATTTGAACCATCATTCTCCCTCCTGAATAATACCAATGTTCTTAGTGATGGACTATTCATTGATGATCAAATTTAATTTCCCCAATCATGCTACATGGCCATCAAATATTTCTACAAATTCTTTAGTTACCAATACGTCGTGGACATGTAGCTTCTTACAAAAAGGTAACATCTTGCTTCTCTGTAATATCCCTTATAGGTAGAGAAATTATCTAAGATTTTTTTGCCAATTGGTCCATATCTCGACACTATAGATCCATTCTCACTCTTACAACTTGTATCTCCCGTATTTGTAGCTTGTGGGGAATTAGTTGACCTCAAAATTTTAATAATATTTTCTCAACAAGCAAAGGATAGGGAAAATGATCTCAACTACCTCCATTTTGTATTTTTCGTTTACATCTATAATAAAATATACCTTGGACATTGACTTATGGTACAACCTTAGCCTATTCCCACTATCCGATATATTCTATATCAATAGTCTTGATTCAAACGGATTCATTTCTAAAAAACAACATTTACTTCGTAAGGTCCCAACAATTGAGTGGTTAGATTCCTTTTTAAATTTATGAGCTTTGAGTTGAAGAGGAGAGACCAATCTTCTGGTTGAAATTTCTTCTTCTTAATGAATTTATCGTGTTATTTTTCCCTTTGCTATTGAACCAAATTAGTATGTTGGATTGCATCATGTTTAATATTATCTAACTTGTTCAACTACAATATCCTCTTTTGTTGTGCATATGTCAAATTCATTCCCAATTGGACTGCAATTCTAAAGGTTTTGATATGGAACCATTATAGGGAGAAGGAGTTGCTTCCCATAAACCAACTCATAAGGAGTGAACCTAGTTGTATTCCTCTAGGTTGTTCTATAGGACCCTAATGCTTCAAGCAGTCAACTAACCCAATCCTTATGTTGGACCTGTATTATCTTTGTCATAATGGATTCCAACACCTTATTGGTGGAATCCACTTGTCCATTTGCATGTGTATGTTACTGAGAAAAAGTCATGTCGTTGATTTGATACTGCTTAGTGATGGATTCAATGAGATTCGAGGTAAACTGTTCTCCTTGATCCATGGAAATATATCTAGCAACACCAAATAGAGTGAAAATATCTTCATAAATAAAATTTGCTACTAATTGTTCATTATCCTTAAAAAAATCCTTAGCCTCTACCCATTTTGTAACATTATTAGTGTAAACATGAATATACCTCTGTTTTTCGACATTGGTTTGATAGGACCTACAAAATCTAATTCCCACTTTTGGAATGGTTCAATAAATATCTGAGCGTGAAGTGGCATTTCATTGGATTGTAGTGGTCGTCCTATTCTTTGACAATTTACACAGTTCTATACGTACTTCTCTGCATCCTTAAAAAGGTTAGGCCAATAATACCCTAAATTCAATACCTTATAGGTTGTTGTTTTTCCTGGAAAGTGTCCATTGCATGGTTCATCATGAAACGCCTTTAAAATGTCAAACATCTCATATTCCCTGGTGCACCTCTAAATGATGAGATATGAAATGGTGCGAAACAAATTCGCATTGGTCCATTAGTAAGATGCACTTGTCTTAATGATCCTTTGTTTCTCCTGGGATGGAAGTTGTTGAGGAAAATTTATTGTAGATTATTAATTGGAAATGTCTTCAAACCAATTCAAGTATGGAGATATTGCAAATAAGTTCTCATCATGGAAACCATCATTTATAGGAACATCATCATTTTCATTTTGTAATTTGGAAAGGAAATATGCAACTAAGGTTTCCTTACCTGGCTGATCCACAATGGTGACATTAAATTCTTGTAAAAACAAGAACCATCTCATTATCATACCATTAGTGACTAGTTTATTCATTAAATATCTTATGGTAGAGATATTAGTGTGTATATAGACCTCGGAACTAGTAATATAATGGCTAAAATTATTTATAGGGTGTACAACTGCTAATAATACTTTTTTTTCCTATCACAACATAGTTCAATTAAGAAGGTGTAATATTTTACTAATATAATAAATGGCATAATAATTTTGGTTATCTTTCTACCTAAGGCCGGTCCCAAGATTCGTGTCTGAGGTGTTCATGGAAATATGAAAGGGAAGAGACTGGTTAATCCCCCTTAACACAGGTGTAGCGGGAATTTTTTCTTTGAGATATTCAAAAGAACACTGACAATAGTCATCCCAAAAAAAATTAACACCTTTTCACAGAAGTTTAAATAAAGCTACAACAACTTTGGTAAAATTGTTGAAAATCACCTATAGTAACTAGCAAGGCCAAGGAAACTCCTCACCTATTTTAGTGTATTTGGAATTGGCAGCTTTGATGATACTTCTATTTTATCTCCACTTCAATTCCTACAATTGGGATGATATTTCCAAGAACTAATCCCCTTGTCAACAACATAGGACATTATTCATGGGTCAAGGAAAGGTTGGTTTCTTGACATTGTATTAATAATTTATTGATAATTTTCATGGCTTCCTCAAATGTGTCGCCATAGACAGTAAAATCATCCATGTACACGTCTAGATAGTCCCCCACTAAACCCACCCAAGATAATAATAAAAAAAATCTTTTCGACTAGGGTATATAAGACTTGGTGAATGAAAATGAGAGGGAAGTAGCCATTCATGGTGTTTTTACTTAGTTCTCAATAGTATACACATATATGCCATTTCCCATTATTATTAGGAACTATTACTAAGGGGGGAACCCATTTACTATCAGAGATTGGGTAGATGAATTTTGAATCAAGAAATTTCAATAGTTCTAACCTTAGTACCTCTTTGAGTGTTAGGTTCATTTGTATTTGGGGTTACCTAAAGGGTTAGGAGTTAATTTGAGTGTTAATATGGTGAGAATAAACCTTAGGGTATATTCCCTACATGTAATCCCAATAAAATGATTTTGACTACTTTTTCCAAAGTCTAAATCAGTTTTTCTTTTGGTGGTGAACTAAGATAGGCACTAATATGAAAAAGCTTGCTAGGACTATTCTCAACAGTCATGGTATAGATTTTATCATCTTGTGTAGTAGACCTTGTAGTGCTGAAAAATGAAGATAAAGTTGACATATCTCTTGCATATCATTTTCTAGAATTTGTTATAATGTCAAAGTAAATGAATCAAAAACCTGAGAAAAATCAAAGTCATAGAGGAAAGATCTAACTTGGTTTTCTTCTGTGTATTCTTGAAAATGTATTACTTGTTCTACTGTATAAATAGGATCCACTACTTATTTTTCATGGGATGAATTATCCAACCGTGGATTGTATCCCATTTATGCAAGGAATTCTGTTGGTGGATACATTGTTACCTGCTTTATTGCATCCCCATGAGTGATGTACATATTATGAGATTTGCACCCTATGAAAGCATTTGATGTTTCCACAAAATAGTCAAAATAGCTCACAAAGGAGATAAAAGGATCACAAGGGAGCTAAAAGGCTCACAAAGGGGCTAAAAACCCTAAAAGGGCTTAAAAACCCCAAAAGGAGCTAAGAAACAAGTGAAAAGGGCTTAAAAACCTAGGTAAGGCCCAAAACCCTAACCAAGGGCTAAAAACCCTAAAAATTGAGAAAAACTATAAATAGAGGGGTGGGGGTCCCCATCACAGACATGAATCTTCCTTCCTATCATTATTATGCCCACATTAGTACCTTGAGAGACCTTCACTATCAAGCTATTCATCCTCACAACCCCATTTTCCTCCATTTGTTCATTCCCGTGGTGCGTTGAGTTAAAACTCCACCCAATCCCACCCTGTGGAAAGTCATTTTCTGAGTTTGAGCATGGTGGCCCCTTTCAAACCATATTGGAAGGTATATTGTCTCATGTTTGTTTTTTCAGTTTGTCTATGTTTAGTATTTGTTTTGTTTTCTAATAGTTTGTTGCAGCTCATTTTGGATAAACTGGCTAATTTCCCTTGGAGATGGTCCCATCGTATACAAGGATTATCACCTCAGTGGGTCTATGTTTAACCAGTTCCACCCTGATGATCCAGTTTCTACCATGTTTGGTCCAACTTGGGAAACCACCTTAGTACAAGCTATCTCCGAATTCGGTTCTACTAGTGCCGCTAATGTCTCCTCAATTGAGCTAACCCCTAAACTTAGAAGATGTTTCCCTTATATTATACCAAGTGATATTCTTGGTATGTCTTTAAAAATCCCTTCTAGTTCATTTTTGGATAATGCTCATCTTTCTCCAACGATCACTAGACTCACCACTCCAGTGGAGATTTCACAATCTGCTCCAAATCCAACGCCAAATTCGTCATTGAGAAGTACACCTATGCCTTCCATGAGTTTTCCAAATGTTGGAAGTTAGTATTTTCCCTCCACATCCTATTAAACTAGAGGACCTTACATACCTATTTTTCATAACATTAATTCAAGATCCACTCCTCTTGTTGTAGGATCTAGTGGTCCTGTCGGTTATGGTCCTACTTCACAACCACCTTCATTCGCTTGGGTTCAACCACAACAACCCAATGTTGGTAACCCATACTATAGTGGGGCACAATATAATAACCCCATATGCCTACCTTACACAGTAGGTGTTACTAATCAATGGACCCAAACTGCTTATGGACCCCAACTTGGGCCTAACCCAGGTCAACCATTTGTAGGGAAAAACACTCCGACTTACCAACAATTTGGGGGTTACTATGGTTAAACTAAACCAACCTATATATATGATTCTATTGGTGTGGACATGCCTTATCAAAATTATAATTACTCATAGTATAATCAACAACTCCCTTTTTTGGAAACATTGGATTTTCCATACTTGTCTAAATTAATCAATGATCCCATTCTACACAACCCTTTTTGGACAACTATTCCAGTAAATTTACCATTAGACATTCCAAAGTTTGATGGAAAGCAAGGGGATGATCCAAAAAACCATATCATGACCTTCCATCTATGGTGTTCTTTGACTTCCCTTCAACAAACTACCTCCACCCACATATATGATCGCATTCATGAATGGAGGAGACATCGAAGGTTGATCAAGGCTCTGATTCCAGACCAATTGCTAGATGACTGGTACATAAATTCATTGTTTCCCCCTATTTCCAGAGATGTGGCTATGGGAGGTGTTGTTAGTGAGGAACAGGCTATTAGCCGTGCATAATATTTGAACTTGGTTTATTCCCTATCCAGGACATTATTTGGTTTGATCCATCATGCTCCTTGTCTCAACACTGATCCTACTAATCCACCTGCTGAACCTCCTATGGATGGTGTTGTAGGTATAATCCAACCCCCATCCGCAATGAAACCTGCCAAGTATCAAAGTTATTCTCCTGCTAATTAATTAACTCCTACTATTTCCACATAAGTGAATGAAGTACAATCCTCGCAATCACCTGGTAATAAAAATAAAGGTAAAGGAGAATCCAAAAAATCTAGAAATCAGTAGGAGACTCCAAAGTCTACAAATCCAAAGAACGAGTCGAAATTTAAAAGGAAAGCTAAGTATCCTTGCTTTTTGTGTGGAGACGGTCACTTCACTAAGGAATGTCCTATACATAAAGATATCAATGAATTTTTGAAAAATAATCCCACACCGACAGTCCTAACTGACCCTTTCCCATCTCAACAATAATTGATATACCATACATCTTTGCATGGTGCCTCTTCCTCCATGGAAGAAATCAAAATGATGTCCGTCAAAACCGTTGGACTGACCACATGAACTCAGACATATGATAAACCTCTAGAGAAAAATGATGAAGGTACTTCTTCTGAGAAGACTCCTTCTACTAATCCTTCTTCTCTTCCTCCTTCTAATGGCCTTCTTACCATCAAAAAACCTATCCCCAATTCAATTTTACGTCCTCCTAAGAGTAGGATTCGGAAATTAGTATTTAATCCTAGGGCTAGAGCTTCCCAATTATATAATATCGTCAAATATTTAGCTTGGGAACCTTGTGTTATAACCACACTGGAAGTACTCCAAAATTTCCCTACGCAACGTAAAAACTTGATGTCGGCTCTAAGGGCTCTAGATCCGGAGAATTCTAATACAATTACCTTTAATGTGGAGAATTTTAAATCGAGACTCTCTCACCAACTCACATTTCAAATTGTGACCAAGGTGATGGGTAGGAGGGTTCATCATACCGTACTAGAGGAAAGAGCCTCCACATCAATGTTATCTATGTCTTGTTGGAGAGCCATTGGTTCTCCTGAGATCAAATGTTCACCAAATACGTTGAAAGCTTTTGAAGGACGAGGTTTCCAACCTTATGGATTGTTACCAGCTCTATATATTGAACTCATGGGAAATACCATTTCTATTCAGGTATAAGTGGTCGAAGCTTCGTTAGATTACAACCTTTTGTTATGAAGAAATCGGTTTTATGCTATGATGGTTTTTGCCTCATCGGTGTTTCATGTTCACCGGTTTCCTCACCAAGGAAATATTGTCACTATTGATTAGCTTGATTATTGCTCGCTAGATATCACTTCCACCACAGTAAATAATGTTCCTTTTTTTGGGTAGTCACCCCCTCCTTATCAGTTTGTAGGAGTTGGAATTCAGAAAGATTTGAACCTTATGGGAGTCTCTCCATATACTTCTTCCCTTTCTAGTAGTCAAATTGTTACGTTAAACATGATATCCTATATTGCAAGTGACATGTCAATAGGAAAATAAATTGTTGAAACACCTTCTCTGAATCCACCCAAAGCCCTATATCATGCCATTTAATATGCTGCTTATGCATACATTAATGACCATCATTTAGTAGCATCAGATCCTTACCATCTTCCTTATTGTCTAAATTCCCCTCTCCCTACTCTTGACTATCTCTTACAGACTTTCCTGTTAGATGAGTCCACTATGGATATTATGAGTTCATATGAATCTTTATGAGAATATCATCATCACAAATCCTCTTTCCTTCCTAATTACAATTCAACAAAATTCAATTTTGTATCTCTCATTAGTTTCGATATTTTTGAAAAAACTCAGTCATATGTAGTATTTCAAGGTGTTGATTCTGAAGGGAATGTGTGTAACATTACTCAGACTATCCCCATCGACATATCGATGAAACCCGAAACTGTTGAACATGTTCATGTAGGACAGAATTGTTCAGCAATAGAAATTGAAATTTATCAAGCTCTCTTCAAAGAATTTCGATATGTTTTTCCTAGAGTTACGAGTAAATTCCGAGGATTGATCCATTAATTGTTGTCCATGAAATCAAGACTTACCCAGCTGCAAAACCTGTTAGGTAGAAACTTTGTCAAGTCCACCCTAGGAAATCTGCAACAATTAAAGCTAAAGTCGAAAATATTTTGAAGGTTGGTTTCATTTATCTAGTGCCATTGACAGAACTATTAGGGTTTGCGTTGAATTTAGGGATTTAAATAAGGCTTGTCCAAAAGACAATTACCCTACTCCCTACATCGATCAAATCATCGACAATTGTTCTGGAAGTGTCATTTTCTCTTTTATGGATGGATTTTTTGGCTATAATCACATCAAGATACATTATATCATTGTAGCTATGGATTATTTTACAAAATGGGCTGAGACAATACCTACATATGTAGATGATGGTAAAATTTCTGCCCTCTTTCTTTTTAATCACATCATAGCCAGGTTTGGGGTTCCTCAAGCCATAATTACTGATCATGGATCTCATTTGGATAATTAGATGATGACTGATCTGACCACTAAGTTGGGTTTTCGTCATGACAACTCAACTCCTTACTATCCACAAGCTAATGGCCAAGTCAAGGAAGTTAAAAATGTTATGAAGACTATGATTCGCAAGATGCTAGGGAATATAAATCAAATTTCCACTTAACTCTGTTCTCAACAATATCGGACTACAGAACCTCTGTAAATACAACAATCGATTTCACGCCTTTTCAATTAGCCGATGGATTGGAAGTTGTTTTACCTATTGAATGTGAAATTCCGTCATTGAAACTAGCTATCGAGCTTTTGCCTAATACCTCGGTCGAGGAAGAACATTTCCTTTATCTCAAAAACCTTGACAAAACACTATGAGATGTTGCTTTAACCAATGAGTCACATAAAAAAAGTATCAAGTCTCAGTATGATAAGTCAGTTCAACCTTGTGTCTTTAACGAAGGAGATCTTGTTCTGACATATGATCAAAAACATGAAAAATTAGGGAAAGGGAAACTTGAATCGATGTGGTATGGTCCCTATGTCATAAGTAAATTCTTAGAGGAAGGGGCCTATGAACTAGTGGATTACAATGGAATAGATTTCGGGAATCCAAATAATGGGATTTATCTGAAAATGTACTATGCTTAAGAGATTTTGCATCAATACCTTGTGCATTTGTGTATATTTGAATTTTGGTGTGGTTTGATTATTTTTATGTGGTTTTGGAATATTATCTGCCACTTCTCATTTCATGTTTTGTTTTCACTCTACAGATGACTCATTACTATGGTTTTGTGGATGGCGCCAGCCACCATTCCCTGAATCTTACTTCAACAGACTGGGTACTCTATTCCCATGCCCATGAGTTAGTTTGTTCAAGGGGAGTTTTCCTAGATCCCGCTACCAACAATATCATTGAAAATAATGCAATGATAGGGTTGTTGACTGAAGCTTCCTCTCGTGATATTGGTCACATGGTTGTCTATTTTGGATTCTTAGTTATTAGTTTCCCAGTTGAACCAATTCTACGCCATCTGCAACCCTATACTGCTATGTATTTTGCAAAGAGTATGCCTCCTTGAACAATCATTTTAGTCTATTACCTATCAACATGTTCCAAGATATTCTAATTCAATTGTTGGATCGCTTTCTAATTACATGCTAGATTGGCATATTTCCCATTATTGACATTTTGATGTGTGAAAATAACATGAGAAATTGTAAATAAAGAGTATAAAAGGTAAGATCCATGTAAATTACATTACATTACAATATTTCCATAGGCCGTAAAAATAAGTATGTGTGTGTGTGTGTATATATACACACACACACACATACTTCTTTTTACGGCCTATGGAAATATTGTAATGTAATGTAATTTACATGGATCTTATACTCTTTAATTGTAAATAAAGAGTATAAAGTATGTGTGTGTGTGTATACACACACACACACACACACACTTCTTTTTACGGCCTATGGAAATATTGTAATGTAATGTAATTTACATGGATCTTATACTCTTTAATTGTAAATAAAGAGTATAAAAGATAAGATCCATGTAAATTACATTACATTACAATATTTCCATAGGCCATAAAAAGAAGTATGTGTGTGTGTGTGTGTGTGTGTGTGTATATATATATATATATATATATATATAGATATAAGTTTTGGTAGAAAAATGTGGTACCGAGACCTAATCTGAAGCATGATAACTTTTAGTATAATAGGATAACAAAACACTAAAGCTCGTGGATTTTAGTGTACATCTCTTGCTAAACCCTGGTGATGCTCATGGTAGCACATGATCTCTCTTTCCACTCTACGTAGCAAGCAACTGAAATGTACTGAAACACCAATTGTGTGTTGTTGATACATCCTCAAGAGGTCATCTACTAATATGGCGTGGACGTCTAATGTGAGCCTTTGTAGGTTCTCCTCGACCTCCTACATCTCCTCATCAGTCTCTTGCATATGAACCTATCCCCCACTCACTTATCAATAGGTGAATACCCTCTTGGTCTGGCCATCCCAACATCTGCATAGTAGGAAACCTTTCTCTATACCATGCATAAAAACTAAAAAATAATAAAAAACATAAAAATGTGTATTTCAGTTTCTTTATTACTGATATCACCCCATTACTCGTCCTCAGGAAGAGCTAAGTCTAGATCACCATGAAAGTTTGTGTCGACATAGGAATAGTCCTCAATCATCAGAAGCTAGTAATCTAACTAGGGTCCACACTACCATGAAGGGACATCACCTCAACCCACCATAGCATACGTGGATATCGTGCCCCAAGTTCATTGAAGTCCACTTGAGGCATCAACAATGGTACTCTCTAAAAAAAAGGGATACTATAATGGTTCCATATCCAAATTGCTTCAACTCACCCCGACGACATTTGGTAAGTTGCTCCTTGAAGACCACCAACAAGGCTTCTGCCAAGTTAAACACGGTAGGTTCCATCTCTTCAAGGGAATACAACACGTGGTCCCTGGAATCTTGGTGTTCCCCATGGATCCCTGATACTCGCTTCATGGTAAAAATAATTGTCCTCAAAGGTAGATCCAATAGATCTTTGATAGGGATTTTCTTCCTACTCATTTGAGTGCCCAGAAAACAATATTGATCAATAAGGCCTTGGGTAGTCACATCCCTGCCTCATGGACCAGTCAGTGAGATGGGTTCTCCCCTCTTGGAAATCCCTATAAGGAAGTAAATATCTTCTACCTCCACTGTGAGTATATCTGCCCTCACCTTGAAGTACTACTACTTAGGATTCCACATACTGATTATGTACTCCAATAGTCTAATTTGGGCCCTCATGCTGAGCACCTAGAAAAACTTCAGGAGTCCACACTCTCAAAGTGAACTATCCCTATCATCCAACTCATAAAATATATCATCAATTTCAAACATTTAAAATTCTTTGTTTGGCCCCATTTTTAGGTTTTTTAGGATGGTCCGTGCCACCGCACCTTGCTCTTTCGGACAGAGCGATGGCACTACGTTTCCCTTTGAGAAAATGTGCAGTGTCGTGCAACACCGCCTTTCTCACAAGAGGAAAGAGAAGTGCTAAAGAGTTGAACTTTCCCTTTAGAAAACAATCCTAAAAACCCCAAAATGACTTTAAAAAAAATGGAAACCATGAAATTGAAGAGCAAGAGGATAAGAATTACCTAGTTCAGACAATTCATCGAATGATCGCTCTTAGCGCTCACAAATTTCACTCCAAATTTGGCCTCCAAAAGGGCCTTTTCTTACCAAGGATGGGTAAAAATGAAAATGGTAAATATTTTCCACTATTTACCACTTTTATTTACCTTTTGTAGGTTTTTATTTAAATAAATTTATTATTTTTACCCACAATATGGTTATATTTTGCCTAGTTTTTTTATCAAATTGGTGTCTAATGATCTTTTTGATAATTGCATGACATGTAGAGGGATGTTTTTGGATAAATACAAGTTTTATTTTCCTCTTTTTCGTTCTCAATCAAATCGAAAAATATTTCAAGCGCATTTTTAAAACTTTAGTTGTGCTCGCTAAACCTTAGAACTAAGTTTTTGAGTCTACTTTTATTTCTTTTTTGGGCTTGTTAAAACTGTTTACGAAAAATAAACCACAATAGAGTCCTCTTTAATATCTTTTCTGAATCTCTAAATGTGAAAAGATTGCTGATTTAACTTGTCACTTTCACGCTCGTAAAATTACTTGAAAGGTCATATTTCCAACAGTAGTTTACCCCTTTTTCGGTTCAGATTGACTATTTACGAAAAAGGTACACTCTAGTATTTGAATAAAAGAGTTCTCCAGGGTATTATTTTATAATTTTTCAGGCCCCAGGGACTAAATTTGAGGAAAAATGACCTTTTCAGAGTCTTCTTTAGTCCCATTCGGACTCTCTAAACATGAACGACGTCAAGTTTCCTTTGATTGGACTTGTTAAACTAAACACTAAAATACCCTTTTTGGGAACGAACCCCTCCTTTCTCGAGTTCAGAAAACATATGAGAATGGACTTAACCAATGATAAGCTACAATGAGTGTTTGTTACCATATTTTAACTCATTAAAAATTTAAAGAGGCACTCATAGATCATGATGGGGAAATTAAGGGAAGGAAACTATGTTTCATTGTAATGATGGAATATTTTTAGTCACCTTTGAACATGGCACTTGCCTGCATTTCATTCAAACAATTAGGTATTTGAATTGTCTTCGACTAGATCCACTTTCATGAGTCATGTTACTCCTTTGAGTCTTTTCAAAGAATGCATCATCCTCTAGCTGGACAAAATCCCTAGCCGCGTGCAAATGCACCTCCCTTCCATCTATAGGACGAAAGGGTAGAGTTTATGGATAAAAAATGAGCTGCAACAAACTGTTAGAAAACAAAACAAATACTAAACATCTGCAAACTACAAACTGAAAAAACAAAGATGAGACAATATGCCTTCCGATATGGTTTGAAAGGGGCCACCATGCCCAAACTCAGAAAATGCCTCTCCACAGGCTGGGATTGGGTGGAGTTTTAACTCAACACACCACAGGAATGAGCAAATGGAGGAAAATGGGGTTGTGAGGATTTATAGCTTGATAGTGAAAGTCTCTCAAGGTACTAATGTAGGGATAATAATGATATGAAGGAAGAGTGATGTCTGTGATGGGGAACCCCACCCTCTATTTATAGTTTTTCTCAATTTTTAGGGTTTTTAGCCCCTGGTTAGGGTTTTGGGCCCTACCTAGGTTTTAAGCCCTTTTCGCTTGTTTCTTAGCTCCTTTTGGGTTTTTTAAGACCTTTTAGGGTGTTTAGCCCCTTTGTGAGACTTTTAGCTCCCCTATAAGCCTTTTAGCTCCTTTGTGAGCTATTTTGGTTATTTTGTGGGTTTTTTAAGCTCTTTTTAATTATTTTTGAGCTTTTGAGAGAAAAACATAGGCTAAATAGGGTGTGGGGGTAGGATGAGTTAGGAAATGAATGTCTTTGTGTGGTGTAGGCTATATGAGATTTTTTTTGCATTAATAGATTTCCCCCTAATGTGTGAGGGAAGGAGCTGATCGTATGGCCAACGAACATTATTGGATCTTGGGGATCGTGGAGAGACCTATGAAGAAGGAGTGCTTCCTTGCTCGGTACATGGTGGCTTTTGGTTTTAGTATTAATGTTGGTTCCCATCAATGGGTGAGATACAAAGAATATGTTACATGCATATGGACGAGGAGGGCATACCCATGCCTGTAACAATGTCAAAATAATAATGCGATCAAGGCTCCCAAACACAAGGGTTAATCATGCACAAATGTTGTTACAGAATGGTTTCCTCAATGAGAGGCTCAATACAATAGTGATCTGAAGAACTGATACATCAGACCCATGGCATTATCATGGAATGCAATATATTCACAACTGATGACCTGCTGGATCTGGAAGTTTGACATCACTGTAAGGACTCATTGATGGAGAGTCAGAGTCTCTAAGGTACAATATGCCACATCAATCATGAATCTATACAGAAGCACTGCTCTAGGGGATTCTGTCCATTGTTTCCAATGCCACCTAGAAATCACAAGGGACATGAACCTATATGGGTCCCTTAATAGACTCACCAATGTGCTAGAGTTAGGTGACAACCGGGGTCTTCGACCAAATAATGCATAGACCAATGCCCTGTACAAGTCTCAATGGTGCGATGACATTGCTGAAGTTGAGCATGTGAGACACAACCATCCCGAGAGGAACTAAGGAATCCTCTCAAGTGGTCCATGTAACTCATAAACAAGGTCAATGAAACCAGGATATAAGGGCCTCTGGGTCTATCCTCTGGAATAGATGTGTTGTCGTCGACAGAGGGAGACCTACAACTGACCAAGGAAATATTGTTTCCTTGTCCAGAAGTGCAAGGGGGATAACCAAAGTTGTGGGACAATCTGGGGACTAACTCACTGAGTGGGGAAACAAGGGCAGGGAATCATGGGGGACTCAAACTTCCTTTGTTCAGAGTACGGAGGTAGGGCTGACTTAGCAGCGAATGAAACTGACTCAAGGGAGGGGGATCATAGCTGTGATACTGGGAATGTAACTGTAGATGGGAAATACTTGGAGGGGGGTAACATTAAACTTTTGATATCCAGGGGATCCAAGGAAGACTCTTTGCAGAATACTATGAACAAAGGTGACCCAAAGGGGGAATGATGCCAAACTGTAACACATGGGGTGGTGCCTAAAGACACCATTGTGGCATGATCTCATGGATTTTTAGAGAGCCCGAGAAGGTAAATGCTCAATGGTGCTTTCAATTTTAGAGAGTCTGAAAGCATGAAGAAGACTCCAATGGGGTCTCTTTTTTTTTATAGTCTCATATGCCTGAAAAAGGATGAAAGTGTACATAGGAGAGCTCGCCCATCCTTTTTAGGTGATGGTAGACTTATTTAATGTTGGTAGTCCAATCAGGATGAAAAAGGTTAAACTTGTACTGACTGGATGATCATTCATATACTTTTACGAGCATGAATGAAACCAAGTTTGGTCGGTGATCTTTTATTGATGTGAAGGATGAAAAGAGCATAAAGACAACCCATGATGAGATTTTTCATAGAGTTCAGTCCCAATGCCCGAGAAAGCATAAAAGGATGCAAAGGGAAACATTCTTGGCTTGAGTGTGCTGAGGTGGTCCTTTTCATATGGTAGTCTATACAGTATGCAAAAGGAGATAAACAAGACTATGTAGACACCATTTCCAATACTTTGATGAGCAGAAAAGGAAGCAAATGCGCTCGTTGATATTTCCATTCGTTTAGGAGTTAGAAAAGATTTTAACAAAAACTCCATTGTGGTCAACCAAGCCAGGGGGCACTAATGGTGCCTCATGGCGGGACAGTGAAAGGTGGTCAAAGGTGACCAACTGTGCAGCACAGATGGAATGGATGGATCTTGAACATACCAATACATGCATGGGAAGGCTTGCAGAAAGGCATGCAAATTGAGGGGACTTCCAAAAAAAGTTCCAGAAAATCATGTGTAAACACACCGTACCAACTTTGGGTGGACGACTTAGACTACATACTGAGTACTCAAATGAGAGGGTGACAAGTACAAGCCTAGAGACAGTTATATGCCAAAGGCACGCAACCTGAGATGACCTTCGAGAAATGGTCTAGAAAATCAAGTATTAAACATGAGACAATGGTCTCATAAAAATATAGAGGGCGAAAAAATGAAACTAAAGGTGCTAACGATGTCCCAAATGGACTTCGGATGGTGCTGCAGTGTTTGGAATAAAAATAGACCTAATGTGGCCTATAAACAGGGGGGGCCACATGACAAGTGTCATTGTTACTTTTCAGTGCTGAGTTGGAGAGGAGGGCCCCAAAACTTCTTTTGCTGATTTCTTCCGTTTCGACCGGTAATTTTCTGAGCCGTGACTTGTAGGTAAGAGCATATGCAAAACTTATCATTTTTAGTGGTTTGGTTTGTTGTTTTGCTCACCCAGGGGCCTAGGATGCCCTGCTAGGGCTTCATCACGTCGGGTCCCTCATTTCGAGGTGAAAATGGCGACTAGGTCACCCTTTCTGGCCATACAGATGCGACTGGGTCGCTCCTGTTGGGCACAAAGGTGTGACTTGAGGTCGCTTCTATTTGGCCTGAAAGGGTGGCTCAGTCACTCCCGTTTGGCCCAAAGGGGCGACTTGGTCACTGGTTTTGGTCAACAAGGAGTGACCTGGCCCTGGGGTGAGTTTTTGTTAATAGATGTGGCTAGCAGAGGTTTAGTTCTTGTGTAGGATGGCTCCACCAGTGTGGCAGGAATGAGACTACAAAAACATGCATAGGGATGTTGCACAAAATGGAAACGTGGGTGTGGGAGATACACTAGCCCGTTGTGGGATACTCAAGTTCATGCAAGTGCCTTTGATGAAGTCCTTGTGGTTACTACTTGAGACCTTGGTTAGTTTCTGGGATGTTCTGGGGGAGTGCTTCATCATACAGGGGTAGCATCTCGAGATTACGCTGGGCGATGTGTACTTCCTTACTAGGATTCCAATGTTGGGGGTGATGGGAAATCTGGTGCCAAAGCTCTCGCATGGGGAGATGCTTGAGGAGCTCTATGAGAGGCACTGCTATGCCTCCGTGCATGTACAGGGATCATGTATTTTTATGTGTGACATTGAGAGTCTTTCGACTCGTGCAGTTGCAGCGATGGTACTGCATATCTTGGGTTCATCTGGGAACCACACGATATCTGGGGGGAAACTCTAGATGGTGGAGAGTGCTATGGGGGGAACATACTTTGTATGGGCCCAAATGTACTTGTTCATGGTTTGGCATGCCCTGAACCACGCCAAGTTGATGGGTGGGGACTTCTTCTTTGATTCCTTCTTATGCGCCTTCTTCTTTGAGAGGGTTCTGACCCTCCGGCCGCACATAGCAATGCGGGATGGTGGGCCTTGGGAGCCGCGAATGCGTAGGTGGTGCGAGATGATGGTACGTGAGGGAGGCGGAATAGTGGGCCACTTATTCACTCAAAATTTGTTATATCAATGGAGGAAGATCCTGGTAGTCATTGAGGACTACCCATAAACTGTGATGGATTATCAGGGGGACCTGGATATGCCCCAACCTCTAGGCCAGGCCCGAGGACCAGATGGTACATGTACATGATGTTGTATGTGTTTTCTTTCACATATAGAGTACTTAGCTTGTTGGTAGCTATTTTACATACCGATACTGATGATATCCTTGTGTGCATATGCATATATTGGTCCTCACCCACCAGCTGGGTACTGACGACGGATGGGTATAGCGCAGGGATTGGAGCCAACCACAGAGGGCTACCGGAGGAGGTGGCAGCCTGTGGTTGATTTTCGCCAGCATCTGGATCGCTTACTGGAGGGGGTCATAGATGATGGTTGGTAGCATCTATATGAAAACCTCATTGCTGCCTATTACTAGGCCCCTCACGAGTGGATTCCTTTGATGAAAAGGATTGCCATGGCCGCTGAGTATGTACGAGTGGCGGAATGGGGAGATGTTATGGATGATGGTAAGGACTCTGAGGAGGAGGACGAGGTTGAGGATGGATATGAGGAGGAGTTTGAGGATGGATTTGAGGAGGAGACAAAGTCAGAGTAGCAGGATGACATTAGAGAGAATTTGAGGTCAAAAATGGGCCTCAAAAGGACCAAAATGTACTATAAAAATCAACCAATTACATTCTAGTAGATGGCATCATCCCCCATGGTTGAGGTGGCATTGCATGAGTTAAGAATGCTTATTTGTCACATTTTCTATGGTGGATGAAAACCCATAGTTAACCAAGGTAGTGGTACAAGTACTTTTAAGTCATAAAGTGAAGTACTCACAATAAAAGTCATTTCACACTTTCTCATAAAATAATATTATTGTTATTTTCAAGTAAAGTACTCACAATTCACTTTCTCATAAAATAATATTATTGTCATTTTCAAGTAAAGTACTCATAATTCATAAAAATGTCTTTTCACATTTTTTTATAAAATAATATGTTGTCATTTTCATGTTTTTTAATTTTAAATTATATATTCACTCAATATTTAATATCATAATGTCAAACTAATATATATTAAATCTTGTACTTTTAAAATAAATTAAACTCATGAATGATATTTATATGAAAAAAATATGTTAGTTATGCATATAAATTAAATTAATTTTTGTTTAATTTTTTTTACAAGTTCAATACAAATAAATGCTAAAGGACAATAATTTTTTGAGAATTTACAATGAATCTCAATCACATCATTGTAAAGTTATTTTATTAATTTAATTTATAGCCAATTTAGAAAAGTAACTCAACCATGGTTATTTATATTGTGCATAAAAAGTAGTGTAGGAGATGAGTTGTCATATATACCTACCCCATAAAACCCCTAACTCATAATATTTTAATATATCTTATATTTTTGTAGTACATCTCTTAGGAGGCCCATTTTTTACCTCAAATTCCCTCTAATGTGAGTTCGACTCTAATTAGCAGCTAGTGTAACCGCCCTTATTGCGTTGGTGCACTTAGGATTTTTGTACCGCTATGTATATTCCCGCTAAGAAAGCTTATGTAGCTTCTCATTTTGTACTAGAAATATTATGACATGCAGTTTTTATATATATATTTTGATGCACGTGGATGCGCTTTTATGCTTTTTATATTTGAGTCTTTTTATGATGAAAAAATGCCTAGATGATGTATGTTACATATGTATGCATGATTATATGTTGATGCATGATGCAGTTTTTATATGCTTCATATATGCGGTGATGAATATGCTATTATATAATATCATTGGCCATTTGATATGCCACACGATTGAGGTTTCTGGGAACATGTGTGAATGTAATGGATTCAAATGCTCTAACCATCATTTTAGTGTGTAGGAATTTTCTAAAAAGGCAAGGATCGCGTACCCGGTAGCGGTTATTCAATTGAGAGACAAGTAGCTGAGAGTCTAAGAAGACATCGAGGTGAAGAATCCCTAACTGGAGGGTGGTGACCAAGAGACCAGTGATGCCATCGTACTCAGGCTGGTTGTTGGTTGCGATGTCCACACACATTCTGTCGATATGGATCAACTCATGTGATGGGGAATAGAGAACCCATGCAGCTGAGGCGAGATTTGGAAACCATTTGCTGGCTTTGTCAGCAAATCGAGTGTAACGAAGTGAGGTAGGATCCATCTGGAGAAATTAAGGAAGCACTGTGTAAGACTCATTTCAAGAATGATGTAAAACAAAAAAGGCGATAAAACTATGCTACAAGTGACTCATTATGGTGATGTTATACGTAAAATCTATTGAGGTAGAGCCCATTGCAAGGGTTCTCCAAAAGTTGTACATTAGAGTTAGCAAGAATGTATGCCCCCTTTCCAAGGCAGTGGTGAACGACAGATGAGTCGTACCACATTGACTCAAACTTGCCTTTTCCAAACTTATTATTGGCTTGGTCGTAAACTAGGACCATATCTCCTTCGCTGAAGGTGTGAGGGTGGACATGTGAGTCATTACAAGACTTTGACCAGTTTTTGTTGCTTCGATGGCTTGGAGAGTAGCTCAATAGTCCTCATCGATTACTTCTAGTTGGAGTAGGCGTTCTTCCAAAGGCGAAGTATCGGGAAGGAGTTCCACAACAAGGCAGAGTGATGGGATTTGGCACTCTATAGGGAGTACTGATTCAACGCCATGGACCAAGTGGAAGGGGGTGAGCCGGTGGCGGTATTCGTGGAGGTGCAGTAGGCCCATAGGGAAGAAAATAACATGTGCCAATTGGTTTTGTGGTTTCCCACCATCCACTGAAGCATGGTCTTGATGATTTTATTGATCGCTTCGACTTGGACATTGCCTTGGGGGTAGTAGGAAGACAAGAACTGAAGTTTGAACTTCAACATGGTTGAAAGTTCTACCAACACAACATCTTTGAAATGCTTACTGTGGTCGAATACTATCTATTGGGGGACGCCAAATCATGAAATTGTGTGGTTAAATAAGAATCGTGTTGTCATTTCTCCTTTGCAATCGAAAGTGAGCATGTCCTCAGCCCACTTGGTCAAGTAATCGACAACCACAATAATGTATTTATGGTCGTCAGCCGAGGTGGGAGTGATTGTCATGAAATCGATCGCCCACTTGCAGAAGGGATCAAATGTGACTACAGAGTGCAGAGGTGTGGGGGGAGTCCTTGATTTTGGGGCAAAGAGATGACAACTACGATAGTATTTGGCTGCCTTGATGCAATCAGAGAAAATTGAAGGCCAAAAATAGTTGGTCCATAGAATTTTTTGAGTAGTCACCAAACCAGAGAGGTGGCCACTGCAGGCTCCACTATGACAGTCATTAAGGACCTATTCAGCATCTTCATTGGTGAGGCAACAACTTAATATGGCATCGAAGACCCGACAGTAAAGGACATATCGAATAAGGATATTGCGAGTGTCTTGGTGTTGGATGCGTCTTCTGTCTTTACGGCTTAACTGAGCCTCGAACTTCTGGGTGCGTAAGTATAGGAGAATGCCCCTATAACAAGGGTCTTCTGTGGATATGATGAATAAGAACTCGTCAAGAAGGTCAACCTTGATGGTAGTAGTGTGGACAATGGGGGAAGGTCTGTTATTAGCGCAGCTAGTGCTAGTGCCTTGGTGCTTTTTGGGGAAACAAACTCCAAGTTGAATTCCTGGAGAATGACTACCCACTTGGCCACGCGACCTTGTAGGAGATGGCGGCTCAAGAGGTACCGCATTGGTTTGGAATCGACAACTACTCAGGTATGGTTTGCGATAATGTAGTGGTGCAGTTTCTGGACCGAGAATATGACGACGAGGGCCATTTTATCCTCAGATGAATATTGTGAAGGGGGACCTGTCATTTTTTGGCTAACATAATAAATCACGTGCTCTTGACGAGCATCATTTTCTTGGAACAAAACTCCAGCAATGGCATTTTTTGAGGCCGATACATAAAGGATGAAGTCTCGGTTGAATTCAGGTGAAAAAAGTAATGGTGCAGAAGCCAGGGCTTTTTTGAGCGTGTCAAACGATTCTCATTCCCGCTGATCCCAAATGAGTGGAATGTTGGAAAGAAGCATATGCAAGAAACTGTGGGATTTTTTCATGTATTCTGGTACAAAGCGACAAAGGAAGTTGGCCTTACCTTAGAGACTCTGCAATTGGCGCAAATTTCATGGTGAAGGGAGATCAAGAATAGCTTGAACTTTAAGAGGGTCAACTATAAAATTGGGTAAGTTCAAAAGTAAAATTGGGTAAAATTGGATCCCCAATGTAAAATTGGGTAAGTTCAAAGTAGCCATCAATGGATTACTCACAATGCTGGATGGGGGGGAAAGAAAGTGAATTGTATGGACTAGGAGAGAGCCCTGGTAATTCCCTATTGACTGCATCTGAGGTTGTGGTTGTAGATGGGGTTGCGGCTGCGGCTGTGGTTGGGATTTGGGTGCAATGATTTTGGATGACAGCATGCACAAATCTGTAGTCTCACTTGGTGCCGGTGGAGGTGCTACCAAGGGGAAGGAATCCGTCATGGAAGTGTTAGCGAAGAACCTGGGGCCTACTTCCAGTAATGAGGGGGTGGCCGCATTGTCGAAGGTAGTATCAACAGTAGGGATAACATTGGCTGGTTTGGTTGGCCCCTGCAGATCATGGTAAGTTAGTTGGTCCATAGTCAAAATCTTCTTGTCACGAGGGAACATCATAAGGCGGAAAAAAGTGGATTCCATAGCTCTCATGATGTACATGTAACTCCTTCCCAGGAGAAGGTTGTAATCCAACTACTCGTTGACAAATTCTATGTTGATCAACACTATTTTACCGGCTAATGATATGGGGACGTGTGGAAGGATTCCCTGAGATTTTGTGGGGTGGCCATAATAAGCGTGCAGTGTAGTGGTGGATGGTTGGAGGAGGGGGGATCCAATTTTTTGGCATAATAAGTGGATGCCCCTTCATCAATAATACATGGATGCACAACCAAATTCCAAATTGATACCAGAATTTGGAAGGCGATGGTTCATGGCATCCTGGGCTCTCCATTATCCAAATCAAATGTAATCAATTTGGAGTCGAATGGATCTATGGAACCGAGTGCGGCCAACAATTCTTTTCATTGTGGCAGGCATGTTTTCATCACTTCTAGAGTGGACATGGCTGTAGGTGACTAGGCCAAGTCATCAAAGATTCTATAGTTCACCATGGATCTAGTCATGGCTTTGTTGGAAATCTACCGCACAAGGAATCATGGTCCTCGGGCTGCCCGTTAGGAGGGAGTGGGGGTAAATGAAGAGGTATGGTGGTTGTGTTGGATGAAGATGCCACTGATGGGTCAGTGGTTTCAATAGTGGATCCATACTGATTTCACCGAGTTTGTAAGTTTACCTCTTCAGTTTTCATGGCTAGTAGGTGGTGAACACCTGTCTCTGTAGGTGGGGGTGTCGTGGGAGCGGTGGGGGCAGGCGGGGGCATAGGTGCGGTTACTACCGATCCTTGGAGTGGTAATAGGTTTTGGAGCACCATGGGTGGGGGGCCTGGTGGTGCTGGATTGGGTTGAGCTCAAACTGCCGCATTGGTACCGCACTGAGATTCGTTCTGAAGAAGCTGCTTAGCGCGACCCATGAGGGGGAATTCGTGCGTATAATGACCATAGATGTCACATATTTTGCATAGCTGGTTGGTTCGTAATGGATCGTTTCATCTAGGTGGGTTAGGTTGTTGGGGGTTTTGAGCCAGCTGGTTCGCTCCAGTTTTGTTGGGAGGATTTGGTTGTTGGTCGGCTCCTTGTGTTTGGTTGTTACCCCGATTTCTAGCTCTGTTATTTCTTCCTTTCCCTTTTTGTTTATTGGGGGAGGGTTGGTTAGGATGGTTCTGCTAAGAAAAAACTTGTCCCATGTGTGTTGGTAAAGTTGGTGCGGGGGCTGGAGCGGTTTGTATGGTTGGTGCATTGTAGACCAGAGGAGCTGGAAGGGCTATGAATCCGACTACTGGTCCTGAATATGATTGTGCCGGCCAAGTTGGTGCATGGGTGTGTTGTGGTAGTGTGGGCTGTGCGTAGGAGGTTGTGGCTCCAGATTGAGCCATCATCCTTGTGTAGTCAGGAACTTGGTTTTGTTGTGCAATGCTTGGGGCATTGCTTGGGTGCAGTGGCATTATAGGAGGTGTCACACAACACTGTGGATGTTGAGAAACAAAACCTATGATGCCATCTACAGCATGGGATGCCCTTAGCGTGTCACGGTGAGAGGTACTGGCATAGGGAGTGTCATGGAGGATGGTGTACAGGTACCCTAACTAAGAATAGATCAAGTCAAATTGCTGGGCCTTCAATATGGCCTCTTCCTCTAATTGGGGGTGTTCAGAAGCGACGTTCTTGGCTATGGGTGGTAGTAAGGTCTTTAAAAACCAATCAAGGAAGATTGTGTCTTCCAGCTGAATCTTGCACAAGCACTGACGTCGCCGCCACTCATGGATGTGGTCGGTTATGTGAGTCACCATGTTTTGGTGGCAAGATAGGAGTATCTCCACACCCTCGTCATAGCGAACACGGAGTTGGAAATACTGTAGGAACATGAAGGATAAAGAATTGAAGCTTGGGTAAGCAGCTTAAGGAAGCTCAATGTACCATTTGGTTGCGGTGCCTGTGCGGGTGCGCTGGAACAACATGAGTCTGATCGAATTGTCCATAATGTTGTTTGATGAGCACCATATATGAAACGTCATGATGTGGTTTTGGGGGCACTCCCCTGCCTTCCTTTAAAACTTTGGAATGTCTGATGGGAGTTTAGTTGACATAGGGGGCCAGTGAGGTTGGTGGCAGATTGGGTCATTGGTTAATCTAGCCAAATCAGGCAAGTTGAGGCATGCCATGAATGGGATATTAGACCCAAGACTGGTATTGGAGGGGTTGGCGATGGCGTCGTAGATTGCAGGAGTGTGATGTCCTTGTGTGACTGGGGGACCTGAAGTTGACTTCCTGCGATGCGAATAGTTGGGATGGTGGTTGAAGGGCCACTACCCCAAGGTATGAGAGGTGGTGATGTGGAAATAGCAAGGCCACCTCCCCCAGGTATGAAAGGTGGTATTGTGGGAATGACAGGGCCACTACTCCTAGGTATGACAGGTGGTACTATGGTAAGGATGGGGGTTGGTGTGGGCCAGCCACTAATGGGTTGTGGAATCACCATGATGTTTGTAGCGGTGTTGGGGTCGCTAGCCGCGATTGTGGTGGTAATGTGAGGCATGGACGTGGGTCTGCTGCCAACTACCCCTATGAAGAAGGGATCGGGATTCACGCTAGCCATGGGGCTATACAGTGCAGTTTGCAAGTTTGGCTCGGATTGGTAGGAATTTGAGTCAAAATCAAAGGCTGTATGGCCTTCTGACGGTGAGGAGGGTTGTCGAGGGTGGCCTCAACGGTGATGGTCTAAAGACCCAAAATGAGGTGGATTGCCTCTTAAGCATGAGGAAGAGCGTGGTGGATCAATGGTGTTTGTTTGATAGTAATCGGTAATGAAAATTGGACCCCGATTTAATGGCTTCCTATTGGCTTACAGGTGGTCACTCGTCCACTAAGACTACCAGAAGATAGCGCTTGGCTTTTTCCTCCCAGGCATTCTAGTTAATCGGTAGGAGTCGTTCATGTTTCGCTTGGCAATTCCTCTTACTGGCCAGCTACTTTGGGGTTCCTGCGGTACTCCTCACAATGAGATTTAGGGAAGATCCCAAGTACTTCTCGTAGTTATGGAAATTAGGGACTTATGTCGTCAAACTACAAAATTTTGATTTAATGTAAATTGGTTACTTTTAAAGGCTCACTCGGGGTCATTAACTGAGTTTGGTTGAATTATATGGTATGGTTGTGTGTGTATTTTGTATATGAGTTTTGTTTATTTTTATTATTTGTTAATCGTGTGATAAGAAAATCATATTGGAATTTCTTCACAGTTTAGGAAATGGGCAACTCAATCTGTAACATATGAACTAGTAAAATGAACAGAACCAAAGTTCACTACAAGACTGTAAAATGATAATCTACAGTGTGACTGCCCTGTTTTGTATCCCTCTTAGGCCAAGAAGGAGTGTTGGGATCTCATCAAAGTGGGAACAAGCCCACCCGTAGATCCACAGTTCACTCCTCAAATGTAAGGTTGCTCAACAGGGAGGACATAAATGTCGTGAAACCCCCAACGGTTTCCACCCCCTCTAGCTTCCAAGACACTTGTTTTTATTGGATTAGAGAAATATCAATGATAGGTTCCTATTACTATGCTTTCTCAACCCTATGTCTTATCTCAAAATACCTCGGAGGGTGATGATTGAGTAGAGGAGGAAGGGATGGGAAAGAGGGTTAATTTCCAACTGATCTTTAAGATAATGAAATAAAATTGTAGAAACTTAACCGAATAACAATAAACAGATTTACATTTGTAAAAAGTTTAATCATACAAGCAACCAAATGTAAAACTACTTGCAGAAAACATAGGTCGCTTCTGGCTGCTGGACAGGGACGACTGAGTCGCACAGACAGTCCGAACAACAACGACATGCAACCTGAGAGGCAGGTTGCCATTTTCGGGGCCGTATAGGTGACTAGGTAGCCCCTGTCATACCTGAATGGGTGACTGGGTCGCTTCTTTCACCCTGAAATAGGTGACTATGCCCGTAAACTAAAAAAATAAAAAACGAAATTGAGAACAGTCAACAGTAACCAGTACTGTGGCCGAACAGGATCGGTTCGACCTCATGAGGGCTCGACCAGGAATAGAAACGGAAGAAAAATTGAAAGAAAATACTAATAAACTATTCAAAAACCTACAAAAAACTATTAAACCCCAGGGATCTTGTGGGATCGACCCGACGGAGTCGCCAAACTGTAGCTGGACAAAATCCCTATCCACATGCAGATGCACCTCCCTTCCGTCTATAGGACGAAAGGGTAGAGTCCATGGATAAAAAATGAGCCACAACAAACTGTTAGAAAACAAAACAAATACTAAACATATACAAACTACAAACTGAAAAAAAAAAAAAAAAACATGAGACAATATACCTTCCGATCTGGTTTGAAAGGGGGCCACCATGCCCAAACTCAAAAAATGCCTCTCCATAGGCTAGGATTGGGTGGAGTTTTGACTCAACACACCATGGGAATGAGAAAATGGAGGAAAATGGGTTGTGAGGATGAATAGCTTGAGAGTGAAGGTCTCTCAAGGTACTCATGCGGGCATAAAAATGACAGCAAGGAAGAGTCATGTGTGTGATGGGGACCCCCACCCCTCTATTTATAGTTTTTCTCAATTTTTAGGGTTTTTAGCCCCTGGTTAGGGTTTTGGGTTCTACCTAGGGTTTTAATCCATTTTCGCTTGTTTATTATCTCCTTTTGGGGGTTTTAATCCCTTTTAGGGTTTTTAGCCCCTTTGTGAGCCTTTTAGCTCCCTTATGAGCCTTTTAGCTCCTTTGTGAGTTATCTTGGTTCTTTTGTGGGTTTTTAAGCCCATTTTAATTATTTTTTGTCTTTTGAGAGAAAAACATAGGATAAATAGGGTGTGGGGGTAGGATGAGTTAGGAAATGAATATATTGTGTGGTGTAGGCTATATGAGAAATTTTTTGCGTTAACACATCCAATGTCACATTATGTCTCGGTATCCGCCTCGTCAAGTCAATGCTTCCAAGTTTTCGGTCATGTTGCCCAATGTTCAAAGGAAAGATGTATATTGAGAGTTACCCTCTATAGTAAAAAATACCTCTATTTTGTGTCATTTACCTTTGAGTCAATCATGTGGTTACTTCATACTCAAATTCCAGAACTTTGTTCCAAGTTTCGTTTCGTTGATGTGGGATTCATCATGGCCCTCCTTCGACAAGACTATTCATATCGAATTCAACAGATATTCTAGGAATTAGTCTTAGAAACAATTCAGTTCCTTGAGATATGCATACCTCAATGGCATATTTTTCTCTTTCTAAAATAGGCTTTCGTCATTGGTATTTGATTGAAAACTTCATTCGAGTGTTAGACATCAATCCATCCATTCACATTCGGAGGAATGTACTAGAGTACCTTGGGAATCATTAACATTAATGGTTATCTCCCTTGCACTTGTTAACGGTTTAAATCATTGACCAGTAATCAAGTGGTTTCTACCATGTTCGACTTCAATACATTTATTCACATGGATAGAATCGTACCTTGTTGAAGATGAGACGAAGACCATGGGTATTTGTTAAGAATTTATTGCTTTCCCCAAGTTGCGATGGAGTATTTGTATGAGTCATAGAATGGATCCACATTTTTATGTTAGTGGATGTGCTCATATTTGCATCTGTGTGACATAGATACACATTGTATGTCTAGTAGCTATGTCCAAATTTGAGTCTTCTTTGCATGGATCTACATTGTATTTTAGTATCCATGAATTTTTATGTCTCACATGGATCTACATTGTATTGTTCGACATCCATGTTGTGAGTCATTTGGATATGTATCAAAGTGTAAGTGCATTGCAGAATCACCTTGGTTGTTGATGAGTTTTGACCTTTGGACCTTTTCCTCGAAGTTATAACCTGCTCCTACAAAGCATTTTTCCTATCCTTTCCCTCTAGACTCATGCTTTTGGGGGGATAATGCTACACCTAATTCTAATCACCAACATGTTATGAGATAGGTATTTCATTGTTTTCCTAAAATTCCTCATAGACTAAAGTTAAAAAATGAGTGAGAAAGGTTGCCACCGCCACACTTTTTCCTTGTGCAACTAGTGGTACCCATCTCTTTTTTTTAACCATGGGAGCAACAACCTGAAAGCTATATATACCAATAAATTGTGACTTATCAGGGGTTGAGACATCCTAAATCCCACTAGGGAGAGATTCTATCGCAGGGGTCGCCTACCCTTCGATCCTTGTCACAACAAGCCAATGAGAAACCCTACCCCCCAACGATTTTGAACACGTTACCTCTATGGATATAACACATGTTCTTAACCATTAGGCCCACTCAGGTGCTCTAACTAGTGGTACCCATATCAACAACACCCTTTGACCATTTGCAAGGAGCGGCGCCACCACCTACTTCATGTTTACAAGAGGTGGTGCTCCCCTGGCACCGCCTTCCTTCCTTATAAAAAGTGCGGTGCTTGACTTATGAAGGAAAAATAGAGAAGTTTCGAGAGGCTTTTGAATAGGTTCTTCATGGAGCCTCATCCCTAAGAATCAGGATGGGTGGAACTTGATATCCCCTATCCTAGGGATTATCCCTCCACCTCTTCCATGGAATCCTGAACCTACACTATCCTTTGAAGCCTTTAAATAATGGCTCGACCCTCATTGAAAAGGGGAGGAAGATTGTGTGATAACATCTAAACTCTTTCCAAATTATCTCATACTCTCTTGAGTGATTTGGAGGCAAGTTGAAGCTTGAGGAAGTACCCCATTGAGAAGAGATCCCAACACCAAGGCTTGGCTGTGATCTCTCCTTCTTTATTTTCTAATGCAAATATAGTTTATTTCCCCTAAACATTGTATATCTTATTCTTATGCTCTCTTTATTGTTTATTTCATTGGTCATTTACATATGATTACATATTAACTTGTCAGTCTCACTTGGTTTGTTTCTTTTTTGTCTATTGCAGGATCTCAGCATAGCTCAAGCACAATAAGTTTCATGCCTTCACAACCTCTTAAAAGGGTAAGAGAGCAGTCAATTCAATTAGTCTAGTTAATTCTAGGGAAAGATTCTTTATTCTGTAGGTGTTTTGTTCTATATTTGAGTTATTCAAGCTAGGGATACTACCTTTTTCTGCGTTGGTTGAGTATTTTCATTAACATTCATTCTTGTGGATTATGAATTATAGTTTCTCAAGAATATGAAAAGTTTGAGACAAGGAACAATAACAATAAAATAATATACTGAAGAATTCTGCAGTCCTGATTAGAACTGGGCACACTAAAGAAAATAAGAAGTAGCTTGTTACATTAATGGATTTCCTAACATACAAGAAGAATTGGAACTAGTGAGAATGTGCAGCATAGAATATACATATCAATTTGCACTGAAGGTTGAAGAAATATTAAATATAAAATTTGTAAACAAGAAAAGAGGAAGAGGTCGTGGTGGAAGAACTAGTGGAAGGTATTATGGAGGACAAGACAATAATTAGAAAAATCAGAAAAATGAAGGCCATGGAAGAAACAAAAATCAGAAAATGGATAATTCTTATTATTCATGAAACAAAAATTTCATAGGGAGAGGAAGATCGGGTGGGGGATTTGGAAGAGGATATTTTCATGGAACTTGTTTCCGGTTTGGAGAAGAGGGACAACACGATTATAAATTCCCTCATAATTAAGAAAGAACCAATAGAAGGAATAAAAAATGTAAGGGAAGCAAATGTGAATAAGGAAGATGCAGAATCATAAAATTTCGAAGAAGCAGAGAAAGGAGAAGTCTTAATGACTAGAAGAGCCTTGTTGAATGGAGATAATGAATATGTTCAAGGAAATGATTTGTTTACAAAAAGATGCACATGTGAACAAAAGGTATGTAGTGTTAACATAGATAGTGGAAGCACCGAAAACCTCATATCTGAATAAATGGTGAATGGGTTGAAGCTATAAAGAAGAAGAGACATGTATTTGTGTAGGATTTCTTGGATCCAGGATGATAACAAAATTTTGGTCAGTGAACAAAGTTTGATAAAATTTAAAATAGGAGGTTATAGTGTTGAAATTATGTGTGATATTATACCTATGGATGCTTGTCATGCATTCTTGGGAAATCCTTATCAATTTGACAGGAAATCAATGCACGATGGGTATGCCAACACATACTCAATGGCGAAGGATGGAGTAAGACACAAATTGAATCCATTATGAGAGGAAATGGGTAAGTTTTGTAGAAATGCCATAATTTGTTTAGTTGATTCTCAGAAGTTTTTAGATGGCTTTAATCATGAAGTGTTTAGATGGCCAATGCCCGAGAAAGAATAAAAGGATGCAAAGGGAAACGTTCCTGGCTTGAGTGTGCTGAGGTGGTCCTTTTCATATATAGTCCGCAAAAGGAGATAAACGAGACTATGCAGATGCCCTTTCCAATACTTTGACGAGTAGGAAAGGAAGAAAATGCGCTCGATGATATTTCCATTCGTTTAGGAGTAAGAAAAGAGATTAACAGAAACTCCATTTTGGTCAACCAAGACAGGGGGCACTAATGGTGCCCCATGGTGGGACGATGAAAGGTGGTCAAAGGTGACCAACTATGCAGCATGGATGGAGCGGTTGGCTCTTGAACATACCAATACATGCATGAGAAGGCTTGTAGAATGACACACAAATCAAGGTGACTTCCAAGAAAAGTTCCATAAAATCATGTGTAAACATACCGTACCAAGTTGGGGTGGACGAATTAGACTACATAGTGAGTACTCAAATGAGAGGGTGACAAGTACAAGTCTAGATATAGTTATATGCCAACGGCATGCAAATTGAGGTGAATTCTAGGAAATGGTCCAAAAAACCAAGTATTAAACATGAGAAAATGGTCTCATAACAAGATAGAGGGTGGAAAACTGAAACTAACGGTGTGAACGGCGTCCCAAATGGACTCCAGATGGTGCTACAGTGCTTGGAAGAAAAATAGACCTAATGAGGCCTATAAACAGGGGGGACCAGATGACAAGTGTCATTGTTACTGTTCAATGTTGAGTTGGAGAGGAGGGCCCCAAAAATTCTTTTGCTGATTTCTTCCGTTTCGACCGGTGATTTTCCGAGCCATGACTTGCAGGTAAGAGTATATGCAAAACTTACCTTTTTTAGTGGTTTGGTTTGTTGTTTTGCTCACCCAGGGGCCTAATATTCCCTGTTAGGGCTTCTTCATGTCGGGTCGCTCATTTCGAGGGAAAACCAACACCTAGGTCTCCCTTTCTGGGTGTACAGATGTGACTAGGTCGCTCCTATTGGGCATAAAGGTGCGACTTGAGGTTGATTCTATTTGGCCTGAAAGGGAGACTTAAACGCTCCTGTTTTTCCCAAAGGGGCGACTTGGTTGCTGGTTTTGATCAACAAGGAGAGACCTAGCCCCGGGGTGAGTTTTTGTTGATAGATGTGGCTAACATAGCTTTGGTGCTTGTGTAGGATGGCTCCACCAGTGTGGCGGGAATGAGACTGCAAAAACCTGCGCAGGGATGTTGCACAAAATGAAAACTTGGGTGTGTGAGATACACTAGCCTGTTCTGGGCTACTCAAGTTCATGCAAGTGCGTTTGATGAAGTCCTTGCAGTTACTTCTTGAGACCTTGGTTAGTTTCTGGGATGTTCAGGGGGAGCACTTCATCATACAGGGGAAGCGTCTCAAGACTACGCTGCACTATGTGTACTTCCTTGCTGGGCTTCTGATGTTGGGGGTGATTGGCGATATGGCGCCAAAGCTCTCGCATGGGGAGACGCTTGAGGAACTCTACGAGAGGCATTGCTATGCCTCTATGCATGTATAGGGCTCATATATTTTGATGTGGGACATTGAGAGTCTTTCGAGTCATGCAGTTGCAGCGATGGTGCTGCGTATCTTGGGTTCATATAAGAACCACAAGATATTTGGGGGGCAAGTCCAGATGGTGGAGAGTGCTATGCAGGGAACATACTTTGGATGTGCCCAAATGTACTTGTTCGTGGTTCGGTGTGCCCTTAACCATGCCAAGTCGATGGGTGGGGACTTCTGCTTTGCTTCCTTCTTGTGTGCCTTCTTTTTTGAGAGGGTTCCGACCCTCCGGCTACACGTAGCAGTGTGAGATGGTGGGCCTCAGGAGCCGCGGATGCGTAGGTGGTGCAATATGATGGTATGTGAGGGAGGCGACATAATAGGCCACTTCTTCACTCATGATTTATTAGATCAGTGGAGGAATATCTCGATAGTCATTGAGGACTACCCATATACTGCGATGGATTACATGGGGACCTGAATATGGCCCGAACTCCAGGCCAAGCCTAAGGACCAGATGGTACGTGTAAATGATGTTTTATGTGTTTTCATTCATATATAGAGTACTTAGATTTTTGGTAGCTATTTTAAATACCATGACTGATAATATCCTTGTGTGCATGTGCAGATATTGGTCCTCACCCACCAGCTGGGTACCGACAGTGGATGGGTATAGTGCAGGGGTTGGAGCCACTTGCAGAGGGTTGTCGGAGGAGGTGACAACCTGTGGTTGATTTTCAGCAGCATGTGGAGTGCTTACTGGAGGGGGTCACAGATGATGGTTGGCAGCATCTAGATGACGACCTCATTCTCGCCTATTACCAGGCTCCCGACGAGTGGATTCCTTTGATGAAGAGGATTTTCATGGCTATTGAGTATGTACAGATGGCGGCACGAAGAAATGTGCCTATGGATGACGGTGAGGTGTGATGTTATGTGGAAAATATCTTGAGGTAGATCCCATTACAGGGGTTCTCCAAGCGTTTTCCATTAGAGTCAACAAGAATGTATGCCCCCTTTCCAAGGAAGTGGCGAACGACATATGGGCTGTACCACATTGAATCAAACTTACCTTTTCCCAACTGATCATTGGCTTGGTCATAAACCAGGACCATATCGCCTTCGCTGAAGGTGCAAGGGTGGACATGGGAGTCATAATGGGAATTTGACCGGGTTTTGGCTGCTTCGATGGCTTGGAGAGTAGCTCAATGGTCCTCATCGGTTTGTTCTAGTTGGAGGAGGCATTCTTCCAAAGGCAAAGTATCGGGAAGGAGTTCCATGGTGAGGTGGAGTGATGGGATTTGGCACTCTATAGGGAGTACTGATTCAACGCCATAGACCAAGTGGAAGGGGGTGAAGCCGGGTGGCAGTCTTCATGGAGGTGTGTTAGGACCATAGGGAGGAAAATATAATGTGGTGCCAATTGGTTTGGTGGTTTCCCACCATTTGCTGAAGCATGGTGTTGATGATTTTATTGACCGCTTTGACTTGTCCATTGCCCTGGGGGTAGTAGGAATATGAGAACTAGTGTTCAAACTTCAAAATGGTTGAAAGTTCTTCCCACCTAGCATCTTTGAAATGCTTACCGTGGTTGGAGACTATCTATTGGGGGACACCAAATTGTGAAATAACATGGTTAAAGAAGAATCGTGTTGTCGTTTCTCCTTTGCAATCGAAAGTGGGCATGGCCTTGACCCACTTGGTGAAGTAATAGACAACCACAATAATGTATTTATGGCCACTGGCCAAGGTGGGAGTGATTGTCGTGAAGTCGATCGCTCACTTGTAGAAGGGACCAACTATGACTACGGGGTACAAAGGTGTGGGGGGAGTCCTTACTTTTGGGGCAAAGAGATGATAGATGCGAAATTGTTTGACTGGCTCTTTGCAATTAGAGAAAAATGAAGGCCAAAAATAGTCGACCTGTAGAATTTTTTGAGTAGTCACCAAACCGAATAGGTGGCCACCGCAAGCTCCACTATGACAGTCGTTAAGGACCTGTTCAACCTCGCCATGGGTGACACAGTGGCATAATATGGTGTCAACACCTCGACGGTAAAGGAAATCTCCAATAAGGAGATGGAAAGCAACTTGGTGTCAGATGCGCCATCTATCTTCACAGCTTAACTGAACCTTGAACTTCTGGGTGTGCAAGTATAGGAGAATGCCCCCATACCAAGGTTGTTCCATAGAGATGATGAATAATAACTCGTCAGGAAGGTAAAACTTGAGTGGTAGTGGTGTGGACAATGGGGGAAGGTATGTCATTAGTGCAGCTAGTGCTAGTGCCTTGGTGCTTTTTTGGGGAAACAAACTCCAAGTCAAATTCTTGGAGAACAGCTACCCACTTGGCCATGCAACCTTGTAGGAGGTGGCAACTCAAGAGGTACCACATATGGTTGGAATCAACCACTATTCGGGTATGGTTTTCAATAATGTAGTGGTGTAGTTTCTAAACCGAGAATACGATGGCGAAGGCCATTTTCTCCTCAGGTGAATATCGCAGAGGGAGACCTATCAGTTTATGGCTAACGTAATAAATCATGTGCTCTTGAAAAGCATCATCTTCTTGGAACAAAACTCCAGCAATGTAATTTTCCAAGGCCGATACATAAAGGATGAAGCCTTGGTTGTAGTCGGGTGCAAAAAGTAATGGTGCAAAAGCTAGGGCTTGTTTGAGCACATCAAATGATTCTTGTGCCTGCTGATCCCAAATGAATGGAATGTTGGAACGAAGCAAGCGTAAGAAACCGTGGGCTTTCGTCGCGTATTCTGGTACAAAGTGGTGAAGGAAGTTGTCCTTTCCTTGGAGACTTTGTAATTAGAGCAGATTTTATGGTGAAGGGAGATCAAGAATAGCTTGAAATTTAAGAGGGTCAACTATAAAATTGTCTGAGTTCAAAAGTAAAATTGGGTAAAATTGGATCCCCAATGTAAAATTGGGTAAGTTCAAAGTAGCCATCATTGGCTTACTCACAATGCCGGATGGGGGGTAAAGGAAGGGAATTGTATGGAATGGGAGAGAACCCCAGTAATTCCCTGGTGACTGCATCTGAGGCTGTGGCTATAGATGGGGTTGCGACTACGGAATTGTGGATGGGGCTATGGCTGCGGATGGGGTTTGGGTGCAACGGTGCTGTACGAGAGCATGAAAAAATACGCAGTCTCACTTGGTGCCAGTGTAGGTGGTACCAAGGGGAAGGAAGCCATCATGGAAGTGTCAGCGAACAAATCGAGGCCTACTTCCAGTAATGAGGGGGTGGTCGCGTTGTCAAAGGTAGTATCAATAGTAGGGATAACATTGGTCGGTGCGGTTGGCCCTTATGGATTGTGGTAAGTTAGTTGGTCCACCGTCACAATATTCCCGTCATGAGGGAACATCATAAGGAAGAAAACAGTGGATGCCATGGCTCTCATGGCATACATGTAACTCCTTTCTATGAGAAGGTTGTAATCCAACTGCGTGTTGAAAACTTCTATGTCGATCAAAACCATTTTAATGGCTAATGATATGGGGAGGTGTGGAAGGATTCCCTGAGATTTTTTGGGGTGGGCATCATAAGTGCGCAGTGTAATGGTGGATGGTTGGAGGAGGGGGGATCCGAGTTTCTTCCAGACCAACGTTGACATGATACAAGTGGATTCCCCTTCGTCAATAATACATCGATGCACAACCAAATTCCAAATTGATACCGGAATCTGGAAGGCAATGGTTGATGGCATTCTGGGCTCTCTGTTATCCAAATAAAATGCAGTCAATTTGGATTCGGAGGGATCTATGGCATCGAGTGTGTCGAACAATGCTTTTCGTTGTGGCAGGAATGTTTTTATCACTTCTAGAGAAAACATGGCTATAGGTGATTGGGCCATGTCATCAACGATTCTATGGTTCACCGCAGCTCTAGCCTTGGAATTGTTGGCAATCCGCTGCACAGGGAATCGTCGTCCCTGGGCCGCCCTTTATGGGGGAGTTGGGGTAAATGAAGAGGTATGGTGGTTGTGTTGGATGAAGATGTTGCTGATGGGTTAGCCATTTCAGTAGTGGATCCATACTTGATTTATCCGAGTCTATAAGTCAACCTCTTTAGTTGCCATTTCCAATAGGTGGTGAACACCTGTCTCTGTAAGTGGGGGTGAATTGGGAGCAGTGGGGGAATAGGTGTGGTTTCTACTAGTCCTTAGAGTGGTAATGGGTTCTGGAGAACCATGGGTGGGGGGCCTAGTGGTACTGGATTGGGTTGAGCTTGAACTGTTGAATTGGTACCGCACTGAGATTCATTCTGAAGAACCTGCTTAGTGCGACCCATGAGGGGGAATTCATGTGTATAATGACTGTAAACGTCACATAGTTTTCACAACTGGTTGGTCCGTAACAGAGCATTTCGTCTAGGTGGGTTAGATTGTTGGTGGTTTTGAGCCAACTGGTTCGCTCCAGTGTTGTTGGGAGGATTTGGTTGTTGGCCGCCTCCTTGTGGCTAGTTGTTACCCTGATTCCTAGCTCAGTTCTTTCTTCCTTTCCCTTGTTGGTTATTGGGGGCGGGTTGGTTGGGACGGTTCTGTTGAGTATAAACTTGTCCCATGGGTGTTGGCAGAGCTAGGGTGGGGGTCAAAACGGTTTGCATGGTTGGTGCATAGTATACCAAAATAGATGGAGGGGCTATGAATCTGGTCGTTGGTCCTGAATATGATTATGCCAGCCAAGTTGGTGCATGGGCGTGTTGTGGTGGTGTGGGCTGTGCATAGGAGGTTGTGGCTTCGGATTGAGCCATCATCCTTGAGTAGTCGAGAACTTGGTTTTTTTGCATAATGCTTGGGGCATTGATTGGGTGTGGTGGCATTATAGGAGGTGTCACACAACACTGTGGATGTTGAGATACATAACCTATGATGCCATCTACAGCATGGGATGACCCTGGCGCATTGCGGTGAGAGGTACCAACATGGGGAGCGTCAGGGAGGATGGTGTACAGGTACCCTAACTGAGCATAGATCAAGTCAAATTGCTTGGCCTTCAAGATGGCATCTTCCTCTGATTAGGGGTGTTCAGAAGTGACGTCCTTGGCTATGGGTGGTAGCAAGGTCTTTAAAAACCAATCAAGGATGATTCTATCTTCCAGCTAAATATTGCACAAGCTCCGACGTCGCCGCCACTTGTGGATGTGATCGGTTATGTGAGTCGCTGTGTTTTGGAGGCAAGATAGTAGTATCTCCATGCCCTCTTCATAGCGGACAGAGAGTTATAAATACTGTAGGAACATGAAGGATAAAGAATTGAATCCCGGGTAGGAGGCTTGAGGAAGCTCAATGTACAATTTGGCTGCGACTCCTGTAAGGGTGCACTGGAACAGCCTGAGTCTGATCGAATCATCCATAATGTTGTTTGATGAGCAGCATAGATGAAACGTCATGATGTGGTTTTGGGGTCACTCCCCTGCCTTCCCTTCAAACTTTGGAATGTATGATGGGAGTTTAGTTGGCACAGGGGGCCAGTGAGGTTGGTGGTAGAATGGGTCATTGGTTAATCTAGCCAAATCAGGCAAGTTGAGGTGTTCCATGAATAGGATATTAGACCCAAGACTGATGTGGGAGGGGCTGATGATGGCACTAGAGTTTGAAGGAGCGTGATGTCCTTGTGTGACTTGGGGTACCTGAAGTTGAATTCCCACATTGGGATAGTCGGGATGGTGGTGGAAGGGCCACTGCCCCTAGATATGAGAGGTTGTGTTGTGGAAATAACAGGGCCACCGCCCCCAGGTATGAAAGGTGGTACTGTGGGAATGACAGGGCCACTGCCCCCAAGTATAAAAAGTGGTACTGTGGTAAGGATTGGAATTGGTGTGGGCTCGCCACTAATGGGTTGTGGACTCACCACGGTGTTTGTAGCGGTGCTGGGGCTGCTAGTTGGGATTTTGGTGATAATGTGAGGCATGGACATGGGTCCATTGCCAACTACCCCTCTGAAGAAGGGATTGGGATTCACGCCAACCATGGGGCTAGATGGTGCAGTGTCCAGGTTTGGCTCAGATTGGTAGGAATTTGAGTCAAAATTAGAGGTTGTATGGCCTTCTAATGGTGAGGAGGGTTGCCAAGGTTGACCTCTATGGTGATGGTCTAAAGACCCGAACTGAGGTGGATTGCCTCTTAGGTGTGAGGAAGAGCGTGGTGGATCAATGGTGTTTGTTTGATAGTAACCGGTAATGAAAAATGGACCCCAGTTTAATGGCTTCCTATTGGCTAACAGGTGGTCACTCGACCACCAAGATTTCCATAAGACAATGCTTGGCTATTTCTTGAATCCTCACAAGCGTTCTAGTCAATCGGTAGGGGTCGTTTCCTATTTCGCTTGGAAATTCCTCTCATTGGCTAGCTACTTTGGGGTTCATGCGGTACTCCTCACAATGAATTTTAGGGCAGAGCCCAAGTACTTCCCGCAGTTATGGAAATTAGGGACTTATGTCCTCAAACTGTAAAATTTTGATTTAAAGTAAATTGGTTACTTTTAAAGGCTCGCTCGGGGTCATTAACCGACTTTGGTTGAATTATATGGTATGGTTGTGTGTGTACTTTGTATATGAGTTTTGTTTATTTTTATTATTTGTTAATTGTGTGATAAGCAAATAGTACTGGAATTTATGCATAGTTTAGGAAATGGGAAACTCAATCTGTAACATATGAACCAGTAAAATGAACAAAACAAAAGTGCACCACAAGACTATAAAATGCTAATCTATAGTGTGACTGCCCTATTTTGTATCCCTCTTAGGCCAAGAAGGAGTGTCGATCTCTCATCAAAGTGGGAACATTCCCACCTGTAGATCCATAGGTCACTCCTCAAATGCAAGGTTGGTCAACAGGGAGGATGTGAACGTCGTTAAACCCCCAATGGTTTCCACCCCCTATAGCTTCCAAGACACTTGTTTTTATGTATTAGATAAATATCAATGGAAGGTGCCTATTACTATGCCTGTTCAACCCTCCTTCTTATCTTAGAATACCCCAGAGGGTGATGACTAAGTAGAGGAGGAAGGGCTGGGAAAGAGGGTTAATTTCCAACTGAGCTTTAAGATAATGAAACAAAATTGTAGAAACTTAACTGAATAATAATAAATAGATTTTCATTTGTAAACAGTTTAATCATACAAGCAACCGAATGTAAAACTACTTGCATAAAACACAAGTTGCTTTTGGCTGCTGGACAGTGGTGACTGAGCTGCACAAATAGTCTGAACAATAGCGACAAGAAACCTGAGAGGAAGGTCAACCTTTTCAGGGCTGGATAGGAGACTAGGTCACCCCTATCAGACATGAATGGGTGTCTGGGTCACTTCTTTCAACTTCAAATAGGCGGCTAGGATCGTAAACTGAAAAAATAAAAAACATAACCGAGAACGACCAACAGTAACTGGTACTGTGGTCAAACAGGCTCGGGTCGGCCTCGTGAGGGCTTAACCAGGAACATAAATGGAATAAAACTTGAAAGAAAATACTAATCAACTATTCAAAAACCTGCAAAAAACTATTAAATCCCAGGGATCCTGTGGGATCAACTCGGTGGAGTCGCCAAACTGTAGTTGGAAAAAATCCCTAGCCACGTGCAGATGCACCTCCCTTCCATTTATAGGACGAAAGGGTAGATTCTATGGATGAAAAACAAGCTGCAACAAAATTTTAGAAAACAAAAGAAATACTAAACATCTACAAACTGAAAAAACAAACATGAGACAATATTCCTTCCGATCTGGTTTGAAAGGGGGCCACCATGCCCAAACTCAGAAAATGCCTCTCCACACGCTGGGATTGGGTGGAGTTATGACTCAACACACCAAGGGAATGAGAAAATGGAGGAAAATGGGTTTGTGAGGATGAATAGATTGATATTGAAGGTCTCTCAAGGTACTCACACAGGAATAATAATGATAGGAAGGAAGAGTCATGTGTGTGATGGGGACCCCCACCCCTCTATTTATAGTTTTTCTCAATTTTTAGGGTTTTTAGCCCTTGGTTAAGGGCTTGGGCCCTACCTAGGGTTTTAATCCCTTTTCGCTTGTTTCTTAGCTCCTTTTGGGGTTTTTAGCCCCTTTGTGACCCTTTTAGATCCCTTGTGAGCCTTTTAGCTCCTTTGTGAGCTATTTTGGCTCTTTTGTGGGTTTGTTAAGCCATTTTTAATTATTTTTAAGCTCTTGAGAGAAAAAACATAGGATAAATAGGGTGCGGGGGTAGGATGAGTTAGGAAATGAATGTCTTTGTGTGGTGTAGGCTATATGAGCAAGTTTTTGAATTAACACATCCAACGTCGCGTTATGTCCCAGTATCCACCTTGTCAAGTCAATGCTTCCAAGTTTTTGGTCGTGCTTCCCAATGTTCAAAGGAAAGATGTATATTGAGAGTTACCATCTGCAGTCAAAACTACCTCTATTCTGTGTCAGTTACCTTTGAGTCAGTCATGTGGTTACTTCATACTCAAATTCCAGAACTTTGTTCCAAGTTTCGTTTCGTTGATGTGGGATTCATCATGGCCCTCCTTCGAAGATACTATTCATGTTGAATTCAACACATATTCCAGTAATTATTCTTAGAAATAATTCAGTACCTTGAGATATGCATACCTCAATGGAATATTTTTTCACTTTCAAAAATAGGCTTTCATCATTGGTATTTGATCGAAAGATTCATTCGAGTGTTTGACATCATTCCATCCATTCACATTCGGAGGAATGTACTAGAGTACCTTGGGAATCATTAATATTAATGGTGATCTCCCACACACTTGTTAACGGTTTTCATCATTGACCGGTAATCAAGTGGTTTCTACCATGTTCGACTTCAATACATTTATTCACATGGATAGAATCGTACCTTGTTGAAGATGAGACGAATACCATGGGTATTTGTTAAGAATTTATTTCTTTCCTTAGGTTACGATGGAGTATTTGTATGAGTCATAGAATGGATCCACATTTGTATGTTCATTGTTGTGCTCATATTTGTGTATGTGTGACATAGATACACATTGTATGTCAGGTAGCTATGCCCAAATTTGAGTCTTCTTCGCATGGATCTACGTTGTATTTCAGTATCCATGACTTTTTATATCTCACATGGATCTACATTGTATTGTTCGACAGCCATGTTGTGAGTCATTTGGATATGTATCAAAGTGTAAATGCACTACAGAGTCACCCTGGTTGTTGATGAGTTCTGACCTTTGGACCTTTTCCTCAAAGTTATAACCTATTCCTACAAATCATTTTTCCTATCCTTTCCCTCTAGACTCATACTTTGGGGGCATTATGCTACACCTAATTCTCATCACCAAAATGTTATGATATAGGTATCTCATTGTTTTCCTAAAATTCCTCAGAGACTAAAGTTAAAAAACGTGTGAGAAATATTTCCACCACCGCACTTTTTCCTTGTGCAATGAGTGGTACCCATCTATTTTTTTTAACCATGGGAACAACAACCTCCCAAGAGTATATCCAACAACCTACAAGCTAGATATACCAATAACTTATGACTTATCAGGGTCCGAGACAACTTGAATCCCACTAGGGTGATCTTCTATCCCAGTGGTCGCCTACCCTTCGATCCTTGTCACAACATGCCAATGAGAAACACTACCCCCCATTGGTGTTGAACCTATGACCTCTAGGGATATAACACATGTTATTAACCATTAGTCCCACTCAGGTGCTCTAACCAGTGGTACCCATCTCAACAACACCCTTTGACCATTAGCAAGGAGCATTTTCGCTGCCCACTTCCTATTTACAAGAGGTGGTGCTCCCCTAGAACCGCCTTCCTTATAAAAAGCGTGGTGCTCAACTTATGAAGGAAAAAAAGAGAAGTTTCGAGAGGCTTCTAGAATATATCCTTCATGGAGCCTCATCCCTAAGAATCAGGATAGGTGGAACTTGATATCCCCTATCCTAGGGATTATCCCTCCACTCTTCCATGGAATCCTGAACCTACGCTATCCTTTGAAGCCTTTAAATAGTGACTCACCCCTCATGGAAAAGGGGAGGAAGATTGTGTGATAGCATCTAAAATCTGTCCAAATTATCTTAGACTCTCCTGAGTGATTTGGAGGCAAGTTGAAGCTTGAGGAAAGACCCCATTGAGAAGAGATCCCAACACCAAGGCTTGGTTGTGATCTCTCCTTCTTTATTTTCTAATGCAAATATAGTTTCTTTCCCATAAATAGTGTATATCTTATTCTTATGATTTGTTTATTGTTTATTTCCTTGGCCATTTACATATGATTACAGATTATCTTGTTAGTTTCACTTGGTTTGTTTCTTTTGTGTCTATTGCAGGATCTCTGCATAACTCAAGCACAGTAAGTTTCGGGCCTTCACAGCCTCTTAAAAGGGTAAGAGAGCAGCCAATTCAAGTAGTCTAGTTAATTCTAGGTAAATATTCTTTATTCTGTAGGTGTTTTGTTCTATATTTGAGTTATTCAAGCAAGGGAAACAACCTGTGTCCGCATTGGTTGAGTATTTTCATTAACATTCATTCTTGTGAATTATGAATTACAGTTTCTCAAGAATATGAAAAGTTTGAGACAAGGAACAATAACAATAAAATAATATACTGAAGAATTCTACAGTCTTGATTAGAACTGGGCACACTGAAGAAAATAAGAAGTAGCTTGTTACATCAATTGATTGCCTAACATACAAGAAGAATTGGAACTAGTGAGAATCTGCACCATAGAATTTACATATCAATTTGCACTGAAGGTGGAAGAAATATTAAATCTAAAATTTGTAAATAAGAAAAGAGGAAGAGGTCGTGGTGGAACAACTGGTGGAAGGTATTATGGAGGAAAAGACAATAATTAGAAAAATCAGAAAATGGATAATTCTTTTTATTCATGAAAGCAAAATTTCATAGGGAGAGGAAGATCAGGTGGAGGATTTGGAAGAGGATATTTTCATGGAACTTGTTTCCGGTTTGGAGAAGAGGGACGACACGATTATAAATTCACTCATAATTAAGAAAGAACCAATATAAGGACTGAAAAAATGTAAGGGAAGCAAATGTGAATAATAAGAATCAGAGTCATCACATTTCGAAGAAGCAGAGAAAGGCGAAGCCTTAATGACTAGAAGAGTCTTGTTGAATGGAAATAATGAATATGTTCAAGGAAATAATTTGTTTAAAACAATATGCACATGTGAACAAAAGGTATGTAGTGTTAACATAGATAATGGAAGCACTGAAAACCTCATAGTTGAATAAAAAGAAGACACATGCATTTGTGTAGGATTTCTTGGATCCAGGATGATAACAAAATTTTGGTCAGTGAACAAAGTTTTATAAAATTTAAAATAGGAGGTTATAGTGTTGAAATTATGTGTGATATTATACCTATGTATGCTTGTCATGTTTTATCAGGAAATCCTTATCAATTTGACAGGAAATCAATGCAGGATGGGTATGCCAACACATACTCAATGACGAAGGATGGAGTAAGACACGAATTGAATCCATTAAGAGAGGAAATGGGTAAGTTTTGTAGAAATTCCAGAATTTGTTTAGTTGATTCTCAGAAGTTTTTAGATGGCCTTAATCATGAAGGTGTTTTTTTTTCTTTGATTCCAAAAACTAACCAAGAAAATGTTGAAGATGTTCATGTGGAAGTTGTAGATTTGTTGCATGAATTTCAAGAAATTGTTTTTGATAATGCACCATAAGGATTACCATCTATGAGAAGAATAATTCATTAGATTGGTTTGATACGAGGAGAAAGTTTTCCTAACAAAGTATCCCACAAAATATCTCCTATAGAGAGTGACGAACTGAATAGACAAGTACACGAATTGTTGCATAAAGGTTTAATTGCAGAAATATTAATCTCATGTGCATTTCTAGTGATTTTGGCACCAAAGAAAGGTGGAGAATGGAGAATGTGCACATATTCAATGGACATTAACAATATCACTATCAAATACAAATTTCCATTTCGTATAATGGATAATATTATGGATTGTTTAACTGGAGCTAAGTACTTTACCAAGATTTATTTGAAAACTACCTATCATCAAATTCAAATCAGAGAAGGGGATGGTTGCAAGACAACTTTCAAGACTAAAGAGGTTTGTATGAGTTGATGGTCATTCCTTTTGGGATAACCAATTCACCTAACACATTTATGAGATTGATGAATGAGGTATTCAAAGAATTTTGGGTAGATATGTTATTGTTTATCTTAATGACATTTTGATATTCAGTAAGAAATTAGAAGAGAATTTGATGCATGCTAGTTTTGTTTTTGAAAAGTTAAGAGAAGAGAAGTTGCTCATTAACTTGAATAACTGCAACTTTATGAAGGCGGAGTTGGTATACTTAGGATTCATTGTTTCAGGAGAGGGAATCAATATGGATCTAGAAAAGGTGAAAGATATACTAGAATGGCCAACACATAGGAGTTATACATAGGTGAGATCAATTCATGGTTTGTCAATATTTTATATAAATTTTATTAGAGGTTTAAGTAGTATTTTTCCACCACTAACTGAGACCATGAGAGGAGACAAGAAAGATTTCAAGTGCACTATAGAGGAAGCAAGAAGTTTTTATGTTTTGAAGGCTAAGGTGATGGAGCAACCTATTTTAGGTATTCTATATTTCAGCAAGGCATTTTAGGTATATTGTGATGCAAGTGGTAATGCCATTGGATCTGTTCTAAGTCAAGAAGGTAAACCCATTGATTATTTTAGTGATAATTTAAATGATTAAAAGAATAAATATTCAGTTTATGATCAGGAATTTTATGCTATTGTTCAAGCATTGAAAAAGTGGAGACATTATATTTTTCCTAAGGAGTTTGTTTCGTTCACTGTTCATCAATCACTTCAATATTTGAATAAGGAAAGTTAAATAAGGAATATTTGTGGCGGTAGATATATTTTCTAATATGGAACATTTAATTCCATGTAAAAAGACTAATGATGTTGTGCATGTTTCATATTCTTTTTTTAGGGAAGTAGTGTGCCTACATGGCTTACTAAAGAGCATAGTTTCAGACAAAGATACAAAATTAGTTGGATACTTTTGGAGGGAATTATGGAAGAATATAAAAACCGGTTTGAATTTTTTCTCATCCTACCATTTGAAAACAAATGAACAAGAAAAAGTTATGAACAAAAGTTTGGGAAATTTGTTGAGGATTCTAGTTGGAGACAAGCCAAAGGGGTGGGATTTGATTCTACCTGGAGCAAAGTTTGCATACAACAACTCAGTCAATAGGAGAACATGAAGAACACCATTTTAGATTGTCTATGGAAGCATCCCAGGGATGTTTCATATCTCAAAAATATATACATAAGTGAGAAGAAAAGTGAAGAAGCAAAGGACTTTGCTGACCACATGAAGAGCATGCATGAAGAGAGAAGAAAGCACATCATTAAAATGAATTTTAAGTACAAGTATAAAGATGATTTGAAGAATATGTGTAAGGAATATTAGATTGGTGATGAAGTAATGGTACATCTAAGAAAATAAATATTTCTAATCGGTACCTATAACAAGTTGAAAATGAAGAAATTTGTGCCTTGAAATTATAAGCAATCATGATTCAGGTAATGCATATGAAGTAGAGGTTCCTAGTGAACTCAATATTTCACATATATTTAACGTTTTAGATCTAACAAATTTTCATGAAGTTGAAAATGATGAAGGTACAATAGGTGAAAAATTACATATACCAAGACCTACATTAGAGAAGGAGGAGACATAAGCAATATTAGACAATAAGGTGAGTAGGAGAACAATTCATATTGAGCAATACTTTGAATGCTTGGTGAAATGTCTTGGAAGACCTATTGAAGAATCATCTTGGGTGTCATAAGCTGAGGTTGATCATCTTGGTTTTTCTCTTAAGAAGTGACATGGTCACTTTTCTTTCTACCATAGGTGTTTGATGCAGGATCATCTATGGTTATTGGCAATATTGCATCAACCAAAAAGATTACATTTTGATGTTGAGTTGGTTTGAATAATGTTTTGAGAAATAAGTGAAAATATTAGGCCAAAAAAACAAATTTTAAATAACTGGTCTAATTTTTGTTGCAAATAGTGTAGGAGTGCATTTTCAAAGTTTGAAAAGAAAAAGGCCAACATTGCATGTATTTTTGGAGTTATTGAAATGCATCATGGAGCATTTAATGCTTTTAATATTTGTGGATTTTCCTTTCTAGTTACATGGCATAGCCTTTTCAAAGGAGGTAAACAACATATTTTGCGAATAATGATTTAATGCTTTTTCTAATTGTTGGAGTAGCCTTTTCAGTTACATGATGTAGCCTTTTCAAAAGAGGCAAAAAAATAAGATTTTTGGAAGGATTTATTTCTTTTTCTAATTCTTGGATCATACTTTTCAATTTGACGGGAATAGATTTTCAAAGAAGGAAAAATATCAGATTTTTGGAATGATTGCAAAAAAATTGGTATTGACATTTTTTAGGTGAGAAAAAGAGAGATTTGTTTTGGGAGTTTGTTGTGCAGGGGGTGTGGCATATATTCATTGAGAATATGGAAGCCATTTTTATTGTAGGTCTAAAGGTTTTTTGACATTAAATGAAGAAAATAATCCTTTGTTGAAGATTGTTTTGAAAGTAAATTCTGATTTCTTCTACCCAAATATTCATACACTTAACATCCAATCTGGTTTGGAAATATGCTCAAGAGAATCCCTAGAATTATCTAGTACAATAATGGTCCTCAAGAATGACTGGAAACACTATGTTCCATATATGGGAACGGGGGTTTTACAAACTGTGATAAAATCAGGCTTTTGATCAGATTTCAGTTGAACAACATGAGGGTACTATATCCAATACTCAACATTTTTTTCCTTCACATATGCCTCTTTTATATTGATAGGGAGGTATTTAGGGAAGTTGGAGGAAATTACTTATGGTATTGGGACAAATAAGAACGACCAAAACATAAAATTTATCTGTAAAGTAACTTATTTTTATTTTTTACCCTTTAACATACATGTACACAGGTTATACAAAGGAGGGATGCATATACATGGTCTAATAGTTAAAAGGGCATGTAGATATATTGGTTTTGAAGAAGATTTTTTGATGAAGTGTTGCTCAAAGATAACAAGGGATCAAGGGAGTATGAAAGAAAGGGATAAGATCAAACCATCTAAAGCATCTCTAGGTCAAGTGTGATAAAATATGATATAACAGATTCCCCTTAATGTGTGAGGTTAAAGTGTTAGATGATGGCTGAAATACATTATATCCCTTTCAGAATTAAGTATAGAAGTAACCCGGATAAAATTTCCAATAATAATCCATAGGTGGAACCTGCAATAGATAAAGTAAGAACTCTCTCTTCCTTAGGAGGGCATACCCATGCTCAGGAGTAACAAAAGCATGGTCACCAAATCAAGTGCATTGCATGTCTATGAGGTATATAGATGTAGTTATCATGACCATGAAGATACATAGTGGATCCATGTTAAAAATACATCATATCCATGAAGATACACAATGGATCTATTACAAAAAGGATATCATAGCCACAAAGATACACAGTGGATCTATGTCTGAGAATCAAATGAAGATACTTGGAAAATAGAATGAATAAATCAATCTCCATAAGAAACAGTTCCAAAATAGGGGTGGATGGAAATCCAATGCAAACCAATTCATAGCATAAATATGTGGTGCTATATATGGAATCGATGTATTCAAACCAACAAATACAGGTAGGAGTCTAAAATATGTGAATATATGTCGTAAAGTCCAACATAGTAAGGCATAGTGTGATTACCAGTCATTAATGTATACTGTTAACACATATGAACCAACTCATCGATAATGATATTGAGGGGCAAGGTACCTAGTAAAATATAACAAGTGTATATATATGTCTTGACATCGAACACTTGTAGATTCTAATGATCAAGGGAAATTGATGTATTCCAACTGTCAATAGTGAGGAAACTTGCCACTGATGACTGCAATATCTAATGTACTAAAAGGACTCTAGACCACTATTACAGAAAAAAATGTTTTGGAGTCGATGGAAAGTGATCCACTATAAGGAGGGAATTGATGCATACCCCATCATCCAACACAAAGTAGTAGCAGAATTCCAAATATTTGGTGGACCAAGATGATTGATTCTGAAATGTACTATACATAGGAAGGATGACATACTAAAGTTAAGAGTTCTACAAATTGTCCAAAATAGGATGAAAACTTCCCTTGGTCATAAGCACGACATCATAAGTGACTAATGCAAAATTGACTCAAGAATGAACATGAAATAATCCAATGATGTATGAGACAACAATGGATTGCTTCGTAATGTTTGGGAGATTAACTCATAATTGGAGATAATGCATAAACTAGTTCAGCTTCCTAAATCCATACTATAATCCAAATTGCAAAGGTAATGAATCAATACAATGTTCTATGTTTAAGGGTGACACAACTTGCTGCCAGGCATAAATAAGAACATGACTCTTTCCCATTCATCTTTTAGGAATATTTTCTTTTTTTTCTTTTTTCTATATTATTAAATTTTGAAAAAAAATAAAATAATGTTATGATATAGCGGAAGAAACAAGTGTTAGGTACATGGGAATTAGTTCCAAGTGCTTGGAAAGTACCTATCCATAATGAAAGGAACATGAGAAGGATAGGGACACTTTGGGAATGTTTCTTGTTGGTAAAAGGGTGTCAACTTGCAAAGGAAAATGATGCATAACTTAGAGATAATGAGATAAGAGATGAGTGTCAGTAAAATTAATTACTCAATTGGTTGTACATTGAATTATCGTCTGGGATTCATAAATTGATGAGGTGTCAATACAAGTATATACAAAACCAAGATTGATTAATTATAAGGTAACCTAAATTAATCACACTCAAATAATTTTTTGAGGAAACACTTCCAGAAACCAAGATAAACCCTTAAAATTATATTTTACATGTAAAACATTTATGTTTTCATTTCTAAGCATTAAATAGTTCATACATGATTCAACATCATAAATATATTCAATTAAATTAACAACTCCTATAGCTTACTTAGAGAAAATAAATAAAATCTTCTCAACTAAATAAAACCAAAACAAAAATTAAAATATTAGGACATCTTGGAGTAGTTGGTCTGAACCCTGTGGATTCTTAGCCACTTCCTTGATTCACAAGGTTAAATATCCAAGGGATATTAGCACATTGGGGACCCATTTCAATCCATAGAATCACACTTACATTAAATGAAATAATTAAAATGGTTAAATGAATGTATGAATAAATAATCAAGAAGCTAATAATGATCTAGAAATGTAAAAGACGCTCACAATAATAAAAGATTTACAAACTCAAACATTCATTCACATACAAAATCTAATGACTAAACTCTACACCAACATCCAGTTCAAGGGGCCCTCCTGACTGGGTGCACTGTAGGAATAATAACTCAAAGTTGGTTCAACAACAAAATAATTTCAATAATGGCTCAGAATTTTACAAAGTACACAAACAATATTGAGTAATTCCCCTTCTCTCACTTATGATCTCCAACTGAGCTTAATTAAGCTAACATTCTCTACAAAACATTTTAATTTATATAATAGTTCTCATACAACTAATTACAATAGCATATATGAATTATATGGATCTCAAACCACTTAATATAGACAATCCTCTTCTTTTGAATGCAAAATTAAAACTATCAAGGATATTATGACACCATATTGACGATTTCATGATTCAAAAACATGAAATTGTGGTCAAAGACCCAATCCCAAATATAGCACCTCCAATTTTTTAAGCATGGATTCGGTTAGAGACAAATGTTGAAGATATAATTTTAAAGGAGGGAGAGAGATAAAATGCATGATATTCCATATCTTCATTTGGGTCTAAGCATCCAAAAATAACCTGACCAATAAATGACTTACAGCTGGAGTTCTAGTAGCTAGAGAGTATGATGAAAGTATTAAGGAATTACCAGAATTCTTGTAGCATGCTTCTCAGGCATAACTGCTTTGCAGTTCCACTAATACAAAACACACTTTGGCATTATTTCATATAGTTCCAGTAGTGAATAATCCTCTTTACGATTTCGGTAGTGAATAGCCTCCTACAATTCCAGAAGCATATAGTCTTCTCTATTCCAGTAGTATATAGTATTCATGTGGTTCTATTAGTATGAGAGTACCTATAGTTCCAAAAACATAGAGAATGTTGCATGATGTTCTTGAGATAATTAGATAGACCGTATTTAGATTGAAATGGGTTCCAAACATAGAAAATCATGCAAAATTGGGAATAATTACCTCATATGATATTATAGTGCTTGGATCATACAAAATGAAAGAAAATATGGAAAAGGAAGGAAAATAGTAACCAAAAGAAGATGTCATTATATGGAAAAGGATCACATGATTGAGTACAAAATTGATCAAATTCAAGGCCTAGCATCTCCCCTATGCCCAAGTTTTTTCATGCCCCCATGCAAATATTATCTGTCAAAACTACACTTGGTCCCTCTACTTCCCTGCTTATACTTGCTATACTGCTTGGACTAGGATGTTCAGGATGGTGGAGGAGGATTTTTTTCTTTATGCTTATGTTGTAGTAGTTTAATATTTAGCATACTGTTGTATTTTTGTAGTGTCTCCCTCTAATGACACCAATTTTTATCCTTTTGAATAGAATCTTACATTCAATGTCTTTATTCCTTTCCTTTCCCTATACACGCACAATTTTCCTTGAGAGTCTAATTTTCATGTTTTATATATGAATCCAACACTTCATATTCCCTTAGCTACCTATTAAGCTTTCTTATTTTCTTGCTTCATTTATTTTGTTGTGAAACTTCATCAATAAATTATGATATCGCGTCATGTTTTAGAGAAGGTTCCTCCTTGTATGAATATGAATAAGGTAGGTTAAGAATATTACCTACTTTAGGTCCCCTAGGCCTAGTATTCTCAGTCTCCAAGATAGGAAAATTAGGAACACAGTCAGTCATCAATTCAGGTGCTTCAGACTCTCCTTCTACAAGAGGAGTCTCCATTTATATTTCATGATGTTAAAATTCCATATCAATAATCAGTGTCTCCTTAGGCACTTCAAGTTGTATTTCTTGCATAGGAGCAGAGAGTTATTTGGTAGCAGATTTTATATGAGGATTCCTTGATGTGCTTCCTACAACGATCACATATTCCTCGTCTTTAGTTTCCTATTCATTCTACCTGAAAATTTGTTTATCCCTTCTCCTCATGACTCTAGTATTCACTTCTGCAATTCTAGTGGTTAGTATCATATCCTCCTTCAGTTCTTCCTCCACTGTAATCTTTTAATGTTATTTGTTTTAACCTTACTGGAGGATCCCTTATCATTATGAGTTGTTTCTACGTCAACAAGGGTACCTACAGTTTCCATAGAATTTTATTTTTGTAACACATTCCCATCAATGTTCTTCTTCAAAAGTTCCCCTCCTATATCTTTAAATTTCTTCTTAGTACAAGGGGTTTTACATTTAGAAACAAATTCTTCTTGTATTTATTCTTCAGTAGTTTTTATTATGCACATGATTCATGAATCTCCATTTCCCTTGAAGAATCCCCTTTTTCATTTTCACCCTTTCATTTATTATGAAAAATATTATATTTCTCATATGGTTCTATATGTGGTTTCTCTTCATCAATTTTCCCATCTGCCACAGGCTTTAAAACCTTCTTCTCATCTAAATTTTTTCTTTTTGTAACACCACTATTCCTTTGTATTTTGTAGAGGGTTCTACCTCTTACTCTTACTCAATGACTTCTTCTCCTCCAAAATATTCTGAATCTTTCTTCTTACTTGATGTCTCCCCCTCCACGATGCTGCTCTTATTTTTCCTTCGAGGTGTTTGAGACTTTTCAAGGGATTCCTCTTTAATTTTATTTTAGTGGTTTCTTTCTCTAAGGGAGGCCCTAGTTCAATATCAACATCCATAAATTCATCATCCTTAAGGGAATTTCCCTAATCTTTGTTCTTATTTTTCTTCTTTTGAGAGGTGGATTTTAACTACTGAGAGGGTTTTTCCAACTGTATGGTTATAGGGGATTCAATATAATTTCCTTTAAATAGTCCCTAGAAAAGGAATTGCTCCCAAGTTTGATTCTTTTCTTTGAATTCATTTTCTATGATTATCCTAACAAGGCCATGATGGAAGAGACTGATTTCCACCTTCTGTAGGTGAAATTGTACATGGGAATCCATCTTGGTTAAGCTTATCCACAAGAACAAGGGGATATTCTTATTCTGGTTTCCACTAAAATGCCAATTGGTCCATATCTCGACACTATAGATCCATTCTCACTCTTACAAGTTGTATCTTCCATATTTGTAGCTTGTGGGGAATTAATTGACCTCAAAATTTTAATAATATTTTCTCAACAAGCAAAGGGACAGGGAAAATGGTCTCATGTTTTTTCACTAAAAGATGGAAAGAGGGAGCTAAAAATGAATGATTTGAATCCTAACTTGATTAAAAAAATTCATGAATGGGAGAGACATCACTATTCACAATCATAATTATGACCATAGCTAGTTTTGATTGGATAAAATGATGGCATGGGAGAATAATTATGTGAACTGGGTTAAGGATGTCATTTGTGAGAATATCGATCCAAATTAGGAAAAAAATTACCCAATTAAGACAATAATTTTCATATGTTAGTCACACATTCCAAAATAAAATATAACCTTACCATAATTACCTTGATATAGAACATATAGTTTGAGTAGCTTGGTAGATCCAGTAATCATTTGCACATGTGACAGTGTCAACAGGTTACCAGAGTTGGTAGTCAACTGACTCACGAGGTATTCTGGTATCCTACTAGAAATTGAGATTATGGTAATGGACTTGTCATTCAAAATTTCTTACTCAACTACGAGAGTTTGTGGAACTCATTCATACATGTGGAACATACAACATTTCCATAATAAAAATATTTTGGTTCTTTTACCCATCATTCCCGCGTTGTCACATTAAATACCTATAACTTAATCATCAAATATTTGCAGCTTAACATCAAATGTACCATACTAACACTAAATCTTGCATCTTAATATTATATATCTGTAGCCTCACATAAAGTGCTCACAATAGGATATTTGAAGTATGCTACCTTGATACCATCATTATCAACCAATATCTATTGTTTCCTAGAAATATTTCCCTTTTGAAATATGGTTCCCTTAAGTTGAGCTGACATCATATCATCAAATTATGTGTTCTATCTACACTTGATCAAATTATGTGTTCTACCTGCACTAATCAAATTATGTGTTCTATTTGAACTGATCAAATTTTGTGTTCCATATGCACTTGATCAAATTATGTGTTCTATCTACACTAATAAAATTATGTGTTCTATCCACACCAATCAAATTTTGCGTTATATATACACTTGATCAAATTATGTGTTCTATCTACACTGGATGTTTGATATTGGCAATTTGTCCTGATGTTGTCATAAATAACTAGAATCAATGTTTCTTGTGTTGGAAAGGAAGTTCGAGGAGAACTTGGGTGGACTTGCTAGGAATAGTCATTCTGGTAATAATATCCTTTTTGAAGCTACCCATCCTATTATAAGATTCCTAAGTTTTGGTAGTGATATATTATGGCCCATAACGAAGCACATTACCGGAAGAAGGAATTCTAGTAGCCTAAATATTATGAAGAGTACACTTTCGTGCTACCATAATGAAATATTCCAGTAACCCAACTATTCTTCCATATGTCATGTCGAGCAACCAGAGTAAGGTGATTCTAGTAGTAACTGGATGGATTATGAGAATGTCATACAATTGAAAATACCTTTGGATTCCACCTGACATACAATAGAATCTTGTTTATTCAAGTTGTTGTATGCTAATTGTTCATTGTATTACCGTCCCATGGATTTTTTCGAGCCTGGGCCAGTTAATGCTCGTTGGTGTTTTCAATATTAAGGAGTTTGAACAACTTAAAGCAAACTCTAGTACTATTGTCTTGTGGATTTTTTTTGAGCCTAAGATAGTTAGTTCTCGGTCATGTTTTAGTTTTAGGGAGTATTAAAAACTTAAATAAAACTCCATTACTATTACCCCATGTATTTTGTCGAACCTAGGACAATTAGTTCTCGTCGATGTTTTCAGTTTTAGGGAGTCTGAAAAACTTAAAGAAAACTCTAGGGGGTTCCTTTTCTATAAATATTCCACCAAGGAAGGTCAAAGAGATAAATCTATACTCAGTGGATGTCCCTCTCATAGTTTAATGAGCACAACAAGGAACAAATTAAGTTCATAATTTATCAGCTTAAACAAAAGATTCTTTTTCTTTGTTTTATCTGTTTTATAATTTTTTTATTATGTTTTTATGTATTTGTATTATTATGGTAAAAAATAAAAATTCCAAAAGGGGAATAAGTAGGAACAACACGATGACATTCCTCTCTTACTACCTCCATTTTGTCGTTTTGGTTTAAATCTACCTTGGACATCAACTTATGGTACAACCTTAGCCTATTCCCACTATCCAAGAAAGAGATATATTCTCCATCAATAGTCTTGATACAAACTAATTCATTTCTAAAAAAACATTTACTTCGTAAGGTCCCAACCATTGAGTGGTTAGATTCCCTTTGAAATATTTAAGCTTTGAGTTGAAGAGGATAGCCCAATATTCTGGTTGAAATTTCTTCTTCTTAATGAATTTATCATGCCATTTTTCCCTTTGCTACTGAACCAAATTAGTATGTTGGATTGCATCATGTCTAATATTTTCTAGCTTGTTCAACTACAATATCCTCTATTGTTTTGCATCTGTCAAATCCATTCCCAATTGGAATGCAATTATAAAGGTTTTGATATGGAGCTCTATATGGAGAAGGAGTTGCTTCCCATAAACCAACTCATAAGGAGTGAACCTAGTTGTATTCCTCTAGGTTGTTCTATAGGACCATAATGCTTCAAGCAGTCGACCAACCCAATCTTTATGTTGGACATGTATTGTCTTTGTCATAATGGATTCCAACACCTTTTTGGTGGAATCCACTTGTCCATTTGCATGTGTATGTTACGAAGAAGAAGTCATGTGGTTGATTTGATACTTCTTAGTGATGGATTTAATGAGATTCGAGGTGATCCGTTCTCCTTGATCTGTGGAAATATCTCTAGGAACACCAAAGAGAGTGAAAATGTCTTCATAAATAAAATATGCTACTAATTGTTCATTATCCTTAAAAAAATCCTTAGCCTCTACCCATTTTGTAACATAATTAGTGTAAACATGAATATACCTTTTTTTTCGACATTGGTTTGATAGGACCTACAAAATATAATTCCCACTTTTGGGATGGTTCAATAAATATATGAGGGTGAAGTGGCATTTCCTTGGATTGTACTGGTCGTCATATTCTTTGACAATTTACACAATTCTATATGTACTTCTCTGCATCCTTAAAAACTTTAGGCCAATAATACCCTAAATTCAATACCTTGTAGGTTGTTCTTTTTCCTAGAAAGTGTCCATTGCATGGTTCATCATGAACGCCTTTAAAATGTCGAACATCTCATATTCCCTAATGCACCTCTAAATGATGAGATATGAACTGGTACGAAACAAACCCGCATTGATCCATTAGTAAGATGCACTTGTCTTAATGATCCTTTGTTTCTCCTGGGATGACAGTTGTTGAGGAAATTTTATTGTAGATAAGTAATTGGAAATGTCTTCAAACCAAGGTGAGTATGTAGATATTGCAAATAAGTGCTCATCATGGAAACCACCATTTATAGGAACATCATCATTTTCATTTTGTAATCTGGAAAGTAAATCTGCAACTAAGGTTTCCTTACCTGGATGATCCACAATGGTGACATTAAATTATTGTAACAACAAGATCCATCTCATTATCATACCATTAGTGACTAGTTTATTCATTAAATATCTTATGGTAGAGTTATTAGTGTGTATATAGACCTCGTAACTAGTAATATAATGGCTAAACTTATTTATAGGGTGTACAACTACCAAGAATACTTTTTTCGTCACAACATAGTTCAATTCAGCAGGAGTAATATTTTTACTAATCTAATAAATGGCATAATAAATTTGGTTATATTTCTACCTAATGGTAGTACCAAGAGTCGTGTCTAAGGTGTTCATGGAAATATGAAAGGGAAGAGACCAATTAATCCCCCTTAACACAGGTGTAGAGGAAATTTTTTCTTTGAGATATTCAAAAGCACGCTGACAACAGTTATCCCAAAAAAAATGAACACATTTTCACAGAAGTTTAAACAAGGCTACAAAAACTTTGGTAAAATTTTTGAAAATCACCTATAGTAACTGGCAAGGCCAAGGAAAATCCTCACCTCTTTTTGTGTATTTGGAATTGGCAGCTTTGATAATACTTCTATTTTATATCCACTTCAATCCCTACAATTGAGATGATATTTCCAAGAAATACCCCCCTAGTCAACAACATAGGACATTATTCATGGGTCAAGGAAAGGTTGGTTTCTTGACATTGTATTAATAATTTCTTGATAATTTTCATGGATTCCTCAAATGTGTCACCATATATAGTAAAATCGTCCACGTACACATCTAGATAGTCATGAATAAGGTTGGAAAATATCCCTAGTCACGCTCTTTGGAAATTAGCGAGGGAATTACATAATCCAAAGGGAAACACTTGCTGAGAAAAGGTCCCATGACGACCGGTGAATGCGGTCTTATCCTGATCTTTTGGTACTATTTATATTTGATTATACCCACTAAACCAATCCAAGATAAAAAATACTTCTTTCCAACTAGGGTATCTAAGACTTGGTGAATGAAAAGGAGAGGGAAGTAGCCCTTTATGGTGGTTTTATTTACTTCTCAATAGTCTACACATATATTCCATTTCCCATTCTTATTAGGAACTATTACTAAGGGGGAAACCCATTTAGTATCAGAGATTGGGTAGATGAATTTTTAATCAAGAACTTTCAATAGTTCTAACCTTACTACCTCTTTGAGTGTTGGGTTCATTTGTCTTTGGGGTTGCCTAAAGGGTTAGGAGTTACTTTGAGTGTTAATATGATGAGAACAAACCTTAGGGTCTATTCCCTACATGTAATCCCAATAAAAGGATTTTGACTACTTTTGTAAAATCTAAATCAATTTTTCTTTTGGTGGTGAAGTGAGATGGGCACTAATATGCAAAAGTTTGCTAGGACTAATCTCGACAGTCATGTTGCAACATTTATCATCTTGTGTATTAGATCTTATAGTTCTACAAAATGAAGATAAATTTGTCATATCTCTTGCATATTAGTTTCTAGAATTTGTTATAATGTCAATGTAAATGAACCAGAAACTTGAGAAAAATCAAATCCATAGAGGAAATATCTAACTTTGTTTTCTTCTGTGTTTTTTTGAAAATGTATTACTTGTTCTACTGTATAAATAGGATCCACTTCTTCTTTTTCATTGGATGCATTATCCAACCGTGGATTGTATCCCATTTATGCAAGGAATTTCATTGGTGGATACACTGTTACCTGCTTTATTGCATCCTTGTGAGTGATGAACATATTATGTGATTTGCACCCTATGAAAGCATTTGATGTTTCCAGCCAAGGTCATCCAAGGATTATGGAGTTCCATCCTAACGAGGATTTAGGTTACAAGTTTAAAAATTCCATAGGATACTCCTAGGAGTCCAAATACACTGTCACATCATCCAATACCCATTCTAGTTTGATCATAGATCGATTAACAAACTCAAGAATAGCGGGAATGGGGCGATGATATGGAAAGTTCAATTGCCTCATAGTTTGCAAGGTCATGATATTGATAGATGCTCCAAGAGAAATCAAAGTATTTGGGATGAAAAATCCATTGATGTGCACATAAATTATGGGATTACCAATATCTATGTACTTTTATGCAAGTTTATGTCCAGATATTAAATCAACTGAATATCCTATAAAATGGATGGTGGGAGGATCCTTACTCTTCCTTCCTAGTATCTTCACACATAATCATGTTACTACTTTGGCATAAATCGGTGTGTCCCTAAGATCTTGCAATAAAGGAATTCTAATACAAACATTTTCAAGCTCATTAATTAAGTCATATTAAGAAGAAGTCACTGGCTTACTCAAACTCAAGCTTTTAGGGTAAGGTGGATCTTTTGGTAAAGGTTGTTTCAAATGAGTGTTTGTTTTTTTTATTCCAATAGAAACATCATTATTGGTTGTTGGGCTAGGATTTTCCTCCTCAACTTATTCTTCAACAATGATGGGTGGTTAATTTTGAAGCAACCCCCTTAATCTTAAATGAATGTTTTGTATTTCTACTGGGGAAATCACATAATTAGAGAAGGCCTATAGCTCAACTTGGAGAGAAGGCTAATATGACTTATTTTTCAGGTTAGAAATGGGTTGTACATGAAGTTGATATTTCCTATGAGGCTGCATAGGGGTAAGTTATAGATACTCAGGTTGCATTACTGGTTATTTATGTTAAGTAGGCATTTGCAAATAAGGTTTAGATTGATATTGTTGGGATGATTAAGGAAATGGTAAATATTGTTGGGGATTTGTAGAAGGATAAGATTGCATAATGTAAGGGTATGAAGACATTGTCCCATAAACATACCCTCTCCATCCTTTCTACCAATGGTGAGTCTGAGTTTTCTATTGGGGCCATGCCTTCCAAGGGGATGTATGATTCCAAGAGTATTACTACCTTGGAAAATGTTAATAATTTGAAATAGTAGGATCAAAGGGTGTACTTGATGGATGAGGATTCCATGGAATTTTAGCTTCTAATGCACACAAATACTTCGTTGTCTCATCTCCTCCTTGTTATATTTCCTTTAACTCAAGAAACCAATTACATTGATAAGTAGGATGCTCATCTACACAAATTCCACAAACAAAAAGTTTATTAAGAGGGCATTCTTTTGTTGGACAATTTTTACGAAACTTGGGACAAAAAATATCTAAGGCCACATTTTCTTTTTCCTTCCTCTTTTTAGCTTGAAAAGAATCTAATTGCATACTAAGGGTGCCAAGAATGTTAATCTTAAAAGTTTCCAAAATATTACCCAATTTTGTTCTAGTTACTTTACTTGATGAGTTTTTGAAATTTTTAGGGAAAGGGTCTTGAGGTTCTTTACCTAATCCATCTTGACTCCTTGAATACTTCCTACATAATTCACAAATTTTCTCAGAAGTTAATTGTGAGAAATATCCATCCCCCGTTAAGTTAATTACATTATTTGACTCATCTAAAATTCCTCTTAAAAAGATAAGTTTGATTGTATCCAAATCTAGTTTGTGGTGTTTGGAGTGTTGGAGGTTGTACTAAAATATTTCAAGGTAATCCTCTAATATATTTTTTTTGTTTTTGCACCATCCTAAAGATATCTTCCCTTAAATATATTTCCTTACACTATTATTGGTAATTTTGAAGGAATACCGACCTTATCATTTCATCCCAATTCCTTATTGTGTCTCTGCCTAATCCTATGAATCAACATAATGTCGAGTCCTTGAGAGTAGCGGGAAACAATTTAAGTTTTTGTGCATCATTATTGTAATCATAGCTTCTGCACAAAATATCAAATTCAAACAAAAAGGAATTAGGATCGTCACTTACTTTACCATAGAAATGAGGTAGTGATGTAGGAGCATCCATGGTTGTTGGAAATATTGCATCAACCAAAAAGAATAATTTTTTATGCTAGTTTGGTATGAAAAATATATTGAGAAATAAGTGAAAATAATAGGCCAAAAAATCAAATTTTAAATAATTGGTCTAATTTTTGTAGCAAATAGTGCAGGAGTGTATTTTCAAAGTTTGAAAAGCATAAGGAAAACATTGCATGGATTTTTGTAGTTATTGAAATGCATCATGGAGAATTTTATGCTTTTTCCATTTGTGGAGATGCCTTTCTAGTTACATGGCATAGCCTTTTCAAAGGAGGAAAAAGTATATTTTTGGAAGTATTGAATGATTTTTCTAATTGTTGGAGAAGCATTTTCAGTTACATGATGTAGCCCTTTCAAAGGATGAAAAAATCCCATTTTGAAAGGATTTAGTTATTTTGTCTAATTTTTGGATCAACATTTTCAATTTTATGGATGTAGCTTTTCAAGGAAGGCAAAAAAATCAGATTTTTGGAATGAGTGCAAACAAATTAGTATTGACAATTTTTTAGGTGAAAAAAAGAGATTTTTTTGGGGAGTTTGTTGTGTATGGGGCGTGGCATATATTCATGGAAATTATGGAAACCTTGGTTATTGTAGTTCTGAAGGTGTTTTCATAGTAGATGAATACAAGAATCCATTGTTGAAGATTGAAATAGTTTTGCAGATTGAAGGTTACAAGTTGCAGATTGTAGATTGAAGTTTGTAATTGAAGGAGAAGGAGTTGTTTATGTTATTTCTTAATATTGTAACCTAATTTTATTGTTTCATCAGTCCTAGAGACTATATAATCTGATCTAATCAGATTTATTAAAGTTTGTAAACATTTATGCAAGTTTGGAATACAAGATATTAAATCCTTTTTTCTTGTGTTTTGATTTTTTGAGAGATGGCTTTTGTGTATACCCCTTTTGCATCAGTGGTATCAGAGTAGGTTGTTCCTACATTTGTAAGAAGAGAACTGAAGTTATGCAATTTGTATTAGGACCTATGAGTTGTTGGTTGTGATAAAATTTCCTCCTAGAGTATCCCCACGAGGTAGGGGTAGAGGTAGAGGTAGAAACCCTCATGGTAAGGAATATTTTAGAGCACTTCAAAGGAAATTTCAATTATTACAACATTTTATAGCCCTTCTAAGGTAAGTTCGGGAATCACAACAAGAGTTACATCAAGGAACTGATGTTAGAAGAAGAGATGAAAGTGAAGATGAAGCTGGAAGTGAGGAACCATTTGAAGAAGAAGCATAGGGTGAAATAGATCATGAAGAAATCATATTTCTTAGAGCCATTTCCAATATTGGAAAAAGACCAAAGATGGAGGTCTCAACATTTAATGGAAGCTTAAATATAGAGAAGCTCATAGATTATATAAATGACATGAAAGAGTTCTTTAAATTCAAAGAGTTGAAGTCCTTGATAGAGTGAGATTTGCAAAGAAAAAAATAAAGAGGCATGCTAGCATTTGGTGGAAAGAAATACAAATTGAAAGAGGAAGGAGAGGAAAAGATAAAATTGCTAAATGGGATAGAATGACCTAGAAAAGTTGAAGAGGTAATTCATTGTTACACCTAATTCTGGTCACCAACATGTTATGAGATATGTATCTCATTGTTTGTCTAAAATTCCTCAAAGACTGAAGTTAAAAATGAGTGAGAAATAGTAATTCCTTATGATGAGCCACCACCGCACTGTTTCCTTGTGCAACCAATGGTACGCATCTCAGTAATTCCCTTTAACCATTTCCAAGGAGCGGTGCCACCACCTAATTCTTTTTTACAAAAGGAGTTTCTCCCTAGCACCACCTCTCTTCCACATAAAAAGTGTGGTGCTCGACTTATGAAGGAATAAAAGAGAAGTTTAAAGAGGCTTCTCGAAGATGGCATTTGTGGAGACTCATCCCTAAGAATCAGGACAGGTGGAACTTGAGATCCCCTATCCTAGGGATGATCCATCCACCTTTTCCTTGGAATCCTCAACCTACTCTATCCTTTGAAGCATTTGAAAAGTGGCTCACCCCTCATGGGAAAGGAGAGTAAGATTTCGTGATAGCATCTAAACTCTGTCCAAATTATCTCAGACTTTTGTGAGTGATTAGGAAGAAATTTGAAGCTTGAGGCAAGACCCCATTGAGAAGAGATCCCAACACCAAGGTTTGGTTTCAGATCTCTCCTTATTTATTTTCTAATGCAAATATAGTTCCTTTCCCATAAACATTGTATATCGTATTATTATGCTTTCTTTATTGTTTATTTCCTTGGTCATTTACATAGGATTACAGATTATCTTGTTACTCTCAATTGGTTTGTTTCTTTTTTGTCTATTGCAGGATCTCTGCATAGCTCATGCACAGTAAGTTTGAGACCTTCACATCTTGTCAAAAGGGTAAGAGAGCAGTCAATTCAAGTAGTTTAGTTTATTCTAGGGAAAGATTCTTTATTTTGTAGGTGTTTTGTTCTAGATTTGAGTTATTTAAGCTAGGGAAACAACCTTTGTCCGTATTGGCTGAGTATTTCCATTAACAAAAGTGGAAACTCCACTAGGGAGATCGAATTATTTGTAGAGAAAAAGTAGTAGAATATTTTCTTTTAAAGGGATCTCATTTTTCTTTTCAAGTTGCATTAGAAATCTTTGTTTGCTTGGAATAGGAATGAAAGAAATAGTTTGATATCATTCGCTTGGGATTTACTTGTGTTTTGGAAAGGAAAAATAACTGAACATATATCCTTCTTTTATGTAGGGCATACTTAAAAGTTATAGTGAAAAACTTGCACTTGCATACTTGCATGGTTTTATATTTTCAGTTTTTCACATCACGCCTCCACTTAAACGTACAAGATAAAATTAAACACTAATATAAGTTAAAATCTTTATTAAGGTGTGATAGGTTAGAGACATGTTTCAACGTCTTTAAACGTATGAGCTATCATTTATTTCCTGCAGTGAATCCCAGGGATTGTGTGGTTCTTCCATGTACTTGTTGGTATATTGAATGACATTTCACGTACCCTTGAGGTATATATAAAGGTACTTCATGTACTCAATAGTATATAGGAATATCCCTTTTGAATGGTTGTGCATTAGACAACACTACTACGGAGTTGAGCTCCCACATACCTTGTGTATATTGAGAGACACTTATAGGGATCCTAAGACCAACTGAGAAAATCTATTTGATTGTCTTATCATTGCAATACACCAAGAAAAACATTCGGGTATATTACTATGTATGTACCATCCAAGTAGTTGGGTATTCAGGAAAGGGTACATTCCCAATCCTCCTTGTCGTGTTTTTCTGTTGGACCCTGCGGTATATAGCAAGTTGTGATGATCTAACATTCCTGTGAGGATCCAGGCCTTCAATCCACTCCTGTTGTAACCTTTGCTTGTTTCCTTAGTTTGAGTAGTGTTTGTTTTTATTGATTAGCTAGAGGTTTCCTTTTTAGATCAGTTTGACCTGTCAAACTGGCTAATTTCCCTTGGAGATGTTCTCATCGTATACCAGGATTATCCCCTGAGTATCCTTTGAATCATACGACTCAGCCTCCTATGGAATGAGAGATGGAGATTAATTTTGAAATAGGAAGTGCATCTATTCCTAAATTAGAAGGGGTTCTAGTTACAGAAGAGGGGGGTGAGTTCTCTCCTTCTGCTAATGTTCCTATTATTGATTATTCAGTACCACCCATAATGAAACAACCCTCATCCCAAGATCCATATTTTTCCATACAAACCCCTCCAAGGACTATGTTCAACCAGTTCCACCTTGATGATCTAGTTGCTACCATGGTTGGTCCAAATACTTAATTTTGGGGAACAACCTTAGTACAAGCTATCTCTGAATTTGGTTCTACTAGTGCCGCTAATGTCTCCTTGATGGAGCTAACACCTAACCCTAGAATAGGTTTCCTTTATATTCTACAAAGTGATATTCTTGGTAGGTCTTTAAACATCCCTTCTAGTTCATTTTTGGATAATGCTCCTCCTGCTCCAATAGACACTAGACTCGCCACTCCAGTGGAAATTTCACAATCTGCTCCAAATCCAATGCCAAATTCTTCATCGATAAGTCCACCTATGCCTTCCATGACTTTTCCAAATGTTGGAATTTATTCTTTTCCCTCCACATCCTATGCAACGAGAGGACCTTATGTACCTATTTTTCATAACATTAATTCAAGATCCACTCCTCCATTTGTAGGATCTAGTGGACCTACAAGTTATGGTCCTATTTCACAACCACCTGCATCTGCTTGGGTTCAACCACAACAAACCAATGTTGGTAACCCATAATATGGTGGGGAATAATATAATAAACCTATATATGTGCCTTACCCAATAGGTGTTACTAATAAATGGACCCAAATTTCTTATGGACCCCAACTCGGGCCTAACCCGGGTCAACCGTTTGTACCTAAAAACACTCCCATTTACCAATAATTTGGGGGTTACTATGGTCAACCTAAACCAACCTATGGTCCTACTGGGGTGGCCATGCCTTATCAATATTATAATTACTCACAGCATAATTGAAAACACCCTTTTTTGGCAACATTGGATTTTCTAGACTTGTATAAATTATTGAATGATCCCATTCTACACGACCCTTTTTGGACAACTATTTCGGTAAATTTACCATCATACATTCCAAAATTTGATAGAAAGTAAGGGGAAGATCCAAAAAACCATGTCATGACCTTCCATCTATGGTGTTCTTTAAACTCCTTGATGGATGAGTCTATCCATGTGCGGCTCTTCCAAAGAACTCTGACCAGTACGGTCGCTAAGGGGTACATCGAACTTCCACAACATTCATTTGTGGATTTTAATTCATTGGAAACAACATTTCTTACCCATTTCCAGCTACCGATTCATTATGATATTGACAAAGATCTCTTGACTTCCCTTCGGAAAACTATCTCCACCCACATATTGGATCACATTCATGAATGGAGGAGATGTCGAAGGTTGATCAAGATTTGATTCTAGACCAATTGCTAGATGATTGGTTCACAAAGTCTTTGTTGCCCCCTATTTCTAGAGATGTGGCTATGGGAGGTGATGTTACTGAGGAATAGACTATTAGCTGTGCATAATATTTGGACTTGGTTTATTCATAGTCTGGAACATTGTATGATTTGACCCCTCATGCTCCTCGTCTCAACACTGATCCTACTAAGCCACATGGTGAACCTCCTATGGATGGTGTCGTAGATACAATCCAACCCCCATCTACAATGAAACCTGCGAAGTAGAAAATTTATTCTCCTGCTAATTAATCAACTCCTTTTGTTTCCACCAAAGTGAATGAAGTACAATAGTCGTAATCACCCGGTAATAAAAAGAAAGGTAAAGGTGAATCCAAAAAATATGGAAACCAGTAGGAGACTCCAAATTCTACAACTCCAAATAATGATTCAAAACCGAAAAGGAAAGATAAGTGTCCATGCTTCTGTGTGGAGATGATCACTTCACTAAGGAATGTCCTATACTTAAAGAGATCAACAAATTTTTGAAAAATAATCCCACACCAGCAATCCTAACTGACCCTTTCTCATCTCAACAATAATTGATAGATCACACATCTTTGCATGGTGCCTCTTCCTCCATGGAAGAAATCAAAATGATGTCCGTCGAAACCATTGGACTAACCACACGAACTCAGACATATGATAAATCTCTAGAGAAAAAGGATGAAGGTACTTCTTTTGAGAATACTCCTTCTACTAATTCTTCTTATTTGCCTCTTCTAATGGCCCTCTTACCATCGAAAAACCTATCCCTGAAGCAATTTTACGTCCTCTTAAGAGTAGGATCTGGAAATTAGTATTTAATCCTAGGGATTGAGATACCCAATTATATAATATTGTCAAATATTTAGCTCAGGAACCTTGTGTTATGACCACACTGGAAGTACTCCAAACTTGCCCTACTCAACATAAAAACTTGATGTCGGGTCTAGTGGCTCTAGATTCAAAGAATTCTAATACGATTACCTTTAATGTGGAGAATTTTAAATTGAGACTCTCTCACCAACTCACATTTCAAATCATGACCAAGGTGATGGGTAGGAAGGTCCATCGTATCGTACTAGACGAAAGATCCTCCACCTCAATGTTATATATGTCTTGTTGGAGAGCCATTGGTTTTCATGAGGTCAACTGTTCACCAAATACGTTGAAAGATTTTGACGGACGAGTTTTACAACCTTATGTCTTGTTATCGGCTCTATCTATTGAACTCAGGGGAAATACCGTTTCTATTTAGGTAGAAGTGGTCGAAGCTTCGTTACATTACAACCTTTTGTTAGGAAGAAATTGGTTTTATGCCATGATGGTTGTCGCCTCATCGATGTTTCATTTTCTCTAGTTTCCTCACCAAGGAAAGAATGTCACTATCGATCAGCTTGATTATTTCTCCCTAGATATCACTTCCATTGCAGTAAATAATATTCCTTTTTTGGGGTAGTCATCCCCTCCTTATCAGTCTGCAGGAGTTGGAATTTTGAAATATGGTGACCCTTATGGGAGTCTCTCTCTATACATCTTCCCCTCCTAGTACATAAATTTTTATGGTAAACATGATACCCTATACTGCAAGTGACATGCCAAAAGGAAAAGAAATTGTTGAAACACCTTCTATGAGTCCACCCAAAGCCCTATATCATGCCATTTAATCCGTTGCTAATGCATACATTGATGACCATCATTTAGTAGCATCAGATCCCTACCATCTTCCTTATTTTCTAGATTCCCCTCTCCCTAATATTGACTATCTCTTACATAATTTCTCATCGGATGAGCCCATTATGGAGATTATGATTTCAGATGAATCTTTATGAGAAAATCATCATCACAAATCCTCTTTCCTTCCTAATGCCAATTCGATTTTGTATCTCTCATTAGTTTCAATATTGTTGAAAAAACTCAGTCACGTGTACTATTGCAAGGTGTTGATTCTAAAGGGAATCTGTGTAACATTATCTTGACTATCCCCATCGACATATCGGTGAAACCCAGAATTGTTGAACATGTTCATGTAGGCCATAATTGTTCAGCAACATAAATTGAAATTTCTCAAGCTCTTTTCAAAGAATTTCGAATTTTTTTTCTTGGAACACGAGGAAATTCTTGGGATTGATTCATCAATCGTTGTCCATGAAATCATTACTTACCCATCTACAAAACCTGTTAGGCAAAAAATATGTCAAGGCTACCCTGGGAAAGTAGCAACAATTAAAGCTAAAGCCAAAAAGATTTTGAAGGTTGGTTTCATTTATCCCGTGCCATTGACAGAATGGGTATATAATATTGTTCCTGTCTCTGAGAAGCAAGGAACTATTAGGGTTTGCATATAATTTAGGGATTTAAATAAGGCTTGTCCAAAATACAATTACCCTACTCCCTACATTGATCAAATCATCGACAATTGTGCTCGAAGTGTCATTTTATCTTTTATGGATGGCTTTTTCGATTATAATAAGATCGAGATACGTTATATCATTGTAGTTGTGGATTATTTTATGAAATAGGATGAGGAAATACCTACATATTTAGAGGATGGTAAAATTTCTGCCCTCTTTCCTTTTAATCACATCATAGCCAGGTTTGGGGTTCCTCAAGCCATAATTACTGATCACAGATCTCATTTGCATAATTAGACGATGACCGATCTGAGTGCTAAGTTGGGTTTTCATCATGGAAACTCAACTCCCTACTATCCACAAGCTAATGGCCAAGTTAAGGACATTACCAAAGTTATGAATACTATGATTTGCAGGATGGTAGGGGAACATAAATCAAACTGGCACTTAACTATGTTCTCAGCACTATGGGCCTATAGAACCTCTATAAAAAAACAACTGGGTTCATGCCTTTTCAATTAGTCTATGGATTGGAAGTTGTTTTACCTATTGAATGTGAAATTCCATCATTGAAACTAGTTGTTGAGCTTTTTCCTAATACCTCGATCAATGAAGAACATTTCCTTTATCTCACAAACCTTGAAAAAACACTATGAGATGTTTCTTTGACCAATGAGTCGCATAAGAAATGTATCAAGGCTCAGTATGATAAGTCAGTTAAACCTCGTGTCTTTAATGAAGGAGATATTTTTTTGACATATGATCAGAAACATGACAAATTAGGGAAAGGGAAACTTGAATCGATGTGGTATGGTCCCTATGTCGTAAGTAAAGTCTTAGAGAAAGGGGCCTATGAACTAGTGGATTACAATGGAATACCTTTTGGGAATCCTTGCAATGGGATTTACCTGAAAATGTACTATGCTTAAGATATTTTACATCAGTACCTTATACATTTGTGTATATTTGAATTTTGGCATGGTTTGATTATTTTGAAGTGGTTTTGGAATATTATCTGTCACTGCTTATTTCATGTTATGTTTTCACTCTGTAGATTACTCATTACTATGGTTTTGCAGATGGTGCCAGCCACCATACCCTAAATCTTGCTTCAATAGCTTGGGTACTCTATTCCCATCCCCACGAGTTAGTTAGTTCAGGGGGAGTTTTCCTAGGTCCCGCTACCAACAATATCACTGAATATCATGCAGTGATAGGGTTTTTGACCAAAGCTTCCTCTCGTGATATTGATCACATGGTTCTCTATTTGGACTCTCAATTATTGGTTTTCCAGTTGAACCACTTCTACGCCATCTGCAACCCTATACTCCTTCTTTTTCGAAGAGTGTGCATCCTTGAACAATCATTTTAGTATATTACCTATCAACATGTTCCAAGATATTCTAATTCAATTACCAGCTCGCTTTCTAATTACGTGCTATATTGGCATATTGCCCATTCTTGACATTTTGATGTGTGAAAATAACAAGAGAAATTGTAAATAAACTGTATAAAAGATAAGGTCCATGTAAATTACATTACATTACAATATTTCCACAGGACGCAAAAATAAGTATTTGTGTGTGTGTGTGTATAAGTTTTGGTACAAAAATGTGGTCCCGAGACCTAATCTGAAGCATGCTAGCTTTCAGTATAAAATGATAACAAAAAATTGAAGCTCTTGGATTTCAGTGTACATATCCTGCTAAACCCTAGTGATGCTAATTGTAGCACATGATCTCTCTTACCACTCTATGTAGCAAGCGACTGAAACGTCCTGACACATTGCACGTGTGGCATTGATACCTCCTCGAGAGGTCATCTACTGATATGTTGTGGATATATAATGTGAGCCTTTGGAGGCTCTCCTCGACCTCTTGCATCTCCTCATCAGTCTCTTAGCGTACAAACATATCCCCTGCTTGCCTATCAATAGGTGAATACCCTCCTGGCCTGGCCATCCCAACATATGCATAGCAAGAAACCTGTCTCAGTACCATGCATAAAAACTAAAAAATAATAAAAAACATAAAAACATGTATTTCAATGTCTTTATTACTGAGATCACCCCAGTACTCTTCCTCGGGAAGAGCTAAGTCTAGATCACCACAAAAGTTTGTGCTCGCATAGGCATAGTCCTTAATCATCAGAATCTGGTCATCTAACGAGTAGAATAATGATGCCCCATACTTGATTCTAGGGCCCATGCCACCATGGAGGGCCATCACCTCAACTCACCTTAGCATATGTGGATATCATACCCTGATTTCATTGAAGGCCACTTGAGACCTCAACAACGGGACTCTCTCAAAAAATAAGGATATTATAATGGCCCCATATCCAAATTGCTTCAACTCACCCCGACGACATTTGGTAAGTTGCTCCTTGAAAACCACCAACGAGGCTTCTACCCAGTTAAACATGGTAGGTGTCATCACTTCTAGGGCATACAACATGTGGTCCCTGGAATCCTGGTGTGCCCCATGGCTCCCTGATACTCTCTGCATGGTAAAGAGAATTGTACTCAAAGGTATATCCAACACATATTTCATAGGGATTTTATTCCCGCGCATTTGAGTGCCCAGAAATCAATATTGATCAATAAGGCCTTGTGTAGTCACATCCCTGCCTCGTGGACTAGTCAGTGAGATGGGTGCTCGCCTCCTGGAAATCCCTGTAAGGAAGTAAATATCTTCTACCTCCACTGTGAGTATATGTCCCCCCACCTCGAAGTACTGCTGCTTAGGATTCCACATCCTAATTATGTACTCCAGTAGTCTGATTTGAGCCCTCATGTTGAGCACCTAGAAAAACTTCAAGATTCCACACTCTCGAAGTGCACTAACCATATCATCCAACTCATAACATTTATCATCAATTTCAAACCTTTAAAATTCTTTGTTTGTCCCCATTTTGAGTTTTTTTAGGATGGTTCACACCAGCGCGTGCCTTTCCCTTTTGGACAGAGCGGTGGAACGACGTTTCCCTTTCAGAAAATGTGTGGTGTCGTGCAACACCTCCTTTCTCACAAGAAGAAAGCGCAATGCTAGAGAGGCATATGTTCCCTTTAGAAAACAGTCCTAAAAACCCAAAAAATGACTTTAAAACAAAAATGGAAACCATGAAATTGAAAAGTAAGAGGATAAGAATTACCTAGTCCAGACGATTCATCAAATGATCGCTCATAGCTCTCACAAATTTCACTCCATATTTGGTCTCCAAAAGGGCCTTTTCTCACCGAGGATGGGTAAAACTGAAAATGGTAACTATTTTCCACTATTTACCACTTTTATTTACATTTTTTTGTTTTTATTTAAATAAATTAATTATTTTTACCCACAACATGGTTGAAATTTTGCCTAGTTTTTAATCAAATTGGTGTTTAATAATATTTTGATAATTGTAGGACATGTGGAGTGATTTTTTTTGATATAGAAGAGTTTTATTTTCATCTTTTTCGTTCTCAGTCAAATTGAAAAATCTTTTGAGCGCATTTTTAAAACTTTAGTTGTGCTCGCTAAACCCTAGAACTAAGTTTTTGAGTCTACTTTTATTGCTTTTTCAGGCACGTTCAAATTGTTTACGAAAAAGAAACCACAATGGAGTCCTCTTTAAGCTCTTTTCTGGCTCTCAAAATGTGAAAATATCACCGAGTGAACTTGTCACATTCACACTCGTAAAAGTACTTGAAAGGTCATCTTTTCGACGGAAGTTTACCCCTTTTTCGGTTCAAATTGACTATTTACAAAAAAAGTACACTCAAGTCTTTGACTATAAGTGTTCTCCAGGTTATTATTTTATATGTTTTCGGGCCTCAGAGACTAAATTTTAAGAAAAAGGACATTTTCAAACTCTTCTTTAGTCCTGTTCAGACTCTCTAAACGTTAATGACGTCGAGTTTCCTTTGATTGGACTCGTTAAACTAAACACTAAAATACCATTTTTTGGGAACGAACCCTCATTTCTCAGGTTCAAAAAACATATGAGAATGGACTTATCCAATGATAAGCTACAACGAGTGTTTGTTACCCTCTTTTAACTCATTACAAAGGTAAATAGGCACTCATCGATCATGATGGGGAAATTAAGGGAAGGAAACTATGTTTCATTTGTAATGATGGAATATTTTTAGTCACCTTTGAACATGGAACTTGTCTGCATTTCATTCAAATAGTTGGGTATTCAGCTTGTCTCCGATTCGATCCACTTTCATGAGTCATGTTACTCCTTTGAGTCTTTTCAAAGAATGCATCATCCAATGTCGCATTATGTCCCAGTATCCACCTCGTCAAGTCAATGCTGTCAAGTTTTCGGTTGTGATGCCCACTGTTATAAGGAAAGATGTATATTGAGAGTTACCCTCTGCAGTCAAAACTACCTATATTTTGTGTCAGTTACCTTTGAGTCGGTCATGTGGTTACTTCATACTCAAATTCCAGAACTTTGTTCCAAGTTTCGTGTCATTGATGTGGGATTCATCATGGCCCTCCTTCGACGATACTATTCATGTCGACTTCAACACATAGTCCATGAATTAGTATTAGAAACATTTCAATACCTTGAGATCTGCATACCTCAATGGCATATTTTTTTGGTTTTGAAAATAGGATTTCATCATTTTCCTTTGATCAAAATATTTAGATGAGTGTTCGACATCAATCCATCCAATCACATTTGAAGGAATGTACTAGAGTACCTTGGGAACCATTAACATTGATGGTGATCTCCCTCGCACTTGTTAATGGTTTTCATCATTTACCGGTAATCAAGTGGTTTCTACCATGTTCGACTTCAATACATTTATTCACATGGATAGAATCGTACCTTATTGAAGACGAGACAAAGACCCTAGGTATTTGTTAAGAATTTATTGCTTTCCCTAGGTTGCGATGGAGTGTTTGTATGAGTCATAGAATGGATCCAAATTTGTATGTTCATAGTTTTTCTCATATTTGCATCTGTATGACATAGATACACATTGTATGTCTGGTAGCTATGTCCAAATTTGAGTCTTGTTCGCATGGATCTACGATGTATTTCAGTATCCATGAATTTTTATATCTCACATGGATCTACATTGTATTTTTTGGAAGCCATGTTGTGATTCATTTGGATATGTATCAAAGTGTAAATGCACTGTAGAATCACCTTGGTTGTTGATGAGTTATGACCTTTGGAACTTTTCCTCGAAGTTATAACATGTTCCTACAAATCATTTTTCCTATCATTTCCCTCTAGCCTCATGCTTTGGGGGGGATTATGTTACACCTAATTCTTGTCACCAATATGTTATGATATAGGTATCTCATTGTTTGCCTAAAATTCCTCAGAGACTGAAGCTAAAAAATGAGTGAGAAAGAGTACCACCAACACACTTTTTCCTTGTGTAACCAGCGGTACCCATCTCTTTTTTTAACCATGGGAACAACAACCTCCCAAGAGTATATCCAACATCCTACAAGCTATATGTACCAATAAATTGTGACTTATCAGGGGTTGAGATGACATGAAGCCCAAAAGGGTGATATTCTATCCCAGGGGCCACCTACCCTTCGACCCTTGTCACAAAAGGCCAATGAGAAACACTACCCCCCGATGGTTTTGAACCTATGACCTCCAGGGATATAACACATGTTCTTGACCATTAGGGATACTCAGGTGCTCTAACTAGTGGTACCCATCTCAACAACACCCTTTGACTATTTTCAAGGAGAAGTGCTCCCTCTTACTTCCTGTTTACAAAATACGGTGCTCCCCTAGCGCCACTTGCCTTCCTTATAAAAAGTGCAGTGCTCAACTTATAAAGGAAAAAAAGAGAAGTTTCAAGAGGATTCTCGAAGATGGCCTTCATGGAGCCTCATCCCTAAGAATAAGGATGGGTGGAACTCGATATCCCCTATCCTAGGAATGATCCCTCCACCTCTTCCATGAAATCCTCAACCTACGCTATCCTTTGAAGCCTTTAAATAGTGGCTCGCCCCTCATGGAAAAGGGGAGGAATATTGTGTGATAGCATCTAAACTCTGTCCAAATTATCTCAGACTCTCTTGAGTGATCTGGAGGCAAGTTGAAGCTTGAGGAAAGAACCCATTGAGAAGAGCTCTCAACACCAAGGCTTGGTTGTGATCTCTCCTTCTTTATTTTCTAATGCAAATATAGTTTCTTTCCCATAAACATTGTATATCTTATTCTTATTATTTTTTTATTGTTTGTTTCCTTGGGCATTTACATAGGATTACATATTTTCTTATTACTCTCACTTAGTTTGTTTCTTTTGTGTCTATTGTAGGATATCTGCATAGCTCAAGCACAATAAGTTTCAGGCCTTCACAGCCTGTCAAAAGGGTAAGAGAGAAGTCAATTCAAGTAGTCTAGTTAATTCTAAGGAAAGATTCTTTATTCTGTAGGTGTTTTGTTCTAGATTTGAGTTATTCAAGCTATGGAAACAACCTTTGTCCACATTGGTTGAGTATTTTCATTAACATTCACTCTTTTGGATTATGAATTATAGTTTCTCAAGAATATGCAAAGTTTGAGACAAGGAACAATAACAATAAAATAATATACTAAAGAACTCTACAGTCCTGATTAGAACTGGGCACACTAAAGAAAATAAGAAGTAGCTTGTTACATCAATGGATTTCCTAACATACAATAAGAATTGGAACTAGTGAGAATGTGAACCATAGAATATACATATAAATTTGCACTGAAGGTGGAAGAAAGATTAAATATAAAATTTGTAAACAAGAAAAGAGGAAGAGGTCGTGGTGGAAGAACTGGTGGAAGGTATTATGGAGGACAAGACAGTAATTATAAAATTCAGAAAAATGAAGACCATGGAAGAAACAAAAATCAGAAAATGGATAATTCCTATTATTCATGAAAGCAAAATTTCATAGGGAGAGGAAGATTGGGTGGAGGATTTGGAAGAGGATATTTTCATGGAACTTGTTTCCGGTTCGGAGAAGAGGGACAACACGATTATAATTCCCTCGTAATTAAGAAAGAACCAATAGAAAGACTAAAAAAATGTAAGGAAGCAAATGTGAATAAGGAAGATACAGAGTCATCACATTTCAAGGAAGCAAAGAAAGGAGAAGTCTTAATGACTAGAAGAGCCTTGTTGAATGGAGATAATGAATATGTTTAAGGAAATAATTTGTTTAAAACAAGATGCACATGTGAGAAAAAGGTATGTAGTGTTATCATAGATAATGGAAGCATTGATAAACTCACATATGAATAAATGGAGAACAAGGTTGAAGCTAGAAAGAAGAAGACACATGCATTTGTGTAGGATTACCTGGATCCAGGATGATAACAAAATTTTGGTCAGTGAACAAGGTTTGATAAAATTCAAAATAGGAGGTTATAGTGTTGAAATTATGTGTGATATTATACCTATGGATGCTTGTCATGTTTTGTTGGGAAATTCTTAGTAATTTGATAGGAAATCAATGCACTATGTGTATGCCAATGCATACTCATTGACGAAGGATGGAGTAAGACACGAATCGAATCCATTAAGAGAGGAAATGGATAAGTTTTGTAGAAATGCCAGAATTTGTTTAGTTGATTCTCGGAATTTTTTAGATGGCCTTAATCATGAAGGTGTTTGTTTTTATTGGATTCCAAAAACTAACCAAAAAATGGGGAAGATGTTCATGTGGAAGTTGTAGATTTGTTGCATGCATTTCAAGAAATTGTTTTTGATAATGCACCGTAAGGATTACCATCTATGAGAAGGATAATTAATCAGATTGGTTTGATACTAGGACCAAGTTTTCGTAACAAAGTATCCCACAAAATGTATCCTATAGAGAGTGAAGAACTAAATAGATAAGTACAAGAATTGTTGCAAAAAGGTTTGATTGCGGAAATCTTAATCTCATGTGCATTTCTAGTGGTTTTGGAACCAAAGAAAGGTGGAGAATGGAGAATGTGCACATATTCAAGGGACATTAACAATATCACCATCAAATACAAATTTCCATTTCCTATAATGGATAATATTATGGATTGTTTAAGTGCAGTTAAGTACTTTACCAAGATTTATTTGAAAACTGGCTATCATCAAATTTGAATCAGAGAAGGGGATGATTGCAAGACAACTTTCAAGATTAAAGAGGTTTGTATGAGTTAATGGTCATTCATTTTGGGATAACCAATTCACCTAACACATTTATGATATTGATGAATGAGGTATTCAAAGAATTTTTGGGTAGATGTGTTATTGCTTATCTTGATTACATTTTGATATTCAGTAAGAAACTAGAAGAACATTTGATGCATGCCGGATTTGTTTTTGAAAAGTTAAGAGAAGAGGAAATTGCTCATTAACTTGAAGAAGTGCAGCTTTATGAAGATGGAGTTGGTATACTTAGGATTCATTGTTTCATGATAGGGAATCAATATAGATCTAGAAAAGGTGAAAGATATCCTAGAATGGCCAGCATATAGGAGTTATACATAGGTGAGATCAATTCATGGTTTGGCAATCTTTTATAAAAACTTTATTAGAGGTTTAAGTAGTATTTGTCCACCACTAAGTGAGACCCTAAGAGGGGACCTGAAAGAGTTCAAATGGACTATAGAGGAAGCAAGGAGTTTTTATGTTTTTAAGGCTAAGGTGATGGAACAACCTATTTTAGCTCTTCTATATTTCAACAAGGTATTTTAGGTAGATTGTGATGCAAGTGGTAATGCCATTGGATCTGTTCTAAGTCAAGAGGGTAAACCCATTGATTATTTTAGTGAGAATTTAAATGATGAAAATAATAAATATTCAGTTTATCATCAGGAATTTTATGCTATTGTTCAACCATTGAAAAAGTGGAGACACTATCTTTTTCCTAAGGAGTCTGTTATGTTTACTATTCATCAAGCACTTCAATATTTGAATAAAGTTAAATAAGGAATATGTGTGGTGGTAGATATATTTTCTAATATGGAACATTTAATTCCATGTAAAAAGACTAATGATATTGTGCATGTTTCATAATTGTTTTTTAGGGAAGTAGTGTTCCTGCATGGCTTACTAAAGAGAATAGTTTCATACAATGATACAAAATTTGTTGGCTACTTTTGGAGGGAATTATGGAAGAAGATAAAAATTGGTTTGAAGTTTTACTCATCCTACCATTTGAAAACAAATGAACAAACAAAATTTATGAACATAAGTTTGCGAAATTTGTTGAGGAATCTAGTTGTAGACAAGCCAAAAGGGTGGGATTTGGTTCTACCTCAAGCAGAGTTTGCATACAACAACTCAGCAAATATGAGAACATGAAGAACACCATTTTAGATTATCTATGGAAGCATCCCAAGGGATGTTTCATATCTCAAAAATATAGACATAAGTGAGAAGAAAAGTGAAGAAGCAGAGGACTTTGTTGATCACATGAAGAGCATACATGAAGAGAAAAGAAAGCACAAGATTAAAATGAATTTTGAGTACAAGTATAAAGATGATTTGAATAATATACGTAAGAAATATTAGATTGGTGATGAAGTAATGGTACATCTAAGAAAATAAATATTTCTAATCGGTACCTACAACAAGTTGAAAATGTAGAAATTTGGGCCTTGCAAAATTATATGCAATCATGATTCAGGTAATGCTTATGAAGTAGAGGTGCCTAGTGAACTCAATATTTCACATAAATTTAATGTTTTACATCTAACAAAGTTTCATAAAGCTGAAAATGATGAAGGTACAATAGGTGAACAATTACATATACCAAGACCTACATTAGAGAAGGAGAAGACATAAGCAATGTTAGACAATAGGGTGAGTAGGAGCACAAGTCATATTGAGCAATACTTTGAATGCTTGGTGAAATGTCTTGGAAGACCTATTGAAGAATCATCTTGGTTGTCATAAGCTGAGGTTAATCATCTTGGTTTTTCTCTTAAGAAGTGACATGGTCACTTTTCTTTCTACCATAGGTGTCTGATGCAAGAGAGTCTATGGTTGTTGGAAATATTGCATCAACCAAAAAGATTACATTTTGATGTTGGTTTGGTTTGAATAATGTTTTGAGAAATAAGTGAAAATATTAGGCCAAATAAACAAATTTTAAATAACTGGTCTAATTTTTGTTGCAAATAGTGTAGGAGTGCATTTTCAAAGTCTGAAAAGAAAAAGGCCAACATTGTATGTATTTTTGGAGTTATTGAAATGCATCATGGAGAATTTAATGCTTTTAATATTTGTGGAGTTTCCTTTCTAGTTACATGGCATAGCCTTTTCAAAGGAGGCAAACAACATATTTTGGGAATTAGGATTTAATGATTTTTCTAATTGTTATAGTAGCCTTTTCAGTTACATGATGTAGCCTTTTCAAAAGAGGCAAAAAGTTAGATTTTTGGAAGGATTTATTTCTTTTTCTAATTGTTGGATCATACTTTTCAATTTGATGGGAATAGATTTTCAAAGAAGGGAAAAAGTCATATTTTTGGAATGAGTGCAAAAAAATTGGTATGGACATTTTTTTAGGTGAAAAAAAGAAAGAATTATTTTGCGAATTTGTTGTGCAGGGGGTGTGGCATCTATTCATGGAGAATATGGAAGCCATGTTTATTGTAGGTCTATAGGTTTTTTGACATCAAATGAAGAAAATAATCCTTTGTTGAAGACTGGAATAATTTTGCAGATTAGAGGTTACAAGTTGCAGATATAGATTGGGGTTTGCACATGGCGAAGAAGGAGTTGTTTATGTTATTTCTTATCATTGTAACATATTTGTACTACTGTTCATGATTCCTAAAGACTGCATAATCTGATATAATCATATTTATTAAAGTTTGTAATAGTTTGTGCAAGTTTGGAATACAAAATATTGCATCATAGTGGATATTTTTTCATTGAAATCCTTGTTGTATGTGTTATGAGTTTTTCAGAGAGGGTTTTTGTGCAGACCCCTCTTGCATCAGGTAGTGAAGAAGGTAATATTTTCTTCATCTGCATAATTTCAAGAGGATCAATGATGGGGAAAAAAAATGTTACCTCTTCCTCATTGGTGTGTACCTCCTCCTAATGGGCATTTGCTTCACCTTATCCTTTTTCGATGTGTTCCTTCCTGAAAAACTATGTTGTGTTTCAAATTGTGGGGAATTTGGACTAACAATTTCCTCTTCTATCTGTTTTTTTGTTCCAGTTGTGTAAAATTCTTCTCCCATAGGTCCCACTGAGAATTTAGGATCCACTTTGTTTATTATTACGGTCCTTTGTTTAGTATATGTGTGTGTAATTTTGCTTGTTGAATCATTCCCTGTAGATAACCCTTTTATATTCTTTCCTTCCTATGAGGCAGTATATACAGGAGTTTTGGTGGTCCTATCAAACGCGATAGTTGGAACTAATTTATCCCTATTTTTAATAAATATATTATTTTGATCTCTATCTCTATTCATACAATGGTAAAATCATCTAAATCTAGTGAGGAAGTGAACCCACTAAAGTGGACACACATGTTATTACCTCTCATCTTATTGTTTCCACCTCACCTTGTTTTACGATGTTAATACTGCCAAAAAATAAAAAAACCAACCTATATACATCTACTTGGTGTTATCATCTTCTAAATACAGTGAGATAGTGAACCCACTAAAGTGGATGCATAGGTTCTTACCACTTGTCTTAACGCTATTGTCTCAATGTGTTTTAGGATTTTAACACCACTAAATACACACAAGCAAAAATACAACTCAATACCTATTTATTTTCACACCTCCTTAGCAATGACACCAAAAATGTTGGGAAAATTAATTAATTAACTTGATGTACATTAAATTATTGACCACGACTTGTAAACTAATGAGGTATTATACAAAGTATATTCAAAACCAAGATTTATTAATGCTAAGGTAACCTAAACTAATCACACTATTTATGAGAAAACACTTCTAGAAACCAAGTTAAATCCTTAAACTTATCTTTACATGCAAAACATTCACACTTCCCTTTCTAAGCATTAAATAGTTTATAGATGCTTCAACATTATAAAGATATTCAATTAACTTAATAGTTCATGGAGCTCACTCAATGCAAATAATTGAAATCTGCTCAACTAAATCACATAAAAACAAAAAGTAAAATATAATAAAATCTTGGAGTTATTGGTCCGAACCCTATGGCTTCTCAGCCACTTCTTGGATTTAGAAGGTTAACTATCCAAGATCTATGATCACATTGGGGACCCCTTTCAATCAAGAGCATCACACTTACATTAAATGAAATCATTAAAATTCTTAAATGAATGTTCGAATAAATAATCAAGAAACTAATAATGATTCATAAATGTAAAGACACTCACAGGAATTAAATATTTACAAACTCACACATGCATTCATATACAAAATATAATGACTAAACTCTACAAGTTCATCTAATTCACGGGGTCCTCCTGGATGCGTGCATCATAAGAAGAATAACTAAAGGTTGGGTAAGCAACAAATCAATAATTTCATTAATGGATCAAAAGTTTACAAAGTACATAGACAATAATGAGTAATCCCCATTCTCTTACTTACAATCTTCAATTGAGTTTATTTAAGCTAACATTCTCTACAAAAAAATTACATTATATAATAGTTCTTATATAATTTATTACAACAACAGTTCCGAATGATATGGATCTCAAATCACTTAAGATACACAATCCTCGTCTTGTGAATAAACACATGTAAATCTCAAGGATATTATGACGCCATATTAATGATTTTATGATTCAACAACATGAAATTGTGGTCAAAGACCCAATTCTAAATATAACACCTCCAAGTGTAACCATGGATTTGGTTAGGGATAAATGCTGAAGATATAATTTTAAAGGAGAGAGATTGTATGCATGAGATTCTATATCTTAATTTGGGCCTAAGCATCCAAAAACAACCCAACCAATAAATGAATTGTACCTGAAGTTCTGGTAGTTGTAGCATATGATGATATTGTTAAGGAATTACTAGAATTCATGTACTGTGCTTCTTGGGAAAAATCACTCTGCAGCTCTGGAAATCCAAAACACACTATTGGTTGTGGATCTTGATCTTCTAGATTCAAATATGTTATTGTTCAACCATGTTTGTACCCCAGTTTTATTGTACACTCATCCCAACAAGGGGGTTTGGGGGTGAATCCACCGAAATAAATTTTTGGGATGTTTCTTGGCCAACAGTTTACGATCCCATGGTATTGGGTGACTCGTGGTATTTTCCAATGGTAATTCCCCTATAAAAGGAAAGCATGTAGTACAGTTGTGTATTGTATTGTAGCATTGTAAGATCAATATCTATGATTGTGAGAGAGAGATTGTTAGAGAGAAGAGGAAGTGCAGTGGGGTTGCTGCAGGTTATATCCCTTCATTTTTTTAGACGATGTAATAATAAAGGACTAAAAATTTTGATGTGTACACAACTCATCTTGGTTGAACCACGTTAAATCTGTGTCTCTCTTGTAATGTGTTTTAATATTTGCATCTTATTTATTGTTTATTATTATTGCTCTGTGATCATGTTTTTCTAACACACACTCTAGCATTATCTCATGTAGTTCAGGTAGCAAATTATCCTCTCTATGATTTAGTAGAGAATAGGATCTTGTGAATTTGTTAGCATATAGTCTTTTGGGTTCTGTTAGTAAATAGTCTTCATGTGCTTCTGGTAGCCTTATAGTCTTCATGTGCTTTTGGTAGTATGAGAGTACATGTAGTGTCAAAAACATAGAGAATGTTGCAATACCCTGAGATAATTACATAGATCATATTTATCTTGAATTAATGAGTTCCAAACATAGAAAATCATGCAAAATTGGGAATACTTATCTCATATGATACGATAATGCGTGGATCATACAAAATGTAAGAAAAGTATGGAAAATAAAGGAAACTAGTAACAAAAGTAGATGATATTAGATGGAAAAGGATTGCTTAATTGAGTACAAAATTGGTCAAAATCCCATCTGTATTTTTGGAATATTTGATTTTTTTTGTCTTTTCATAGTATTAAATCCTAAATAAAAATAAAAGAATGCTATAATACAGGGGAAGATCAAACTACTTCCAAGCACATGGAACATACATATGCATACTGCAAGGAACATGAGAAGGATATGGACACTCGAGGTGTGTTTCTTCCGGGTAAAAGGGTGTCAATTTCAAATAAAAATGATGCATAGCTTAGCAATAGTGAGATAAGATATGAGGGCTTAACAAATAATTGTAAGCTAGAAGCCGACATAAGCCTAAAAAACACAAGTGGTAATAATGCAATACATTTACAACTTTAAAAAATATGGGTGAGTCCCCCTTAGGAAATGACCATGTAATGAACCTAAGGTGGAAAATCAGGCTCACTAACTCTAAGTAATAAAGCTTCAAACAACTAGTTGACAGGTGGGAAATTTATCAAGCAGTAGGAGGGAATAAACTGGGTTTTGAAGGTGAAACCAAAATATAAGGTATGGTACTGAATTTTTTTATTCCTAAGCACCTAGAATTTGGGTCCTTTATGTTTCAAGCATCAGCTAGGCTGAAATCTACTACCAGGTTTCTCGGAGTCCCAACCGATGCAAACTGAAATATTAACAAGAAGTTCCAAGCAACCAATGGCTAAGATAAACTTAGGATGGTTCTATAAATATGTTTAGGATGATGACATAAATGTTTCCAGGTTTATAAAAAGTATCAATAGTCACAAATAAATCTAAGGGTCGCAATAATAAAACTAGTCACTCATACTAGGAATCAAGCTAGATTTCTGTAATTTCCAAATACATAAAAAGGGGCATTAAACTTATTTTTTAAACATGAGATATATTAATTATCATGTTAATTAATGTTAATAATATAAAATAAATATAATAGACATGTTTAGATAGACTAATTGTTTCAAACTGGAAAACTGGTCATTTTTGCATAGAAATCTAGGCATGGTGTGAACGATATTTATGAAGCTTAAGTTAACAAGTTGAGAATGTTGTGTAATTTTTAGAGACATTAAATTATATCATAAAATATCTATGATATTATAAATACATATCACTATAATATTATATTTATCCTCTTATAGTCAAACTTCCAATAGTAGGGCTCTGGAGCTAGGAAACCAAGGAGAATCGAACCTTGAACCTCCCAAACTTTGTGAATGGTATGAAAGTGATATGAATATGATATTAAATAGTATATTGGAGATAAATACATGAAATATATAAGTGGGGTCTAAATTCCCATTACATTTCTACAAAAATTGTCAGAATATCATAGAATGGAGAGGAGAAAGGAAGAAGAGTGAATATCACTAATAGGATGCCTCCAAGCTCTTCTGAATGATATAATAATTATTTGAAGGAAACATCAGGACTTGAAACAAAAATCCATTAATGGTTGCAACAAATTCATGAATAATAAATCATAAGAGTGCTAAGGAGCATGTCTCCCAAAGCTAGTTGAGGCACGCCACTCAACCATTGAGTAATAGAGCTCTCAACAAAAAATTCAAATTATCAAAAGTTGTGAGAGGGGTGTGCTATAATTTTTTTATAGAAATATTAGTATTCAAATAATTCTACCTTGAATCCTACTCAGAAGGTCAAATTATCTCCATAGGAAAAGCAAGACAAATGGCAAGTCAGGAAAGTTGGAACATGATACCACATAGATGAACTCATGTGAAGAAAGGTTGACTTGCTCCATCAAACCAACATGTAAATAACTGCTCCAAAGACAAGCAATACCAGGGTCCCATTGCTTGCATTGCATTCCCATCAGTGAGAATGCCATCCAACAAAATTCCTTAATCAAAGTATGTCTGGATCCCACTTCCTTAACTGCAAGTATCCATGTGGTAGCATCAAGGGTGGAAACTTGACATCCCAAGGAATGCTAGGATACCACTATCTAGTGTGCATCCTCCTAAGCATCATCAACACGATGAATAAACCATCACCGTGGAATTTACTATGAAGGATAGCAATAACATCATGAATATTTATTGGATCATGCAAGTGACATAGAAGTATGTCATCCTCCAAGCTACGCTGAAACATAGAGAGTTTCTCCATCATAAAATACATGCCCCCAAGGTAAGGTTGAATCCAAACAACTCTCTCTAATCTCCTAGGAAAGTTCTTTTGTGCCCAATGCATCCAAGAATCAAATATGAAATCAAAGAAGATCAAGTGACAAGGGTGAAAATCCCATGTCCAACCATAATAAGGGTAGGGATCATCATACAAAAAAGGATTCCCAAGATTCTCAAAATAAAATAATGCATCAAAATTATCTCTAAGAATGCAAGTAGGAAATACAAACATGTGCCTCCTCATCCAGCAAGGGAATGGAAATACACTCAAACCAAAATATCCATGTGAACACATATAATGGATCAAATCTATGCCACTGGTTAAAGGATACAATCATCCATAAAAATATGTAGATATCCTCCATAGATGCCACCTTGTGCAATATAGATGTCTCGATAACTTATCTTGGTAGCTTGCTTGATTAGATTCCTTCCACCAATCATGAGCATAAATATTTCTGCAAGAAGACTCCATGTGTGACATGTAATTTTCCACCCAATCCATATTTGGTTGAATTGCATCAAATGGAAGAAATATGTGTTTATGTTTATTCTCCATCCAGGATTCTTCCTCATGTATAGATATCTTATGATCCCCCAAGCATGGAACTAGTGCACAATTCCAATGGCCCAACTCTTTGTCATCGGGTCCACTCTATTGGTGCAAGTGAATGACAAAGGCATCAAAGAATGCAAGTGGATTCCTCTGTTGATATTGGGAAAGGAATGGTGCATTCATCAAGTCATAATGAACACATGAGGGAACCTCCTACTCCTCATGTGGGCCAACAGGGAGAATCCCTTCACCCAATTTTCATCCCCACCTGATATGGATGAATTAAAAGTGTGGGGTGAATAACTATGAACCAAATATCTGCAATACTCATCCATCAAGCTAATGGATAAACAAATACCCCCATTGGTTGGCTCAGTAAAAGTGTGATCATGTTCCTCCTCCAAAACCATGCAACAGTCTTCTAAACGAAATTCATAATCTCTCTGGCAATGAACAAGTGCTTGGTCAATATTTTCTTCATCATAGCTTTTCACAAATATCTGCAAATTTGCACCTTCCTCATGTTTTTTCTCCACATGAGGTTCCTCCAGCACATCCAAATTACCTCCTACCATGTTCACATGATCATTTTCCATGCAATACGGAGGGTGGGGTACATTCAACTCCTTTCAACGTTTATCAATTTTCAAAATTGACTCTTGAAGAGCTTCTTGGGTTCTATTCAAGGAATCATATGTAGCCTCCCATTTGTTATGGAGCCTTTCAAACTCTTTTGCTTCCTTCTTGAATGCACAAAGGTACATTTCCTCCATCATGAGGATATTATATCTATCATATAGTAAGTTCATGTAGCTCTCTTTCATCTTGACCATGCCTTATTTAAGTGCTATGAACTCTTCCAAAAAGGATTCTCCATCCAAATACCCTCTAGAATATTCCCAAGAACATCTTTCCACCAAGGAATTGGTTTCAACAAAGTTCTTCATGGCTTACATAAGATTCTCTCTGTCCTCCTTTAGTGATCCACTAAAAAGAAGAGCATTCACCAAGGTTTATCCTTCAAATGGTTGGCGCATAAGATCATCTTTCTTGTGGCATGGATCCACAATACAAATCTCATTCTCAACATGCCATTCAGATTTATAATCTTTTGCAAAATCACTTGCATGATATGAAGTGGAGGGTATCTCTGAAGGTTGCAAAGAAAAGTGATATTTACAAAAATTATAAAGTACATCATACCTTGTACTTTCATCTTCATCATCTTCATATAGGGACACTATGGTGGCCTTCCCTTCCACCAAATTCTCAAGTTCACACCCTAGTGAAGTGGCCTTGTATTCTTATTCATTATGAGGCTCAAGAGGTGACTGTAAATCTGATTTATAATAATCTTTTGGTTTTGATCCAAAATACTTCTCACCACCTGTTGTTTTTGCAACCACCACCCCAAAAATTTATGTTTTAGGGCTCCCCCTTTATTTTCTATTTTTTCAAGCCTTAAAAGATCACCTGTTCCCTCCAAGAAACTCTTCCTAACTTAAGTTTTCCTTTTTGAAAGTTGAAAATTTATTAAAGGACAAAACTTTTTCTTTTCACCCAACATATCAGATGAACTCATGGAGTTTATCCGATGTGGCGGAGGATTTATCTTTTCAACTTACTGAACTTTAAGCTTTTCTTGTGCTTTCCAGAAAACTTGCGTGAGTTTGTCGATTCGTCAGTTGAACTTAGGTCTTGTTAGCTGACGATATTAGAGAAATTTTCTGATTCTCAACTAGATGGTTTGTCAACAGTATGTCTGATGTATCAGATTGTCTCGTTTAATTTTTTTCGATGATTTCGAAGGTTGTGTTATATCCTTTCCCGCCTGTCGTTGCGGATGATTGTTTAGGAGTTTTCTGCGGGGTTCATTTCAAAGGTATTCACCAATGTACTGCACACGCTTGTTGATTTACAACCAATGCCATTCCTGGAGAATCGCCCAGTACCATTGTAGGTGGATAGCGTGTTGTGATGCCGATACAATCCCTAAGTTTGTCATGATTAGACAAGTTTGTAGCCACCCAATGAACGTCGGATCCATCCGATATTCCATCTGAGGTTGTCAATTGTTCTTTTTGGATTATTTCCGATGCAAGCATTCTTATTATCATCAACAGGGTTTTCTGTCCGCAAACCATTAATAGTCATTCCATGTTTCTTTCCTTTTTAAGCCAATGATAGTGCAGGTTACAGTCATTATTGTCCATTTTGAGTTCGTTGCTTTGTGGTGTGGAGCTATCAACTATTGTTTGGATCTAGTTAGCACATGAAGTTTGCATTCACTCCCACCCATCTGCGATTTCCAGGTAGGATCTTAAACTTGTGCATAGTTTTCTTACGGGGTTTGTTTACCGAGTTAGGTTTCCTTCCATAAGAAAATATCTGTACCCAGGGTCATAGAGGTCTATCATTTTGTACTTGGTTTCAAAACTTTGTTCTCCCAGGAAGTAGAACCCTGGTCTCCCTTCACCCATTTAGCTAAATCCATTGAATTTTTATACCTTCCCCAAGCCATTTGTCAACCAACCCTTGCCATGTAAGTTTCACCGTCATTAGTGTGCAGTGCAAGGACTGTGGGAAGACAAGTGTTTCATCGTCTACACCACTCCTTTGTTTCACCCATGCGGGAGTTGAGGGATTACGATTATTTGCTGCAAGTGAAAAGGGGTTGTAAAGGATCGCTTCACTCAATTTTGGACGATGGGGGATGTTTTTTGCCTGAGAAAAATCCCTAGTTGTCTGATTTTATGGTTTTTCTGGTAATCATGTTTTCCTGTTGGGGTTACTCTTCCCAGGAATATGTGTTACTATGCAGAAGCCTTTAATGCCTTTGGACTGGATTATATCCGCTTGCTAGTCGTATAAGGAACTTTCTTGGAGAAGTTTTAAACCTGTTTCTTGAATTCTCGTTACATTCTTACCCAGTTTAGAGTGGGAATAAAGAACTTTATAAAATGTATCATGACGATGTGGTAAAGCTTCCTGATTAAAATATGGCTTCTTGTTTTTCTGATTATATACAGTGGTAGACTTATTAGTTGTAGTAATATGCATTTGAAGTGAATCTAACACATTGTTTTATGGTTTAAAAGCCTCATCATCTATATAACACTATGCCTCGAAAAGGAAAGAAAGAGGTTCAAGCCACAGAGGATGACCCAGAAGTGGAGGTCATAACACGAGCAGAAATCATATATGAAGATACCAAAGCTTCCACTTGAATTGAGCTTGAGTACAGATGGGGGAAGATCAATAAAATGATCAAGGACCAGAGCATACCAAATGCAGGGTTAGAGGATTTGCCAATATATGCAAACATAGAAAGGTCAGCTATTATGAAGGCTTCCATGCGACCGAAACTTTTTCCATGTGCAGAAGTGATCAGTTGGATCCTACCAAAGGCATACATAACCAAAATTATTTTATCAAATGTTGACGGATAAGGTTTTGCTGCTTGCAGCCCGATGTATGTAGCTTAAGCCTGCAAGCTACCCAAGCCTCAAATTTATCTAACAGAAAAGTTAAAAGAGATAGACTTCAATATTGTTGACAGTGTCCAAAGAATGATGGTTCCCGAGAAGTAGTTTCATATGAGGCCTACCGGGGAATATGAAACCGCGAACCTGTGCACTCCCTATAGGATTTTAGCTTTAATTTTGAACAGGATTTTCATCCGAACAAATGGAAAATATTACAAGATAATTTGGGTGCCAATGATCTATTTTGTGGCCACCTAAGGTACCATTTTCAACTGGGCTGATATAATATCAAACAACTTGTCTTCATGTATAAGCACAGTGCTTGGAGGTGTCTCGCAAAAGAAGTCAAAGTTTTATATGAGATCTTTTTTTATTGATTGCATTATGTGCATTCAGCACTTCCCAGCACTGAATTTCCAGTAGAATAAGACCAAAAACCCTAGTTCTCCAAGGTGAAAAGTGCACCGGAGTTTGTAAAGGAGTTAGAATACTTCCACTTTGGAGGAATGAGTTTTCATAGAAACAATTCAGGGAACAAGGTTGCTAACTATTGTGCAACAGTAGGGGTACATTTTGAGAACACGAACTACTGGGATAAAAATGAAGAAATATTCCGCAATGCCTACAATATGACAGCGTTAAGAATAAGATTCAAGCAAAAGATAACAACTGTGGGTAGAAAGGGAAGCAGTAGTAAAGCGGCTGAGCAACAAAAGAAACAAGAAGAAGAAGCTGCAAAGAAGAGAGAAGAAGAAGCCCTCAGGTTGTCTCAAGAAGTAGAACAAGGTTTAGCTGAGGAAGCGCAACAGAAAAGGCAACAAGAGGAAAATCAGAAAAGGCAATAAGAAGAAGAGCTGAGAGTATGGGAGGAGATTGAAAGAATTAAGAAAGAATCAGTTGAACGAGCAAAAGAAGTAGCGGAAAAGAAATCCGAGGAATTGAAACAGAATGAGAAAGGAGACCAGGATCAAGGATAGGCTCCTAATGATCCCATTGATCTAGTTTTTCCATCAAGCAGCATGCCAACAAAAGATCCAGCTCCGTCATTAGAATTTGAACTGGTTCCTTTCGTCCCATCTCAAGATTAGGCGGTAGCTGATTTCAATACAATTTTCTATGATAAATAAGAAAAGGATTGTCATGAGAACCGAGAAGAGGGTGAACGCCGAAAAGAAGCAAGGAGTTATGGTAACTGAGAAAATAGTCATCCATGGGACTAACAAGGATCCTAAACTCCTTGCAGGTTCAGGTGTATCCTCAGGCCTTGTGAATGTAGATATGTGGAAAAAATGGTAGCTGATCTAGAACAATATAAAGAGAAGGTATCTCAAATGAAGGAGACTTTAAAGAAAGAACAAGGTGAAAGACAAATCCGAAAAAGAAAACATGAGGACAGTCTCAGTGAGCTGGAGAAATTAAGAGAGGCATGTCAGATTTTGCAATCTGACAAAGATGCCCTGGTATTGTCAATAAATATCATTGAAGGGGAAAAGAGGGATCTAGAGAAGCGAGTTGCATAGGTAGAATAGAAAGAAAATGCATCTAACAAAAGGGTGAAGGAACTAGAAGTTCAAAAAAAAATTCAAAATGAGCAACTACATGCAACAAACGAGAAACAGTTGGATATTGCTCCTTTCCGCAATCAAGCATATTCATTACAGAAAGAAATAAATCAAATTTTGTTGAAATTGGCAGGGGAGATGTACAGGATTAAACATATTGAGGCTAGGTTGAAATAGATAGCACTCAGTTTGTCATAATTCTGGAAGAAGTTGTCAGATGTGGTTGAGCTTATGAATAATCAGCTAGAATGGATAAGATCCAACCTGACCTTTCCAGCAAATATGCCTCAAAAAAATGCGCAGAGTCTGAAGATGGAAGTGGCCATATTGAATTTCGGGTGCAAATCAGCAGTCAGATTAAACACAGGTATTGATAGAACTATTGAAAAGTACATTGAATTCTACAAATACATGTGTTCTGTTCACAATAAATGCATGATTTTAGCAGACGTCCAAGATAAGGAGTTCCTAGTCAGGGAGGAACATTTAAACAAATTACAAGAGAGAATGCGAAAAGAAGAAGAAAGCATATCTAAAATTGAGGTTGTTAGTGAGGAAGCTATTGGAATATGGATTATCCAAGTTTCAGTCCACAAGCACTTGTTAAAGGAATTACTGAGACAGAATACACCCAAAGTGAAAGAGATCGAGTCCCAGTTGTTGAAGCATGAGTTGGCAGTGTGTGTACTGGAGCAAGCCAAATATAGAGTCATCAATGAAGAAGATCAAGCATTGAGTGTTTTCATTAAGACACCAACCGGGCCCACTTCAATCTGTCTTATTCAAATACTGAGAATTATGTAACATTTTGTATTTATTCCTTTTTTCTAGTAAATACACTAAAAGATGAAATTTTGTAAATGAAGAGTCGAGGAATCCCAAGAGGTTGGGGAAACTTAAGAGTCATTTTGTAATTTGTATAAGTAGGAGAAAAGTAGATGAAAAAATGACTTTTTTGCTAACATAGTTACTGAAGCTTGTTATAAGAATAACTATTTCCTTTTATAATAAAGAAGATGGAATTTTGCTGGAGAGGGTATTGCATAAGCCTCAAAGCATGTTGTGTAAAGCTGTATGAAGAACTAGTTATTTTTTAGCGCTATATACAATTTGTGAGATTGTTCCTAACCCTATGAACTATTTCTGAGTTATTACTGATTTTATGTTATGTGATGAATCTTATGCAATAATGAATGATGAATGTTTTAATATCACTGAGCCATCTCTGTGTTAACTTTCTGTTGTATGTATGTATCCTGTATTTATCAGTTATCTGTATAGTTATTTATGCAAACAATAGAGTACATCATTCATTCTTATTTATATCAATCTTTCTCCTTGGGGATAGGCTAGAATAGATTTAGATTAGTTGTTTTCTTTCTATTACTTTCATTTAATCTAGGCACTTGAATTTCATACATAAAATATAAAATAAATAAATGATGGATCGGGACGCAACCGGTAAAAGATATTTAAGACTACATTTTAACTCAACGGTACCCAAACTCCAAACTAGACAGATTCCCCATACCAAACAATAAACGATCTATTTGGGAACGATTATTGGGGAGAATCCCTACTGTCGGTACCTAGGATTTTTCCAGGCATCAATAGTTTTGGCATTAGAAGGAGGGCCTCCAGTGCATGGCTGGCCAAGGAAATCTGTTTTCTCAAGAATATTCCACCAGTGAAAGTTCTGAAACCAGTGCTCCCAAGGACCCCAGTCCTGAAAGAAAAGTTAATCCTAAGTTAGAAGATCATGACTACCTTTATCCTGTTTCTCTTGAAGTAGTTAAACATTTAAGAAGAATCACAAGGTCGTATGCAAAGAAGCTTGGAGGATTGAAAAATATCCATGAATTATCGAGAAGACAAGCTTGTAGAAAAGAGTGCCCTTTCATAGAAGATTCAGTGTTAGTGAGATATTTTGAAGAGCTGGTAGATTTAACCTTGAAAGAAATTGTTCAACCTCTTGACCAATTGGGACTTGATTCTCCATCTGGTTCAACTTTTCGAACCCCTGTTCCATCTCCACCTTAGTATCCACCCCGAATAATGCCTGGAAAAGTGAATGAAAATCAACGTGTTAATCCAAATGCTAATCAGCCACATCCACCACCAGCTTGGAGGGCCAAAACCCCTCTTAACCTCGCTGATCTATTGCACAATTTACCTACTCACCCTGAGAAGTCATTACCTAAGTTTGACCCAATAGAAGGCACTGATGTGGATGATCATTTACACAATTTTTTCCTAGCCCTTGAAGTTTTATCAGCATCAAAACACAAAGATGTAGTTTGCAAACTGTTTCGGCATACCCTTAAAGGAAAAGAAGCATCATGGTATTTCGGCATGCAGGCAAATTCAATCATAAACTGGAATATGTTTGAAAGACTGTTTAAAAGCAATTTTGGACACCAAAGAACCACATCTACTCTAATGAAAGAGTTACTTGCTCTAAATATGGAAAAGAAAGAGAAAGTGCTTGATTTTAATCATAGGTTCGCTCACCATTTGAATAATTTCAGTGCTTCTATAACGCCTGCTGAAGAAACATTAAAGGAATATTATTCTTCAGCACTTTCACCAAAGATAGCGATGTTTGTAAAGTAGTCAGTAAAAACTTCATTGTTAGAAACCTATGAAGAAGCCAAGAAGGTGGAAGAGGAACTCGAGAGTATAAATAAATAGTCTGCAGATTCGTATACAAAAAACTTTTAATAAGAAGCCTTTGTTGCTGACTAAACCCAAAGAGGAATGTTCAAATGAAATGGAAAATGTGGTTAAAATGGTACAAAATCTCTCAAACAAGATTGTTGAATTAGAAAAGGATAAAGAAGCAAGCTCTTCTAGAAAGCCATTTAGATAATTTTTCAAGAAGAAAGAGGAAAATAGTCCATCCCAACCGCCCACCAACAACTCTTCTGTGTTGAATCTTACAGAAGTTGATATGGATAATTTTTGTACTTTTCACCAACAATCCCACTCTGAGAAAATCTTCCCTCGGTGGATTAATTCAATGAACCTAGTCGTGAATCAGCTATTAGATGTTCAACTAACAGAACCTGAAGTTAAGGAAGAAAAAATAAATTGAAACATAAACAACTTCGGAAGAAACTACTATGGTTTTGTGGGACTGCATGACCACACTAGGGTTAGAAGAAGAAGAACCCACTAAAGAAATACAACTTTCGGCAGTAAACATCACAACAAGAAGTTAGGGACCAATAACAGATGAGAGTTTATTACCCAAGATTAAGAAGTTCCAAGAAAGTATGAGAAAGCTTGATAATAAGACTCAAAACCCACCTATACCTGAAAAAGTCATAGCAAAGCAGAAAGCTCCAACAGTAAGTAAACCAACAAAGGTTGTGGAGAACAAATCAGACAATAATAAGAAAAGTCCAGTGGAACCAGAAATGGGATATGATATAATATAATATATTAAGAAAACCAAAGAAAATATCTCGTTATTTGAGATGTGTAATTTTCCGCAACAAAAGAAGAAACTTTTGGAAGCCTTGGATCCTCAACCTAGTAGAACTCCAGACAATGTCCCATTAGATAAAGAGATAAATGAAGCCAGTATTGGAGGAAATTTTAAGTCTCGAACTAAACCATTCCTGCTGACCTTTGAAATTTTTAATCTGAATGTACACAATTGTCTGGTAGATTCTGAAGCATCTTCGAATGTCATACCCTTGTTAGTTTGTAAAAATATAAATGGGAAATCTACTCCCTCTGCCAATCAAATGATTCAATTGGATAGGATGGAAATCAAGGTGGCCAGTGAGATGAAGAATGTACTAATTCGACTAGCAACTGGTTAAAGGGTTTGTCAGTACATAGATATTATGGTAGTAGACATCCTTGAAGCCTATGGTTTAATATTGAGTAGGGATTGGTCTGAAAAACTCAATGGGTATTTTGCAACAGATTGGTCACATTTGTGGTTACCTTACAAAGGCTATCAAAATCATATTAAAGTACTAAGAGAACCACATATAAAATACAATGTGACGCAACTTGAAGGAAAAAATGAACCTATGAATTTCTCACATTCAGTTTTGGGAAATTGTTTTTTAGAACTTGAACCAGGAAATTATCAAGTAGAAGAGGCCAATAGTGAGTCACATGAACAGTCCTAACTCCTTCAGCTTTCACATGCTGATAATATTGATTGTAATATAGTTAATTTAGTTTTTGTTTCAGAAAATAGAACTAGTGCTTTAGAAGTATAAAATCAGTTTTGGTTATTATATTTTGATGGTTTGAAAACTCAAGAAGAACCAGGGGCTGGTTGTGTCCTAATTGATCCAGAAAAAAAATAATTGTTTTTTATCTTATAGATTAAAATTTGATTGCACGAATAATACGGCTAAATATGAAGCACTGATTCAAGGATTAAAAAAGGCAATTGAGTTTAAAGTTAAGAATTTAAAAGTCTTTGGGGATTATGAAATAATTGTAAAGCAGGTCCACAATACAATCCATTGTTTATCTCCTCATTTAAAAGGGTATCAAAATGAAGTTTGGGGACTCATAACAGATTTTGATGCTTTTAATATTATTTCTATTCCTAGACTAAAGAATGCAGCAGTCAATTTATTAGCTACCTCTGCTGCAAGGTTGGTGCTTACGAATAACAAATGTTCAAATGAAATGGAAAATGTGGTTAAAATGGTACAAAATCTCTCAAACAAGATTGTTGAATTAGAAAAGGATAAAGAAGCAAGCTCTTCTAGAAAGCCATTTAGATAATTTTTCAAGAAGAAAGAGGAAAATAGTCCATCCCAACCGCCCACCAACAACTCTTCTATGCTGAATCTTACAAAAGTTGATATGGATAATTTTTGTACTTTTCACCAACAACCCCACTCTGAGAAAATCTTCCCTCGGTGGATTAATTCAATGAACCTAGTTGTGAATAAGCTATTAGATGTTCAACTAACAGAACTTGAAGTTAAGGAAGAAAAAGAAATTGAAATAGAAACAACTTCGGAAGAAACTACTATGGTTTTGTGAGACTGCATGACCACACTAGGGTTAGAAGAAGAAGAACCCACTAAAGAAATACAACTTTCAGTAGTAAACATCACAACAAGAAGTCAGGGACCGATAACAGATGAGAGTTTATTACCCAAGATTAAGAAGTTCCAAGAAAGTATGAGAAAGCTTTATAATAAGACTCAAAACCCACCTATACCTAAAAAAGTCATAGCAAAGCAGAAAGCTTCAACAGTAAGTAAACCAGCAAAGGTTGTGGAGAACAAATCAGACAATAACAAGAAAAGTCCAGTGGAACCAGAAATGGGATATGATATAATAGAATATATTAAGAAAACCAAAGAAAATGTCTCGTTATTTGAGATGTGTAATTTTCCGCAACAAAAGAAGAAACTTTTGGAAGCCTTGGATCCTCAACCTAGTAGAACTCTAGACAATGTCCCATTAGATAAAGAGATAAATGAAGCCAGTATTGGAGGAAATTCTAAGTCTCGAACTAAACCATTCTTGCTGACCTTTGAAATTTTTAATCTGAATGTACATAATTGTTTGGTAGATTCTGGAGCATCTTCGAATGTCATGCCCTTGTGATTTTGTAAAAAGATAAATGGGAAACCTACTCCCTCTGCCAGTCAAATGATTCAATTGGATAGGACGGTAGTCAAGGTGGCCGGTGAGATGAAGAATGTACTAATTCGACTAGTACATGACGAACAGGGATAATTTTAGGGGCGAATTTTAGCCCAGTGGGCTATTTTTCCATGTTTTTCTCCCAAAAAACATTCGCCATTTTGCATTTTTTGAAGCCCTATTCACCCTATTTTGATGGGGTAAATTTTTTTCACCCTTAAAATTGCCAAATTATTATATAAATGATATAAAACCCTTGGAAATTAAATTATTGTTTGAAAAATATCGCCAGTCATTTTATAGTTGGCGTTTTAAGAATTGGTAATATTCGCCAACATTTATACACTTTTAAATAAGTATGGTTCCTTAAAATCATCCCTGATGACGAAAGGGTTTGTCAGTACATAGATATTATGGTAGTAGACATCTCTGAAGCCTATGGTTTAATATTGACTAGGTATTGGTCTGAAAAACTCAATGGGTATTTTGCAACAGATTGCTCAAATTTTTGGTTACCTTACAAATGCTTTCAGAATCAAATTAAAGTACTAAGAGAACCACATATGAAATACAATGTGACGCAACTTGAAGGAAAAAATGAACCTGTGAATTTCTCGCATTCAGTTTTGGGAAATTGTTTTCTAGAACTTGAACTAGGAAATTATCAAGTGGAAGCGGCCAATAGTGAGTCAAATGAACATTCCGAACTCCTTTGGTTTTTGTGAGTTGATAATATTGATTGTAATATAGTTAATTTAGTTTATGTTTCAGAAAATAGAACTAGTGCTTTAGAAGTAGAAAATCAGTTTTGGTTATTATATTTTGATGGTTCGAAAACTCAAGAAGGATCAGGGGTCGGTCATGTCCTAATTAAGAAAGAACAAAATAAACATTTTTTATGTTGTAGATTAGAATTTGAATGCACAAATAATACGATTGAATACGAAGCACTGATTCAAGGATTAAAAAAGGCAATTGAGTTTAAAGTTAAGAATTTAAAAGTCTTTGGAGATTATGAAATAATTGTAAAGTAGGTCCGCAATACAATCCATTGTTTATCTCCTCATTTAAAAGGGTATCAAAATGAAGTTTGGGGACTCATAACAAATTTTGATGCTTTTAATATTAATTCTATTCCTAGAGTAAAGAATGCAGCAGTCGATTTTATAGCTACCTCTGCTGCAAGGTTGGTGCCTACAAATAACAAATGTTCAATTGAATTGATTTTCAGGTCTTCTATACCTAATAATGTCACCAATCTAGGAGTATTTGATGATGACCAGCAAATTTTGGAATTCGTAACCAATGAGGAAAATTTTAAAGACGTAGTTATTGATGATGAGAAACACCAAGCGAACCTTTAGAATGCTTTCATACCAAAAGGGGTAAGGACATTAGAGGGAATGTTTGATCTAAATAACAAATTCCTATGGCCAATGAATGTCAAAACAAACAACTCATCATTGCAGTATGAGCTGATCAATATGGGAATAGAAGATGAACCCAAGTATGTCAACTTGGGGAAACGTTGTTCTCTGGGTGAAAGAAGTAAGTTCATCAATTTATTTCAGCAGTACAAAGATGTATTTGCTTGGACTTATGATGATATGAAGACGTATGACACTCGCATAATCCAACACATTACTCCTATTAAAGCGGGTGTAAAACCTTTCCAACAGCAGCTTCGAAAGATGCATCCTAAGCTGGAACCCCCGATTCAAAGTGAAGTGAAGAAATTACTTGATGCTAAGATTATTTTCAAGGTTAGACACTCGAAATGGGTAGCGAACTTGGTACCAGTGAGAAAAAATTATGGATAAATAAGACTATGTGTGGATTTTAGAAATCTGAATCGTGTTTCAAACAAAGACAATTATCTCGTCCCTCCAATGAAGCATATTTTGTAGATAGTGTCGAGCTCCAAGTTATTCTCCTTGTTAGATGGGTTTTCAAGCTACAATCAAGTACTTCTAGTAGAACAAGATAGGCTGAAAACCACGCTACATACAAAGTGGGGAACCTTTTCCTATAGGATAATGCCCTTTTGATTAATTAATGTTGTAGCCACTTTCCAAAGGGCCATGGACATATATTTCCAGGTACTGATAGGCCACAGTGTGGTGGTCTACTTGGATGATGTAAAATTATTTTCAAAGAAAAGAGAAGAACATCAATATCATTTAAAACAAATTTTTTAGCGTTGTCGGAAATACAGTATCTGATTGAATCCCAAGAAATGTGTTTTAGCAATGCTGGAAGGAAATCTATTGGGTCATGTCATTTCTAAAAGGGGAATCTCCATAGACCCATAAAGTATTGAAGCTATAGCGCAGATTCCCTTGCCCCACAATAAGAAGGGAATGCAATCATTCATGGAGACCATTAATTTCGTGCGAAGGTTTGTGCCTGATTTTGCACAAATAGTCAAACCTTTGCAGCAGATGGTTAAGAAAAGTGTGCAGTTTAAATGGACCGACATAGAGAAGAATGTATTTACCAAGATCAAAATAGCAGTAGCACATGCACCTTCACTTAGAAGTCCTGATTTTGATAAATATTTCATGTTGTACACTTTTTCTTCTGATAATTTGCTCGCAGCGGTGCTAACACAAAAGCAAGAACGGGGAGATGAATTCCCTATTTCCTTTATGAGCACTGGTCTGCAAGGTGATTAATTGTACTACCCCACCATCAACTAGCAAGCGTATGTAATATTTAAAGCAGTAAATCAATTCAGACCATATATACTTAAGAATCAGACTAAAGTGGTTGTTCCTCACCCAGCAGTCCGAAGCCTCTTCGTGCAAAAGGAGTTCGGTGAAAGAAGAGGAAATTGGGCTACAGGTTTACAAGAATACGATTTAGAGTTTAAGTCAACAGCCATTATTAAAGGATAAGGAGTTTGCAAGATAATGGCTGAAAGTAAAAATGGTGAGGAAAGTGATTGGGAAAATGAGGTCGAAGTTCATATGATCGACATGTGTCCCATTTCTACAACTCCAGAATCGTGGTATAGAGACTTGATACATTATCTCCAGCAAGGTTATTTGTCGAAACATTGGAGTTCAAAGCAAAGAAGAGAACTATGGTTGAAATTAGCATCCTATCAAGTAATTAATGGAGTTATTTTTAGAAAGAACTACGACAAAGTTTTTCATAGATGTTTAGGACATGAAGATGCAGTTAAAGTGGTTAAAGAATTGCATAATGGTCCAACGAGAGGGAATTATTTAGGAGATACCACTGCCCATGAGATATTAAGGGTAGGATACTATTATCCAACCTTGTTCAAAGATGCACATGCATATGTAAGGAAATGCGATACATGCCAGCGAAGTGGAGGAAGACTTGTTAGAGCGGCTGGGCCATCACAACCAGTCATGGTGTTAGAACCATTTGAACAATGGGGAATCGACATTATTGGAAAAATTAATCCTAATTCCTCGTTGCAACACAAATACATCCTTTCAAATACTGATTACTTCACCAGATGGGTAGAAGCCATTCTACTACGGAGAGTAAATGAAAATGCAGTCATTGATTTCTTGCAAGAACATATTATGACCAGGTTTGGGGTTCCAATTTATCTGGTTTTTGACAATGCATCTTACTTTTCATCAATTAAACTTACATAATTCGTTAATGATAAGGTGAAGTTACATTACTCTGCTAATTATTATCCTCAAGGGAATGTATTATCGAAATCTACCAACAAAAATCTCATTAGAATTCTGAAGAAAATTGTCATAGAAAACCCAAGAAGTTGGCACATAGCTCTCCCAAACGCACTCTAGGATGATAGAGTCACACCAAAGAATTCCTTAGGTGTATCACCCTACACTCTAGTCTATGGAAAGGAAGCCAATTTGCTACCAAACATTTTACTCTCGGCTTCCCAATTATCCCAAGCTTCAAGAGGATCCAGTAGTGAAGTTTTACAAGTCAGAATCAACTCCTTTCTTAAGTTAGAAGAGTCTTGGATCAAAGCTAAAGAAATATTTAAACACCAGTAGAAGATTGTAAAGAGATTGTTTGACAAGCGTAAGTCTAGGAATAAGAGTTTCAAAGTGGGAGATTTAGTCCTCAAATGGGATCACCCACATTATGAAAAGGGTAAGCACACTAAGGTTCAACATCTCTGGGTCGACCTGTTTCTGATTGCTGCAAAGTTAGGCTCCTCAACGTATTAAATTAAGGATTTGCAGGGATGGGAAGAGAATCTGCCTGCCAATGGTTTGGTTCTCAAACCTTATTTTACCTAGTACTTTGAGGGAACATTTTGTACATATAAACCTTTTTTGTTTGATTGTTTTAGTCAGTTTTCTTTGCTTTCAGCTAATTTTCTTTATTCTAGTTCATTGTTGTTTTTTCTATGCTTTACTCTATTTTATTTTAAATAAACTAGCTGAGCATTTGGTGTTGGATTTCATAAGTATTTGAACAAACTGCAGATATTTTAAACTAGGAGTTTCTTATTGGATGTTATCTGATTCTTACAAAGATTATTTAATTCGATAGACTTTGAAAGGAAAGGTATTTACAGAACACATTGAAGTCATGTTTTAAACCTTTTTAAATAACCAAGGTAGGAGAAGTCTAGAATACATCCACTTCACCTTAATATATGTCCTAGGAAGCTTGCATCCAAGGATCCATGAAAAGGAATCAAGACGGACAAATGTATGGTATTCAAAATAATCCCATTCCACAAATTAAAGCCAAAGGGCTCAAGAGTCAAAATTTTCCCAGAAAGAAAAAATATATAAAAAAGATTTAATGAAGCATGAATCAGTAAATAACATGATTCATCAAAGGTTCTTCTCCGTCTGTGAGCTAAAACAAAATACCACTCACACAAAAGGACACCATGGATGGAAGAACCTAAATCAAACCTCAAATACAAAAGGAGAAATCCAGGAAGACTCAACAGACAAAAGTATGAAAGCATCAAAAGAATGCAAAAGGCATGGGAACGAGGAACAAACGAATATACTTGTCCTAATCTTGTTACAATCATGTGGTGTCCCAGCCAAAAACAACCAAATGCAGAGGTAAATGAATCTCATATTTTGTCCTTGGAAGAGTTATCAAGACTTCGAAAGCCTGGTTACCTTATCCCAGTGGACTGAAATCAATGATAAGTTATGAATCTTACATTCCGTGAAAGTCTGGATTATTAAATAATTTCTTGGAAAAAAATTGAGGCAACTGGATCTAAACAAAGTGTCCTAAAGCAGTTTTATGTTTCAAAATCCAGTTTGTTTAGAGATCTGTGTTCACCAGTTAGTCGCCAATTGTTGCTGCTACAACCACCTCCCCATATTTTTATTCTTTAGCGCCCCCCCTTTATTTTCTAGTTTTTCAAGCCTTAAAAGATACCTATGCCATCCAAGAAACTCTTCCTAACTTAAGTTTTCCTTTTTGCAAGTTGAAATTTTATTAAAGGACAAAACTCTTTCTTTCCACCCGACATATCAGATTAACTCATGGAGTTTATTTGATGTTGCAGAGGAGTTATCTTTTCGACTTACCAAACCTTGAGCTTTTCTTGTGCTTTCTGGAAAACTTGCATGAGTTTGTCGATTCATCGGTTGAACTTTGGTCTTGTTAGTCGATGATATCAGAGAAATATTCCTATTCCTGACCAGATGGTTTGTCAACAGTATGTCCGATGTATCGAATCGTCTTGTTGAAGTTTTTTCGATGCTTTCGAAGGTTGTGTTATATCCTTTCTCACCCGCCTTTGCGGATGATTGTTCAAGAGTTTTCCGTGGGGTTCGTTTCAAAGGTCTTCACTGATGTACTAGATGCACTTGTTTATTTACAACCGATGTCGTTCCCAAAGAATCACCTGGTACCATTGCAAGTGGATAGCATGTTGTGTTGTCGATACAATCCTTAAGTCTGTCCCGATTCGACAAGTTTTGAGCAACCCGATGAACATCGAATCCATCCCAATATTCCACTTGAGGTCGTCGATTGTTCTTTTTGGATCACTTCTGATGCAAGAATTCTTCTTACCGCCAAAAGGGTTTTTCGTCCGCAGACGATTAATAGTCGTTCCACGTTTATTTCCTTTCTAAGCCAATGATAGTGCGGGTTACAATCATTGTTGTCCATTTTGAGTTTGTTGTTTTGTTGTGTGGAGCTATCAACTGTTGTTTGGATCTAGTTAGCACGTGAAGTTTGCATTCACTCCCACCCATCTGCAATTTCCAGGTAGGATATTAAACTTGTGAACAATTTTCTTACGGGGTTTGTTTACCAATTTAGGTTTCCTTCCCTAAGAAAATATTTATACCGAGGGTCATAGAGGTCTGTCATTTTGTACTTAGTTTCAAAACTTTGTTCTCCTAGGAGGCAAAACCCTGGTCGCCCTTCACCCATTTAGATAAAGACATTGAATTGTTTTACTTGGCCCAAGCCATTTGTCACCCAACCCTCGCCGTGGAAGTTTCTCTGTCAGTAGTGTGCAGTGGGAGGACTATGGGCAAACGAGCATTTTTTCATCTGCACCACTCCTTCGTTTCTCCCATGCGGGATTCGAGGGATTACGATTATTTGTTGCGGTTGAAAGTGGGTTGTAAAGGATTGCTGCACTCAATTTCGTACAGTGGGGGATTTTTTCTCCTTGAGAAAAATACATGGTTGTCTGATTTTAGGGTTTTTCTGGTAATCATTTTTTTCCTATTGGGGTTACTCTGCCCAGGACTATGTGTTACATACTATGTAGAAGCCTTTAATGCCTTTGGACTGGAGTATATCCGCTTGCTATTCGTATAAGGAACTTTCCTGGAGAATTTTTAAACCTGTTGCTTGAATTCTCGTCACATTATTACCTGGTTTAGAGTGGGAATAAAGAACTTTCTGAAATGTATCATGACGATGTGGTAAATCTTCCTGATTAAAATATGGCTTCTTGTTTTTCTGGTTATATGCATTGGTAGACTTATCAGTTGTAGTAATATGCATTTGAAATGAATCTAACACACTTTTTTATGGTTTAACAACCTCATCATCTATATAACACTATGCCTTGGAAAGGAAAGAAGAAGGTTCAAGCCACAGAGGATGACCCAGAAGTGGAGGTCATAACGCAAGTAGAAATCATATACGAAGATACCAAAGCTTCTATTGGCATTGAGACTGAGTATAGATGGGGGCATATCTATTAAATTATCAAGGACTGGAGTGTACCAGATGCAGGGTTAGAGCATTTTCCAATATACGTAAACATATAAAGGTCAGCTCTTATGAAGGATTCCACGCGACTGGAACTTTTTCCATGTCCAGAAATGATTGGCTGGATCCTCCCAAAGGCAGACATAACCAAAATGATTTTATCAAATGTTGATGGACAAGGTTTTGCTACTTACAACCCAGCGTATGTAGCTTAATCCTGTAAGCTTCCCAGGCCTCAGATTTATCTAACTAAAAAGTGGTTAAAAGAGCTAGACCTAGATAGTGTTGGCAGTGTCCGAAGAATGATGGTCCCCAGGAAGCAGTTTAATACGATGCCTACTAGGGAATATGAAACCGTGAACCTGCGCACTCCCTATGTGCTTTTAGATTTAATGTTGAACATGATTTTCAGTCGAGCAAATGGAAAATATTACAAGATAAGCTAGGTTCCTATGATCTATTTTATGGCCACCCAAGGTACCATTTTCAACTGGGATGATATAATATCCAACAACTTGTCTTCATGTATAAGTGCAGCGCTTGGAGGTGTCTCACAAAAGAAGTTAGAGTTCTATATGATCTCTTTTCTAATTAATTGCATTATGTGCATTCAGCACTTCCTAGCACTAAATTTCTAGTGGGATAAGACCAAAAACCATAGTTCTCCAAGGTGAAAAGTGCACCAGATTTTGTAAAGGAGTTAGAATACTTTTGCTTTGGAGAAATGATTTTTCATAGAAACAATTCAGAGAACAAGGTTGCTAACTATTGTGCAGCATCACTGGTACATTTTGAGTACATGAACTACTGAGATAAAAATGAATAAATATTCTTCAATGCCTGCAATATGACAGGGTTAAGAAGAAGATTCAATAAAAAGATAACAACTGTGGGCGGCAAGGAAAGTAGTAGTAAAGCGGCTGATCAGAAAAATAAACAAGAAGAAGAAGCTGCAAAGAAGAGAGAAGAAGAAGCCCTCAGGTTGTCTCAAGAAGCATAACAACATTTAGCTGAGGAAGCACAAAAGAAAAGGCAACAAGAGGAAAATCAGAAAAGGAAAGAAGAAGAAGAGCTGAGAGTATGGGAGGATATTGAAATAATCAAGAAATAATCGGTTGAACGAGAAAAAGAAGCAGTGAAAAAGGAAGCTGAGGAATGTAAACAAAATGAGCAAGGAGACCAGGATCAGAAGGGTCAGGATCATGGATAGGCTCCTAACGATCCCATTGATCCATTTTTTCCATCAAGCAGTATGCCAACAAAAGATCCAGCTCCACCATTAGAATTTGAACTAGTTCCTTTAGTCCCATCTCAAGAGAAAGCGGTAGCTGATTTCAATACAATTTTTTATGATAAAAATAAGAAAAGGATTGTCATGAGAACTGAGAAGAGGGTGAACACCAGAAAGAAGCAAGAAGTCATGGTAACTGAGAAAACAGTCGTCCATGGGACTAACAAGGATCCTAAACTCTTTGCAAGGTCAGGTGTAGCCTCAACCCTTGCTAATGTAGATAATGTGGAAAAAATGGTAGATGGTCTGGAACAATATAAAGAGAAGGTATCTCAGATGAAGGAGACTTTAAAGAAAGAACAAGGTGAAAGACAAAGCCTAAAAACAAAACATGAGGACATTCTCAATGAGCTGGAGAAATTAAGAGAGGCATGTCATATTTTGCAATCTGACAAAGATGCCCTGGTATTGTCAGTAAATACCATTGAAGGGGAAAAGAGGGATCTAGAGAAGTGAGTTGCAGAAGTAGAACAGAAAGAAAATGAAACTAACAAAAGGGTGAAGGAATTAGAAGTTAAAAACAATTTGCTAAATGAGCAACTACAGGAAACAAAGAAGAAACAACTGGATATTGCTCCTTTCTGCAATCAAGCATCTTCGTTACAAAAAGAAATAAATAAAATTTTGTTGAAATTGGCAAGGGAGATGTACAGGATTAAACAAATTGAGGCTAGGTTGAAAGAGATAGCACTCAATTTGTCAAAATTCTAGAAGAAGTTTTCAGATGTGGTCGATCTTGTGAAGAATCATCTAGGATGGATAGGAGCCAACCCGACCTTTCCAGCAAATATGCCTCAGAAAACTGTGGGGATTCTAAAAATGGAAGTGGCCATATTGAATTTCAGGTGCAAATCAGCAATCAGATTAAACACACCTCATAGAACTATTGAAAAGTGCATTGAATTATACAAAGACATGTGTTATGTTCACGGTCAATGCATGATTTTAGCAGACACCCAAGATCAAGAGTTCCCAGTTAGGGAGGAACATTTAAAGAACTTACAAGAGAGGCTGCAAAAAGAAGAAGAAAGAATATCTAAAATCTAGGTTGTTAGTGAGGAATCTATGGGAATCTGTATTATCCAAGTTTCAGTCCACAAGCACCTATTGGAGGAATTACTGAGACAGAATACACCCAAAGTGAAAGAGATCGAGTCCCAGTTGTCGAAGCATGAGGTGGCAGTGCATATACTGGAGCGAGCCGAATATAGATTCATCAATGAAGAATATCAAGCATGGAGTGTTTTCATTAAGACATCAACTGGGCCGAATTAAATCTGTCTTATTCAAATACTGAGAATTATGTAACATTTTGTATTTATTCCTTTTTCTAGGAAATACACTAAAAGACAAAATTTTGTAAATGAAGAGTCGAGGAAGCCCAAGAGGTTGGGGAAAATTAAGAGTCATTTTGTAATTTGTATAAGTAGGAGAAAAGTAGATGAAAGAAGGAATTTTTAGCTAGCATAGTTATTGAAGCTTGTTGTAAGAATAACTATTTCCTTTTATAATAAAGAATATGGAATTTTGCTGGAGAGAGTATTGCATAAGCCTCAAACCCTGTTGTGTAAAGTTGAATGAAGAACTATTTCTTAGCGCTATATACAATATGTGAGATCATTCCTAACCCTATGAACTATTTTTGAGTTATGACTGAATTTATGTTATGTGATTAATCTTATGCAATAATGAATGATGAATGTTTTAATATCACTAAGCCATATTTGTGTTAATATGTATGTATCCTGGATTTATCAGTTATCTGTAGATTTCTTTATGCAAAAAATACAGTACATCATTCATTCTTATTTAATATCAATCTCGCTCCCTAGGGATAGGCTAGAATATATTTAGATTAGTTGTTTTGTTTCTATTACTTGCATTTAATCTAGGCACTTGCATTTCATACATAAAAGATAAAATAAATAAACGGTGGATCAGGACGCAAACGGTAAAAGAGATTTAAGAATACATTTTAACTCAACAGTAGCTGAACCGCAAATCGGACGGATTCCCCATACCAAATGATAAACGATATTTTTTGGAATAGTTATTGGGGAGAATCCCTACTGTTGGTACTTGGGGTTTTTCCAGGCATCAACAGTTTTGGCGATAGAAGGAGGGCCGCCAGTGCATGGATGGTCAAGGAAATCCGTTTTCTCGAGAATATTCCATCAGTGACAGTTCTGAAACCAGAGTTCCCTTGGACCCCAATCCTGAAAGAAAAGTTAATCCTAAGTTAGAATATCTTTAGTACCTTTATCTTGTTTCTCTCGAAGTAGTTAATGATTTAAGAAGAATCACAAGGTCGTATGCAAATAAGCTTGGAGGATTTCCGAATATTCTTTAATTACCTAGAAGACAAGCTTGTAGGAAAGAGCGCCATTTCATAGAAGATTCAGTGTTAGTGAGAGATTTTGAAGAGCTAGTATATTTAACCTTGCAAGAAATTGTTCAACCTCTTGACCCGTTGGGACCTTATTCTCCATCTGGTTCACCTTTTCGAACCCCTGTTCCATCTCCACCTTAGTCTCCACCTCGAATAATAGCTGGAAATGTGAATGCAAATCAACCTGTGAATCCAAATTCTAATCAACCACCTCCACCAATAGCTTGGAGGGCCAAAACCCCTCTTAACATGGCTGCTCCATTGAACAATTTACCTGCTCACCCTGAGAAGTCATTACCTAAGTTTGACCCAACAAAAGACATTGATGTGGATGATCATTTTCAAATATTTTTCTTAGCCCTTGAAGTTTTAGTGAGTTTCAAGTTTTATCAGCAGCAGAACACAAAGATGTAGCATGCAAACTGTTTCCACATACCCTTAAAAGAAAAGAAGCATCATGGTATTTTGGCCTCTAGGTGAATTCAATCACAAACTGGAATACATTTGAAAGACTATTTAAAATCAAGTTTGGATGCCAAAGAACTACAACTACTCTTATGAAAGAGTTACTTGCTCTAAAGATGGAAAAGAAAGAGAAAGTGCTTGATTTTAATCATAGGTTCTCTCACCATTTGAATAATTTTAGTGCTGCTATAATTCCTGCTGAAGAAACATTAATGGAATATTATTCTTCAGCACTTCCACCAGAGATAGCAATGTTTGTAAAGCGGTCGGTAAAACCTTCAGTGTTAGAAACCTATGAATAAGCTAAGAAGGTGGAAGAGGAACTCGAGAGTATAAATAAACAGTCTGCAGATTCAGATACAATTTTTTTTTATAAGAATCCTTTGTTGTTGACTAAACCCAAAGAGGAACGTTCAAACGAAGTGGAAAATGTGGTTAAAATCCTATAAAATCTCTCAAACAAGATTGTTGACTTAGAAAAGGATAAAGAAGCAAGATCTTCTAGAAATCCATTTAGACAATTTTTCAAGAAGAAAGAGATAGTCCATCCCAACCACCCACCAACAACTCTTCTCTGTTGAATATTACTGAAGTTGATATGGATAATTTTTGTACTTTTCACCAACAACCCCACTCTGAGAAAAGATTCTTTCAATGGATTAATTCAATGAACCTAGTCTTGAATCAACTATTAGATGTTCAACTAACATAACCTGCAGTTAACGAAGAAAAATAAATTGAATCAAAAACAACTTAGGAAGAAACTACTATGGTTTTGTGGGACTGTATGACCACACTAGGGTTAGAAGAAGACAAACCAACTAAAGAAATACAACTTTCATCAGTAAACATCACAACAAGAAGTCAGGGACCGATAACAGATGAGAGTTTATTACCCAAGATTAATAAGTTCCAAGAAAGTATGAGAAAGCTTGCTAATAAGACTCAAAACCCACCTATACCTGAAAACGTCATAGCAAAGCAGAAAGCTCCAACAGTAAGTAAACCAGCAAAGGTTGTGGAGAACAAATCAAACAATAACAAGAAAATTCCAGTGGAACCAGAAATGGGATATGATATAATAGAAGATATTAAGAAAACCAAATCAAATGTCTCGTTATTTGAGATATGTAATTTACCACAACAAAAGAAGAAGCTTTTGGAAGCCTTGTATCCTCAACCTAGTAGAACTCTAGACAATGTCCCATTAGATAAAGAGATAAATGAAGCCAGTATTGGAGGAAATTCTAAGGCTCGAACTAAACCATTCTTGCTGACCTTTGAAAATTTTAATCTGAATGTACACAATTGTTTGGTAGATTCTGGAGCATCTTCGAATGTCATGCCCTTGTGATTTTGTAAAATTATAAATGGGAAACCTACTCCCTCTGCCAGTCAAATGATTCAATTGGATAGGACGGCAGTCAAGGTGGCCGGTGAGATGAAGAATGTACTAATTCGACTAGCACATGACGAAAGGGTTTGTCAGTACATAGATATTACGGTAGTATACATCCCTGAAGCCTATGGTTTAATATTGAGTAGGTATTGGTCTTAAAAACTCAATGGGTATTCTACAACAGATTGCTCAAATTTTTGGTTACCTTACAAATGCTTTCAGAATCAGATTAAAGTACTAAGAGAACCACATATGAAATACAATGTGACGCAGCTTGAAGGAAAAAATGAACCTGTGGATTTCTCGCATTCAGTTTTGGGAAATTGTTTTCTAGAACTTGAACCAGGAAATTATCAAGCGGAAGAGGCCAATAGTGAGTCAAATGAACAGTCCGAACTCCTTCGGTTTTTGTGAGCTGATAATATTGATTGTAATATAGTTAATTTAGTTTATGTTTCAGAAAATAGAACTAGTGCTTTAGAAGTAGAAAATCAGTTTTGGTTATTATATTTTGATGGTTCGAAAACTCAAGAAGTATCAGGGGTCAGTCGTGTCATAATTAAGAAAGAAAAAAATAAACATTTTTTATGTTGTAGATTAGAATTTGAATGCACAAATAATACGGCTGAATATGAAGCACTGATTCAAGGATTAAAAAAGGCAATTGAGTTTAAAGTTAAGAATTTAAAAGTCTTTGGAGATTATGAAATAATTGTAAAGCAGGTCCGCAATACAATCCATTGTTTATCTCCTCATTTAAAAGGGTATCAAAATGAAGTTAACAAATTTTGATGCTTTTAATATTTATTTTATTCATAGACTAAAGAATGCAGCAGCCAATTTATTAGCTACCTCTGCTGCAAGGTTGGTGCCTACGAATAACAAATGTTCAATTGAACTGATTTTCAGGTCCTCCATACCTGATAATGTCACCAATCTATGAGTATTCGATGATTACCAACAGATTTTGGAATTATTAACCAATGAGGAAACTTTTAAAGACGCAGTTACTGATGATGAGAAACACCAAGCGAATCTTCATAATGGTAATTTCATACCAAAAGGGGTAAGGACATTAGAGAGAATGTTTGATATAAATAAAAAATTATGAAGGCCAGTGAATGTCAAAACACATAGCTCATCAATGCAGTATGAGCTGATCAATCTGGGAACAGAAGTTGAACCCAAGTATGTCAACTCGGGGAAATGTTGTTCTCCGGGTGAAAGAAGTAAGTTCATCAATTTATTTCAGTAGTATAAAGATGTATTTTTTGGAATTACGATGATCTGAATATGTATGACACTTGTAGAATCCAACACATTATTCCTATTAAAGCGGGTGTAAAACCTTTCCAGCAGTAGATTCGGAAGATGCATCCTAAGCGGGAACCCCCGATTCAAAGTGAAGTGAAGAAATTACTTGATGCTAAGATTATTTTCAAGGTTAGACACTCGAAATGGGTAGCGAACTTGGTACCAATGAGAAAAAATTCTAGAGAAATAAGACTATGTGTGGATTTTAGAAATCTGAATTGTGCTTCAGACAAAGTCAATTATCCAGTCCCTCCAATGGAGCATATTTTGCAGAAAGTGTCAGGCTCCGAGTTATTATCCTTGTTAGATGGGTTTTTAAGCTACAATCAAGTACTGGTAGCAGAACAAGACAGGATGAAAACCACGTTCCATAAAAAGTGGGGAACCTTTTCCTATAGGAGAATGCCCTTTGGATTAATTAATGCTGGAGCCACTTTCCAAAGGGACATGGACATAGCTTTCCAGAAACTGATAGGCCACAGTGTGGTGGTATACTTGGATGATGTAACAGTATTTTCAAAGAAAAGAGAAGAACATCCATATCATTTAAAACAATTTTTTTAGCGTTGTCAAAAATACGGTATCTCATTGAATATCAAGAAATGTGTTTTCGTGGTGCTGGAAGGAAAGCTATTGGGTCATGTCATTTCTAAAAGGGGAATATCCATAAACCCAGAAAGGATTGAAGCTATAGACTAGATTCCCTTGCCCCACAATAATAAGGGAATGCAATCATTCATGGGGACCATTAATTTCGTGCGAAGGTTTGTGCCTGATTTTGCACAAATAGTCAAACCTTTGCAGCAGATGGTTAAGCAAAGTGTGCAGTTTAAAATGATTGACATAGAGAAGGATGCATTTACCAAGATCAAAATAGCAGTAGCACATGCACCTTCACTTAGAAGTCCTGATTTTGATAAAGATTTCATATTGTACACTTTTGCTTCTGATAATTCTCTCGCGGCGGTGCTAACCCAAAATGAAGAAGGGGGAGATGAATTACCTATTTCATTTATGAGCACTGGTCTGCAAGGTGTTGAATTGAACTACCCCACCATCGAATAGAAAGCGTATGCACTATTTAAATCAATAAATCAATTCAGACCATATATACTTAAGAATCAGACTAAAGTGGTTGTTCCTCACTCAGCAGTCTGAAGCCTCTTTGTGACAAAGGAGTTGGGTGAGAGAAGAGGAAATTGGGTTACAAGTTTACAAGCATTAGAGGAAATTTGAGGTCTAAAATGGGCCTCCTAAGGAAAATGATAAAATAATAGTTAAAATAATAAAATAATAGTTATTAATTTTGGAGGAAGAATGAAAAAAACTACTTTTTTTGTTCGTATTTTCGACATATCTCCCTGTGTTTTTACTCAAAATCTGAGTGGGAGAGCTCATTGGATGCCGAATTTAATTCTGCATCCAGCAAGTACTCACACTGCATACTTTTGATAAACCCTGCTACCCCAGAAACAAGAAATACCTGAAAAAACGTGATGATGATGTCATCATCACATTTTTTTAGGTATTTCTTGTTTCTGGGGTAGTGGGGTCCATCAAAAGTATGCAGTGTGGATACTCGTTGGATGCGGAATTAAATTTTGAATCCAACGAGCTCTCCCTCCTGAAATTTGAGTAAAAACACACGGAGATATGTTGAAAATATGAACAAAAAAATAGTTTTCTTTTATGACAAATATGTCAATTCAACCATTATGGTTGACTCATTTTATTGAAAATTGATTGGTTCTTGAATTCCAACTCACAAAATTGATTGTTGGTGCATTTTCTTATAAGGCCCATTTTAGACCCGAAATTTTGTCTAATGAATACGATTTAGAGTTTAAGCCAGCAGCCATTATTAAAGGACAAGGAGTTTGCAAGATAATGGCTGAAAGTAAAAATGGTGAGGAAAGTGATTGGGAAAATGAGGTCGAAGTTCATATGATCGACATGTGTCCCATTTCTACAGCTCCAGGATCATGGTATAGAGACTTGATACATTATCTCCAACAAGGTTATTTGTCGAAACATTGGAGTTCAAAGCAAAGAAGAGAACTACGATTGAAATCAACATCCTATCAAGTAAATGATGGAGTTCTTTTTAGAAAGAACTACGATGGAGTTTTTCATAGATGTTTAGAACATGAAGATGCAACTAAAGTGGTTAAAGAATTGCATGATGGTCCGGTGAGAGGGAATTATTCAGGAGATACCACTTCGCACAAGATATTAAGAGTGGGATACTATTAGCCAACCTTGTTCAAAGATGCATATGCATATGTAAGGAAATGCAACACATGCCAGCGAAGTGGAGGAAGACTTGTTAGAGTGATGGGCCATTACAACCAGTCATGGTGTTGGAACCGTTTGAACAATGGGGAATCGACATTATTGGAGAAATTAATCCTAATTCCTCGTTGCAGCACAAATACATCCTTACAACTACTAATTAATTCACCAGATGGGTAGAAGCCATTCCACTACGGAGAGTAAATGAATATGCAATTGTTGATTTCTTGCAAGAACATATTATGACCAGGTTTGGGGTTCCAATTTATCTGGTTTTTGACAATGCATTTTACTTTTCATCAATTAAACTTACATAATTCGCTAATGATAAGGGAATGAAGTTACATTACTCTGCTAATTATTATCCTCAAGGTAATGTATTATTGGAATCTACCAACAAAAATCTCATTAGAATTATGAAGAAGACTGTCATTGAAAACCAAATAAGTTGGCACATAGCTCTCCCAAATGCACTCTGGGATGATAGAGTCACACCAAAGAATTCCTTAGGTGTATCACCCTACACTCTAGTCTATGGAAAGGAAGCCATTTTGCCACCAAACATTTTACTCTCGGCTTCCCAATTATCCCAAGCTTCAAGAGGATCCAATAGTGAAGTTTTACAAGTCAGAATCAACTCCTTTCTTAAGTTAGAAGAGTCTTGGCTCAAAGCTAAAGAAATATTTAAACAACAGTAGAAGATTGTAAAGAGATTGTTTGACAAGCGTAAGTCTAGGAATAAGATTTTCGAAGTGGGAGATTTACTCCTCAAATGGGATCACCCGCATTATGAAAAGGGTAAGCACACTAAGTTTCAACATCTCTGGGTCGGCCTGTTTTTTATTCCTGCAAAGTTAGGCTCCTCAACATATAAACTTCAGGATTTGCAGGGATGGGAAGAGAATCTGCCTGTCAATGGTTTGGTTCTCAAACCTTATTTTACCTAGTACTTTGAGGGAACCTTTTGTACATATATAGACCTTTTTTGTTTGATTTATTTAGTCAGTTTTCTTTGCTTTCAGCTAATTTTCTTTATTCTAGTTCATTGTTGTTTTTTCTATGCTTTACTCTATTTTATTTTAAATAAACTAGCTCAGCATTTGGTGTTGGAGTTCATAGGTATTTGAACAAAATGCTGATATTTTAAACCAGGAGTTGCTTATTGGATGTTATCTGTGTGAGAATTTATTCTTACAAAGATTCTTTAATTTGATAGACTTTGAAAGGAAAGGTATTTACAAAACACATTGAGGTCATGTTTTAAACCTTGTTAAATAACCAAGGTAGGAGAAGTCTAGAATACATCCACTTCACCTTAATATCTGTCCTAGGAAGCTTGCATCCAATGATCCACAGAAAGGAATTAGGATGGACAGGTGTATGGTATTAAAAATAATCCCATTCCACAAATTAAAGCCAAAAGGCTCAAGAGTCAAAATTTTCCCAAAAAGAAGAAATATATCAGAAAGATATAATGAATCATGAATTAGTAAATAACATGATTCATCAACCCCAGATGCGGGTGTCAACAACACAGACAGCGGTTCAACTAACTCTAATGACACACGTCCTTCGCTTCAACCGACGATGCATACAGCCAGCTATGACTCCCCATGCCCGGAAACGTATAACTCCTCCAACATTTATCTTTCAGTGATCCCAAACAACACTTGGAATGACCCCAGGCTTCCAGGTTTAGACGGTGTTAAGACGTGCGCCCATCACCCAGCTCATGATCACCGTCAATCCGCGCAAGATCCTCTGAACGCTGAAGATAATTCCCAAGTCATGTCAGAGCATGCGAGCGAAGCTGGATCTGGTACTTCGTCCTAGGCTCATTCAAGGCCTATAGGCACGATTTAATGGTGAATGATAGGAATTTTATGCAGTCATTCCACGCTCACTATGAAATGGATGAAAGGTGCATTGGCCGCGAGTTCAGGGTGGTATATCACTGTTTTATTGTTGTTGCTGCTAATATTACTAGTGCAGATCATTCCAGAGCCCATGAAGGCATCTTCATCCCACAGCATATTGGTCTCATACTTAATTTGGCAGCCATGTCTCTCCAGCGTGGTACCCCTAGGCGATCCAATTCAGGGAGTGCTAAATCCTAGAGGAGTAGCAGTGTCCGCATCCCTGAGGATTATGAACCGCACATTTCTGGGCATGCTCGGGTTTTGGTAGAGGCATGGGAGAATAAGGTTCTGAATATTAAGCTTTTGACAGGGGAGGATGGTAGCCATATCAACCATTACTGGATGTTAAAAAACATGCTTTGTAATTTAGCTGAAGATATGCTCAGCAACTGGGCTAAGGCAAGGATGGCGGTCCATACTATGAAAATGAAAAATTGCTGAGATCGATGCACAGCTAACAGAATTGGATAAAACCTTTTCCTATAAAGGCACAACTAGTATTTCTAGCTTAAATGTCCAAAATTCGAAAGGAGAAGCACAGGATGGTGGTGCTAGCGCCGGAGCTAGTGGAAGCGAAACGGGTGGGAATGCCTTAACCAGTCTGGGGGGAAGTGGCTTCTCTTCCAAATCACCTCGGGATAAACCATTCCAAGTTCCTTCTCTAGTGGAACCCCTCTCCAAACGACAGAAGGAATCACCATCGACGTAGGCAGGAAAACTTCCACCGCTGACTCTCGTTCCAACGACAGCCACAAACTTTCCCACTACGTCACAGGAGGAGCGATGGGCATGCCCCATTACCAAAGATCCCCCCTCAGCTTAATGTGTGCTCTGAACAGGTTTCCTTCTGGTTTCGCTTCATGCAGGCTTTTAGATATTGTCTATGTTTTATATAAGTTTTACTTTATGTCTCTTTCTAGTTTTAGCGGGGCTCGGCTGGTTATGCAACCTAGTTTCCCTGTGTATCTGTCATGAACAGTTTTTACAGTCTTGATCAGTATCAGTATGCATCCAAACAGACAGGAGTCTTATTTTTTGAATGGATCTGAAGGAGGCCTAGTCTCCTTCAACCTCTGTCAATCATGAGTATTTTGATGTAACTTTTGTCCCTGTAATATAACTTTATGTGCAGCTTACAAAAAAAAACTTGATTCATCAAAGGTTCTTCTCCATCCGTGAGCTGAAACAAAATACCACTCACACAAAAGGACACCATGGATGGAAGAACCTAAATCAAACCTCAAATGTAAAAGGAGCAATCTGGGAAGACTCAACAGAAAAAAGTATAAAAGCATCAAAAGAATGCAAAAGGCATGGGAACGAGGAAAAAATGAATATACTTGTCCTAATCCTATTACAATCCTGTGGTGTCCCAGCCAACAACAACCAAATGTAGAGGTAAATGAATCTCATATTTTTGCCTTGGAAGAGTTATCAAGACTTCGAAATCCTCGTTACCTTATCCCAGTGGACTAGAATCAATGATAAGTTATGAATCTTACATTTCGTGATAGTGTGGATTATTAAATAATTTTGTGGAAAAAAATTGAGTCAAGTGGACCTAAACAAAGTGTCCTAAAGTAGTTTTATGTTTCAAAAGCCATTTTTTTTAGAGATATGTGTTCACCAGTTAGTCGACAATTGTTGCTGCTGCAACCACCTCCCCATAATTTTATGTTTTAGCCCCCCCCCCTTTATTTTCTAGTTTTTCAAGCCTTAAAAGATCACCTGTGCCCTCCAAGAAACTCTTCCTAACTTAAGTTTTTATTTTTGTAAGTTGAAATTTTATTAAAGGACAAAACTCTTTCTTTCCACCCAACGTAGCGAATGAACTCATCGAGTTTATCCGATGTGGCGGAGGAGTTATCTTTTTGACTTACCGAGCCTTAATATTTTCTTATGCTTTCCTGAAAACTTGCATGAGTTTGTCGATTCGTCGGTTGAACTTCGGTCTTGTTAGCCAATGATATCGAAGAAATATTCTGATTCCCAACCAGATGGTTTGTCAACAGTATGTCTGATGTATCGGATCGTCTTGTTGAATTTTTTATAATGCTTTCAAAAGTTGTGTTATATCCTTTCCCTCCCATCGTTGCGGATGATTGTTCAGGAGTTTTTCACGGGGTTCATTTCAAAGGTATTCGTCAATGTACTGGACATGCTTTTTTATTTACAACCAATGCCATTCCCGAAGAATCGCTCGGTACCATCGCGGGTGGATAGTGTGTTGTGTTGTCGATACAATCCTTAAGTCTATCCTAATTAGACAAGTTTGTAGCCACCCGATGAACGTCAGATCCATCCCGATATGCCACCTGAGGCCGTCGATTGTTCTTTTCGGATCACTTCTGATGCAAGCATTCTTCTTAGAGCCAACAAGGTTTTCTGTTCGCAGACCATTAATAGTTGTTCCACATTTCTTTCCTTTTCAAGCCAATGATAGTGCGGGTTACAGTCATTGTTTTCCGTTTTGAGTTCCTTGTTTTGCGGTGTGGAGATGTCAACTGTTGTTTGGATCTATTCAGCACATGAAGTTCACGTTCACTCCCGCCCATGTACGATTGCCAGGTAGGATCTTAAACTTGTGCACAGTTTTCTTATGAGTTAGGTTCCCTTCCCTAAGAAAATATTTATACACAAGGTCATAGAGGTCTGTTGTTTTGTACTTAGTTTCAAAAATTTGTTCTCCCAGGAGGTAGAACCTTGGTCGCCCTTCACCCATTTACCTAAAGCTGTCTAATTTTTATACCTGCCCCAAGCCATTTGTCACCCAACCCTCACCATGTAAGGTTCTCCGTCAGTAGTGTGCAGTGGGAGGACTGTGGGTAGATGAGCGTTTCACTGTCTACACCACTCCTTCATTTCTCCCATGCAGGAGTCAAGGGAATACGATTATTTTTCATAGTTGAAAAGGAGTTGTAAAGGATCGCTGCACTCAATTTCTGATGGTGGTGGATGTTTTCTCCCTAAGCAAAATCCTTGGTTATCTGATTTTAGGGTTTTTCTGGTAATTGTGTTTTTCCTGTTGGGTTTACTCTGCCTAGGAATATGTGTTACATACTATGTGGAAGCCTTTAATGCCTTTTGGACTGGAGTATATCCGCTTGTTAGTCATATCAGGAACTTTCTTGGATAATTTTTAAACCTGTTGTTTGAATTCTCATTACATTATTACCCGATTTAGAGTGGGAATAAAGAACTTTCTGAAATGTATCATGACGATGTGGTAAAGCATCATGATTAAAATATGGCTTCTTATTTTTCTGGTTATATGCAGTGGTAGGTTGACTTATCAGTTATAGTAATATGCATTTGAAATGAATCTAACACATTTTTTATGGCTTAACAGCCTCATCATCTATATAAAACTATTCCTTGGAAAGGAAATAAGAAGGTTCAAGCCACGGAGGATGACCCAGAAGTGGAGGTCATAACGTGAGTAGAAATCATATACGAAGATACCAAACCTTCTACTGCCATTGATCCTGAATACAGATGGGGGAAGATCTATCAAATAATCAAGGACCAGAGTGTACCATATGTAGGGTTAGAGGATTTGCCAATATATGAAAACATAGAAAGGTCAGCTATTATGAAGGCTTCCACATGACCGAAACTTTTTCCGTGTGCAGAAGTGATCGGTTGGATCCTCCCAAAGGAAGACATAACCAATATGATTTTATCAAATGTTGATGGACAAGGTTTTGTTGCTTACAGACCGACATATGTAGCTTAATCCTGCAAGCTGCCCAAGCCTTAGATTTATCTAATAGAAAAGTGGTCAAAAGAGCTAGACCTCGATATTGTTGACAGTGTTCGAAGAATGATGGTCCCTAGGAAGCAGTTTCGTACAAGGCTTACCGAGGAATATGAAACCATGAACCTACGCACTCCCTATAGGATTTTATCTTTAACGTTGAAGAGGATTTTGGGCCGAGCAAATGGAAAATATTACAAGATAAGCTGGGTGTCGATGATCTATTTTGTGGCACCCCAAGGTACCATTTTCAACTGGGCTGATATAATATCCAATAGCTTGTCGTCATGTATAAGCGTAGCACTTGGATGTGTCTCACAAAAGAAGTCAAAGTTCTATATGAGCTCTTTTCTGATTGATTGCATTATGTGCATTCAACACTTCACAGCACTGAATTGCCAGTGGGATAATACCAAAAACACTAGTTCTCCAAGGTCAAAAGTGCACCGGAGTTTGTAAAGGAGTTATAATACTTCCACTTTGGAGAAATGAGTTTTCATAATAACGATTCAGAGAACAAGGTTGCTAATTATTATGTAGTAGCAGGGGTACATTTTGAGTACACGAAATACTGGGATAAAAATGAAGAAATATTCTGCAATGCCTGCAATATGACAACGTTAAGAAGAAGATTCAAGCAAAAGATAACAATTGTGGGTGGCAAGGGAAGCAATAGTAAAGAGACTGAGCAGCAAAAGAAACAAGAAGAAGAAGCTGCAAAGAAAATAGAAGAAGAAGCCCTCAGGTTGTCTCAAGAAGCAGAATAGCGTTTAGCTAAGGAAGTGCAACAGAAAAGGAAACAAGAGGAAAATCAGAAAAGGCAAGAAGAAGAAGAGTTGAGAGTATGGGAGGACATTGAAATAATTAAGAAAGAATTGGTTGAATGAGAAAAAGAAGCAGCGGAAAAGGAAACTGAGGAATTGAACTAGAATGACCAAGGAGACCAGTATCAGGAGGGTCAGGATCAAGGATAGGCTCCTGATGATCCCATTGATCCAGTTTTTTCATCAAGCAGCATTCTAACAAAATATCCAGCTCCCGCATTAGAATTTGAACTGGTTCCTTTCATCCCATCTCAAGAGTAGGCGGTAGCTGATTTCAATACAATTTTCTATGATAAAAATAAGAAAAGGATTGTCATGAGAACCGAGAAGAGGGTGAACGCCGAAAAGAAGCAAGGAGTTATGGTAACTGAGAAAATAGTCGTCCATGGGACTAACGAGGATCCTAAACTCCTTGCAAGGTCAGGTGTAGCCTTGGCCCTTGCGAATGTAGAGAATGTGGAAAAAATGGTAGATGATATGGAACAATATAAAGAGAAGGTATCTCAAATGAAGGATACTTTCAATAAAGAACGAGGTGAAAGAAAAAGCCTAAAAAGAAAACATGAGGACAATCTCAGTGAGCTGGACAAATTAAGAGAGGCATGTCATATTTTGTAATCTGACAAAGATGCCCTATTATTGTCAGTAAATATCATTGAAGGAGAAAAGAGGGATCTAGAGAATCGAGTTGCAGAAGTAGAACATAAAGAGAATGCAGCTGACAAAAGGGTGAAGGAACTAGAATTCAAAAAAAATTCTAAATGAGAAACTGCAGGAAGCAAAGGAGAAACAGCTGGATATTGCTTCTTTCCACAATCAAGCATCTTCGTTACAGAAAGAAATAAACCAAATTTTGTTGAAATTGGCAAGGGAGATGTATAGGATTAAATAAATTGAGGCTAGGTTGAAAGAGATAGCACTCAGTTCATCAAAATTCCTGAATAAGCTGTCAGCTGTGGTCAAGCTTGTGAAGAATCAGCTAGCATGGATAGCAGCCAACCCGACCTTTCCAGCAAATATGCCTCAAAAAACTGTAGGGAGTTTGAAGATGGAAGTGGGCATATTGAATTTTGGGTGCAAATCAACATTCAGATTAAACACATGTATTGATAGAACTATTGAAAATTGCACTGAATTCTACAAAGACATGTGTTCTGTTCACAATCAATGCATGATTTTAGGAGACACCCAGGATCAAGAGTTCCTAGTCAAGGAGGAACATTTAAAGAACTTACAAGATAGGTTGCGAAAAGTAGAAGAAATCATATCTAAAATCGAGGTTGTTAGTGAGGAAGCTATTGGAATATGGATTATCCAAGTTTTAGTCCACAAGCACCTGTTGGAGGAATTAGTGAGACAGAATACACCCAAAGTGAAAGAGATTGAGTCCCAGTTGTCGAAGCATGAGGTGGCAGTGCATGTACTGGAGCTAGCCAAATATAGAGTCATCAATGAAGAAGCTCAAGCATGGAGTGTTTTCATTAAGACACCAACTGGGCCCACTTAAATCTATCTTATTCAAATACTGATAATTTTGTAACATTTTGTATTTATTCCCTTTTTCTAGTAAATACACTAAAAGACGAAATTTTGTAAATGAAGAGTCGAGGAAGCCCAAGAGGTTGGGGAAACTTAAGAGTCATTTTGTAATTTGTATAAGTAGGAGCAAAGTAGATGAAAGAAGGAATTTTTTCACTACTATATTTACTGAAGCTTGTTGTAAGAAGAACTATTTCCTTTTATAATAAAGAAGATGGAATTTTGCTAGAGAGAGTATTGCATAAGACTCAAAACCTGTTGTGTAAAGTTGAATGAAGAACTATTTGTTTTTTAGCATTATATACAATATGTGAGATCATTCCTAACCCTCTGAACTATTTCTGAGTTATGATTGATTTTATGTTATGTGATGAATCTTATGCAATAATGAATGATGAATGTTTTAATATCATTGAGCTATCTCTATGTTAACTTCTGATGTATGTATGTATTCTGGATTTATCAATTATCTGTAGAAGTTCTTTATGCAAACAATATAGTACATCATTCATTCTTATTTAATATCAATATTTCTCCTTGGGGATAGGATACAATAGATTTAGATTAGTTGTTATGTTTCTATTACTTGCATTTAATCTAGGCACTTGCATTTCATACATAAAAGATAAAATATATAAACGGTGGATCAGGCCGCAACCGGTAAAATATATTTAAGAATACATTTTAACTCAATGGTAGCTGAACCGCAAACCGGACAAATTTCCCTACCAAATGATAAACGATCTATTTGGGAACGGTTATTGGGGAGAATCCATACTATCGGTACCTAGGATGTTTCCAGGCATCAATACCATCCTCACATGAACCAACATCCTTATCAGTGATATGGAAATCACCCACAAAGAAGCTAGAAGTGCATTCATCTTCACTTTCTTCCTTTCTACAGTCCTCATCATTAAGGAATGGATTTCCAACCTTTCCAAAGTCACCTTAGAGTGACTTATACTCCTCCTTATGGAGCTCTTCTTTTTCTTGAACCCTTGAAGAACTACGTGGATCACGACCCTTTTCAATGACTGTGAATGGATTTAGGGCCTCATCCTCATCCTCCTTACTTTTGTTGGAAACATTTACCACCTTACACACTCATTTTGGTCAATTTGGCCTAGTTAAACCACTATCCTAAGTATTATTGACTTAATTAACATCAGAGGAGCACTAGATGACATCAGCTAGATCACATCCATGCCTACCTTCAGTCAAGGAGGATAACTTAGCCTTCTCTTACATTCGGGGAGGCTAACTGAAGCACTACGGGGGTGATCTGAGTGTCATTAATGCATCATATTGCTAACTGATGGTTACAATCAATTAAACAAAGTAGTGAAGGTTCCTTCCTTCATTAAATTTATTAATTAATGATTATTTAATGAACTGGAGTCAACAGGGGCGCCTTCAACCACTTCTGATGTTCATTTACACTTCAGTTAACCTCATCGGGGTTGATTGGAGTCATTGAAGCGCTACCACTTGATGGTTGGCTTGCTGTGACATGTGCCTGACCTAATTTCAGTTAGACTCAGTCATTTATTGCATTCTGACTTCAGTTAGGGCTCAGTTGAGTCATTAGGGTTTTGATCGGTGGTTAACTTGAGTGTTGACTGTGGCTTATATTCAGTTAAGCTAGACTCACTCATTCAATTCGAATGAACTCCTTGGGAATTCAAATTTCTTTGTCATTCATGCTTGCAGCATGATCTTGTATTGTATTACTCATTCTTTGTGTGAATATCCAAAGCGGCTACTCATTTTGTAGCCCTATTACACCATTTTCATGACTATTTGTTATTAATCTTTGATGAGACTTGTGTTTAGTCCCTAGATTACTGTGGCAGATTAATATGGTATCAGAGCTCATGGTGGGACGAAGCTCAGATCTCTCAAAAACAATATTTTTGATAGATCTTGCATGAACATTGAGCAATAGCTCAAAAATCCAACACTGCACCAGAAGCCAAGGCTTACCACTTAATACCCCAAGTAAAGAACTTGTTGATCAAGCTTGCTTGATTGACTATGATGGGTGTGATGAAAGCCTAAAATGTGTAGGCTATCCGACCTTACATTTCCCTTTCTGTTGTGATTTTTAGGTTTTATACAGGTGAATCATTCGCTCTAGCAGATTCATATGGCCTCTTCAGTAGATCTTTTGACTCCGTTCAATTTCCACTCATGGAAAGGAGACATGGAGATCTAGCTACATGCCAGAGGACTCTATAGAGTCACCATGGACATTGAAGATGAGCCTGGTACTGCTATAGACAAATCAAGATTCTTGAACAAGAAGGATGAAGCATTCATATTATTGTGCCTCTCTATTTCCCAGGATCTTCTTTTCCATCTTTCGAGATTGAAGACTCCAAAGGAAATTTGGGACAAATTGGAAACCCTATATGGAAACTAGGATGATTTGAGAGTTTACCAGCTCGAAAATGAATTGATGTCTCTCTAGCCTTCCGATTTCGAGACCTTGAATGACTTTTTCACAAAGTTCAAGCACATTGTCTTACTCTTGAAGCAATGCAAAGTGGAGAAGGAGGATGATTAGCTCATCCTCACCATACTCTCCAAACTTGGAGCTAATTATTCAATTTTTGTCTCTACATTCTGTGCGGGAAATCTCATAACCCTTGGATGGAAGATGCCTACACTCAATGCCTTCATTGAGTCCCTAACAAGTGAACATGATAAGCTTATCCAGATGGGGATCATCAGATCCTCCTGTGATCAAGCCCTCCATGTCTCGGGGCCCAAAGATCTGAATGGTAAAGGAAAGCAACAGAAGAACCCAAAAACTAAATTTGAAGATCCTAAGCCTAAAGTTGAAAACCAGCAGCATGATGAGTCTTCTGGCTCAAAGAAGAACAAAGGCAAATGGAATCATGGAAAGGAAAAAGTCAGGTGTTCATAGTGTGGGAAGGGATTCCACCCTGAACATGCCTGCATGAAGAATAAGTTTGATGAATCTACCTCTCTCCTTAAGAGAAATCACATTAATCTTCTGGAAAGCTTTCAGTGGAGAGAACAGCAAGATCGGGAACCACAGCATGAAAAAGGTCATGCCCTCATGGAAAGCACTTCGAAGTCCAAAGCACTCTTGATTGATTCTAGAACTTCAAACCACATGATGGTTTAAAGAGACTCTTTTTCATCCTTGGAGACCGGAAAATCCATCCCCATCCACATGGGAGATGACTCCACCATCATTTCAGAAGGACAAGGTACGGTTGATCTTGAGAATGGCTATTTTTCAAATGTTTTGTATGTATCGTCTCTGGAATCAAATCTTCTTAGTGTATATTAAATGACACATACATGAGTGCCTAAGAGAGTTTCTTTCAGCCCAAATGATGTTGAGATAATGGAACTTGCATTTGGGAAACTCATTGCTAAATGCCTTGCAAACCATCATGCAAAATCCTATGAGTTCTCCCACTTTGTGGCGGATGCAAAGCCCACCGCACTGGTAACTCATGGAAATGAAGTTAGTAGGCTATGGAATGAAAGGTTTGGCCATATAAATTTGAAATATTTGAAGCAACTACAGAAAAAATCCATGGTTTAAGGCCTCCCAGTCATCAAGGTAACTACTGGAATTTGCAAGGGCTGTGTGGTTGGAAAACACCCTGAGCACAAGTATGATCGGGGGAAGGCAAACCGAGCTACATGCATATTGGGGCTGATACATTCTGATATCAGCGGTCCAATTCCTGTCACATCCATGAATGGATCAAGGTATCTTCTAACTTTTATTGATGATTTTTCAAGGTACACATGGGTCTTCTTTCTCAAAACGAAGTCTGAAGTATGTGAAAAAAAAATTGAACTGAAGGCCTTGATCGAGAATGCCTTTGGGATTAAGATCAAGATCTTGAGATATGATAATGATGGGGAGTATGTTAGTAATGACTTTCTGCACATATGCTCCCAAAGTGGTATTCAGGTCCAACATTCAATTCCCTACACTCCCTAGCAAAATGGAGTAGCGGAAAGGAAGAAATAGTCTTTCAAGGAGATTACCACCTATATGTTGGAATCAAAGAAGTTGGCTGCAAATTTGTGGGCTGAAGCCATGCATGCTATAGCATACATTCAGAACAGGGTGCCACACTCATCCATGAAAGGGAAGACCCCTTTCAAAGCATACTGTTATACCAAAATCCTGTCACCATCATGTGATAAGACCTTTGACATACCTACTTGCCCTGAATCCCAGCTTCTGGAGTGGAAACTAAATGGTTTTTTATCAGTCTATCACACAAATTCCCAGCACCGTGTATGCCCCTTTATCTAGGAGTGGTACCCCTGCTCGCACCACTTTTCATGGATTATCCACAAGCGGTGCCACTACCTGTTACCCTTGGTCCATAGGCGGTTATTACTAGAACCGCTCTGTCATAGAAGGAGAAGCGTGGTACCCTGGTTAAAAAGGGAAAAAGAGAAGTTTCTCGAGACTTCTAGATGATAAACCTCATGTATTGCCTTATCCCTACTATTGTGGGATGGTTGAGCTTGAGATCCCTCATCCTAGGATCTTAGAGGCCACCTCACCCACTAATTTCTCAACCATCTCTATCCATTAAATCCCTATAAATATGAGCTCATAGCCATGGTTGAGGGGAGAACATTGAAGGTATTGTTATGCTATTGGATTGATTCTTGGCCCAAGATCATTTGGAGAGAGCATAGAGAGCTAGAGTCAGAGCTTTTGGGGATGAAGAGTTGGTTTCATGGAGATGCATGTCAACACTAAGGCTTGGTTATAAACTTTTGCATATTTCTAATGCAAGTTGATTTTCTGTCCCATATATATTGTTGATGTTTGATTTCAGATATATATTTCTAGATTCCTTAGTCACTAGCATAGATTAGTAGATCATATTCTGGTTTATTTGATTCGTTTCGTGTTGAACACTTTTGCAGGTACACGGGTGAACTATCAAAGCCTTGTATTCCAGATATCTACAGCATCTAGGGAGAGTTATCAGCCTCTGTGATCTATTTGTTCCGAATCTGAACCATTCAGACTAGCGGAACACCTTGCTATCCACAGGAGGTGAAATATTCCGGTTAACAAATATGGCGACTCTACTGGGGAATAGTTGTATTCAGTTGTTCTGATCGTCCTCAGTCTGCAACTCTTGTCTGAATCCAGGATCCATTTTCTTCAACTCTTTTTAGTCAGATCTACTTTTTTATTTGTATTATTTGGGTTTGAAATTTCTAGATCTGTTCAGATCTAAGTCATTTCAGTTTGTTATGCTCTGTTACCACTTTCAATTCGACAGTATTTTCCTTGATCTAGTCTTTTTTGATCTGATCCATCTTTCTCTTTCTTGTTTTTGCCATCTACAAGGAACCATGGAAATGCTTTGTACGAGGAGTAGTGCCACCACCTGAACACAGTGGGCAGTAAGCGGTGCCACTGCCTGTATCTAGTTTGTGAGGAGCGGTGCTGCTTTGGAAACGCTCTTACAACACCTACGAAGCGTGGTACCAGGTAGGCATTAGTCCAAAACTCTCTTTCCTCATTTTTCTTTGTAAAAATTTGGAATTTTGATTGCTTTCAGTTCTGTTATCAGGCCTGTGTTATTGAATCTGATGTGTGTGGCTTG